>CM062819.1:720387093-720987545 GCA_031772625.1 Pinus tabuliformis
AACTGGCGCGACTGTCAGAGTAATAACCGCGCTAATTAAGCTTGCCGGCTAGAAAAATAAATGATACGACCTCAGGTCGGGTTGACAGTGCTCAAATGGGTCAAACAATAAAGAATAAACTCAAAACTAACTCGGGAAGCTCATTCACTCAAGCAAGCAGAAGAAAATTGACATGCAAGAAAAATTCCAAATAGCTTCTCCCCAGCGGAGTCGCCAAATTGTTGGTGAGGTAAATCCCCTCTGCGGACAGAGGCGATCCCACTAGCCTAAAACAGAACTAGCCACAATCAAACCACGCTGCTACGCAAGTTCCTAGTTATGCATCAAAGGTGAATTAAGAAGACCAACCTAGAGTCCAATGCTATGATTGAAGCAGAGTTGATATTCCCGCTCCCTCGCTCCAGCAGATCATAAACGAACACCTGCACATGCAAAGGGAGAGACAGATACCAACATAAAATCTACCAAGGCACAACTATATTTCAGTCAGAAAGGAAATAAATCAACACATCACCATAATAGACAATGAGATTGGAACTATAATAGCAGTCACTCATTAATTAATAATAAACAAGAAAAGTTACAACCATGGTTCTGACGTTGAACCTCTCCTGGCTGGGCGAGTAACTATATGTGTCTTGCAATGCATCTCCTCTCCGGCAGCATAACCTCTCTAGCACTCACTAGCATTCCTCCAAGAACTCAAGAACTCAACATCTAGCACTCCATGACTAACCATTATCACTAGCTTATCAAATGCATAAGGACAAGCTTATATAGATGAAGAAGGGAGGAGGATACGATGAACCGGGACACCTATTGTGGATTAACATTATCCCCAAAAGCCATTAAAGATGGAAATAGGATAGAGCTCGACATAAGACTGATTTTTTATCCTCAAAAAGCTCCATGTAATGAAGGAAACAACAGTCGGACGTGCGTTAAGGCAAAAAGCATGAGCAAACTTGGTTGGCGCGACTGCTGCTCTAAGACAGAGCGCCAATGGTCGCACCCTCTTTTGAGGATCTCCATGATTGGCACTGGTAAGATACTGTGGACCTGCGCCAATGGAAAAAGAGCACTTTTCAGGGATAATCTGTAGAAGGTGTCTTCAGGGAACATGAAGTACATACTCAAGGGAACATAATGCAAGTGTTTTTAGACTTTGTCACTTCTTATAACTCCCGGAATGAGTCCTCCAAGGTACGACAAGAGGAGTAACAGGGATGGTGACAAATTACTGTGTAACACAGACCAAATGGCATCTTCCGATACGCGTAGGTACCTCATTTGGTTCGGAAGGTGGTTTTTAACTGATCATCGGGATGCACCAGCACTTGATTGTATCCTGAAAATCCATCCAGAAAAGACATTAACTCTGAGCCTGCTACTGCCTGTAATATTTTCTCCATAGGTGGGAGGGGAAAATTGTCTTTCTGGCAGGCTTTGTTGAGATTCCGGAAGTCGATACAGATCCTAATATCTCCGTTTTTCTTTCTAACGGGTACCATATTGGATACCCATTTGGAATGTCTGACCGGGAAAATTATTCTGGCTCTCAACAACTTGTTCAGCTCAGTCTTTATCTGATTTTCCAAGTTGGGGTGGATTTTCCTGAGCTTCTGTTGGACAAGTTTTTCATTGTCAATCATAGGGATAGTGTGTTGAATGATAGAAGTGTTGTAAGTCTTCAGCTCATCGTAATTCCAGGCAAAAACGTTTTTGTACTGTCTCAGAAGACGGATATATGCTGATTTTTCTTCAAGGGCTAGGCCCTGGCCTAGATTAACGTTTTGTGGCTTCTCATCGGTTCCTAGGTTCACCGATTCATAGTTTAGAGTTGAACTGTAGAGTTTGGCATTAGCTGACCTTTTGAACCGACTTTTCAAATCATATAGGTCTTCTAACTTGACCACCGATTTGGGTATAACATTATTAGTGCTACTTTGTTGTATTTGGTGATCATGACAGTCTTCGTCAATTATCTGGTTTGAGTAGGATCCTTCAAAGGTGAGGAAACTTACGATGTCCTGATCGTCGTTGAATACTCTCCAGTTGGTGATGTTGTCATTGATGGACGGTCTAAAGATTAATTCTATTGAGAATCTATCTGGACTGAAATCTTCGGAGGGAATAAGTCTAGAGGCTACGTTAGCTAACAGGTCTGCGCTTGCATTTTGGAGTCTCGGGATTGACGAAATATTGAATGCTATGAAATGTGCAGTCAGATCTTGTACTAAAGATTGATAGTGCTTCAAATGACTTGACAGGCAGTGTATGGTGTTACGTACCTGTTTGACGACAATCTCAGAATCTCCAAAGACTTGAAGATACTTAACGTTCAATCTGATTGCTTTGTATAGGCCTTGCACCAAGGCCTCGTATTCCGCTGTATTGTTTGTACAATCGAACTCAAGTCTGCATGTAAGCATGGTCTTATTTCCGTCTGGGCTAATCAAAACGCATCCTGCTCCTACTCCCTCGTTGGACTTAGAGCCATCAAAATATAATTTCCAAAATAAAGATGTATTTACAGGGTTATCTAAAAAACTAACACATTTTGAATCATCAGTTTGGGAAAAGTTTTCTACTTGGGACAAAACTAAATTTTCCAAATAAGGTGATATATGAGCATTGAAATTTCTGAGGAAAGAATCTGCCGAGTAGTTGCCTATGATGCTGCTGTTGTATGCTATTGCTTCATTCTCTCCTTCCAGTTCCGTCACTATGTATTTTTGGTGCAACTCTCATTCAACCTTTATTTGATATGGTTTACCGTTGTAGGGTAACCACATGTGCGACCAGTCGGTTGAAAAGTATCCGTGGAGTTTTTCGGACCAGTCCCTGCTAAGAATCAAACCATAGAATTCAGGGATATCAGCTACTAGAATGTCAATAACCTGGCATACCTTGGGGTTAGACGACAGTCTTATGGTCACTTGATTAAGTTCACCTATCACTTCGACTTGCGATCGATCAAGTTGAACTATGCGCACTGCGGATTTTTGCGGTTTAACATTCAATTTGGCACATATTGACCTGGGTAAAATATTGGTTGAAGCACCAGAATCAACCAAGCAATTGTGCACGTTTTTATTGAAAATTTCATAAGTGAGGAAAAAAGGAGGAGTATGAGATCTAGATCTTCCTCCAATTAAGGAAATGTCGTTTGGATAAATCTTATTGATCGTGTTGATTGGAGGTCTTCCCACATTGTGGGAAGCTACAGCCGTAGGTAAAGGTGTAGTAGGCACGGCATGTAATTCTTTCATAATTATTTTCTGTTGATGTTTCAATTTTCTCAAATCGTAAAGGGTGATATTAGCCCTAGTCTTTTTCATGTCATCGATGATGTTATACTCCATTTCATCCAACACTATCAGTGTTCTTAATGGAGGCGATTGGTCTGATTGGACTGGGCTAAATTGGGTCGCTCTGGAGATTGTTTTCTTTGTTGCGACCTTATCTTTTGCCGCAGGGCTTGCGCCCTTCTGTTTAGGGGTATTTTGGGGAGGATCAAGTTGGATTTTGCTTCGTGTGCTAACCGGAAATGCTTCTTGATCCTCTTCTTGTGGGAGGATGAAATCCCACATTCCTTGTAGTTCCACCACTTCTTCATCGTCGGTCTGTGCTTCGATGGTATTCTCTTCTTCTTCTTCTTCAGATTCAACGTTTGAGACAGCGTTGGGTGGCTTCGTCTCCATGGGAGGGTTTCTTTTAAAAGTCCTGAAAGGCTTTTTTGAAGACGTTTCTGTTACTTGTTTTCTTATATCAATCATCTCATTGGACATGGCCTTTAATACTTTTTGTAATCCTTCCATATCGAAAGGATCTTTCGTTTGTTTCTTCTTGGTGTCTTCTTTGAAAGAGATTTTCTTAGATTTACGTTCTTCAATTGCAGATCTCTTTTCAAGGGCTACTACGTGTTTTTCAACTGCTAACGCCTCTGTTAAGTTTTCAACTAAGGTTGTCTTGCTTGCCCTATCTACGAAGATGGCCAAGTTTGATGGTAAGGCCGTAATATACCATTCACATCTTACTTCCTCGCTAGGTTGAGAAGCAACGGGGATTTTGTTGAGGATCTTATTGAACCGTAAATTGAAATCTTTAATGGGTTCTCTAGCCTCAGCTTTAAGATTGGATAAGTCGTTGATCAATGTCGCTATTGATCTATCATCACCGAAATTGGTTAGAAATTGACTTTGAAAAATGTCCCAGCTCATGATAGATCCAGAAGGTAACGAAAAGTACCACGACCCAGCTGTTCCTTGCATTGTATAGGTAAAAAGCCGGACAACAACATCTTCGTTGGTAACTCTGTTGAGATTAACAGAAAGCATGAAATTATTGATATGTTCTTCAGCTAGCATGCCTGTTTCTGGATTGAATTTAGGTAGCCATTTCTCAGGATGGGCCGGTATTGGACTCAGGGGTGGAGGCATTAAAACCACCCCAGGGTTGTTCCATGGAGACTGGGCCATCGTTGAGCTGCTAGTTAATAGAAGTGCAGAAGATGATCTCTGATGCTGGGAAGATGGAGATATTATGATCTTCAATGATCACGGAGGAAGGGTTGCGGAAGATGGATGAGTGATCTGGGGTGAAGATGTGGGTGGCTGACTTCGTGGTGAGGGAGTTGAAATGGACGAGGTAGATCAAAGAGTCTCTCTGTCAGACTCTGGAAGTGCTTTCCTTGCTCTTTTCCTAGTGGGGAGAGGGATTTTAGTTGGCTGGATGCCAAACTTTTCACTCTTCAATCTGGTCAGGGGATGAGCAGGATTGTACTGCGAAGTCACGCTGCCTTTAGATTTATCAGACCTCTGAGTAAAAATAGAGAATCCCTGGAGTTTACGAATCAAAGTTTGAAGTTCAGGGGGATCAATGATAAGTTGGTCTGATATATTAGGGTGTGTAGCAGCGGTGGATGCCCGAGCGACTTCTAGCTCCGAGTTTAATCGTACGGGAGAAGTCGGGGGAGTTGGTGAGGGTGATTTGCTCTTAGAATGGTATTTAGATTTTAATTTATGCGCCATTCATAGCTCGTGCCCTCCTTCTAGCACCAAATATGTTGAGGGCCCCGAAATCGGGTCAACAACAAGGGGGATACCCACCCGGTCCGGAACCTGGTTGGCGGCTCCTTGCCCGTTTGGAGTAGAGGGTCCGACTGGGGGTAATGGGACCAGTTTCCCAATGTGAGGGGTGTGTGTGTGTGTGTGTAGAATTTGATGGTATTGATCTAGGGGTATTTTAAGCTAATTTAATTCTAACTTCTAAACTAACTCTATGCTATTGTAATCTAATGAAAAACAATACATCTAATCTACGCTAACCCGGGGTATTTTTCTTCTATTATGCGATCTAACAAGATTTCGAACAATAGCTGGTAATAAAGATCATTCAGCTATCATAAGAATAGAAATCCATTAAGATAAACCATTCTGCATAAAAAGTTAGGCAAAACAGTTGTGAACAGCATATCGCATAATTAGTTATTCATATGTCAAGCACAAATAAATGACTCCACCGTACAGAAGTGCCAAATGGTAATACACACATTCATACATTAACATATAAAGAACTCAGCTGCATATCACTTTAGGAATATAAGCAGAAATTATTCAAGAGATAAAAGTACCATTTATGACTGATTTCGCTAATATACTTCAAGCAATAACGATTTATTTCTACTTGTTCTAATATCTGCTAAGAGTACAAAAGTGCAACATCAGTAACAGACATTAAAATGCAAACATAAATAAATCTCGATCCATCCATTCATCAAAAACCCCCTCCGAGGGTGTAAAAGTGCATGTTCTGAGGACAAGTTTTTTGACAGATTTCCGGACCCTTCTCCAAATGCCATGAGAAGGGTTAAATACTACTAACTAATTAATCTTAATTACACAAATTTAGGGAACGGCTTCAAATGACTGCCCTTTTACTAAAAGCAAATTTATTTCTAAAAATCAAATCTAATTTCTAACCGTTTCTGTATCTGCTCCTTAGTGCTGTAAGCAATGCAACGTTTGCCTGGGAAGAGTCGGCTGGCTGCCTTCTTCTTTCGATTGAGTGATAAAAGTGGAAACAACAAGAGCTGGCACCTCTTTCTGACAGACTAGAAGATATTTTCGAAAACCTTTCTCTAGTTGGGTGTATTCGCTGTGCGTATACTTAGTACAACCCAGGTTCCTTTCGAACTGATTTTGTTGTTGCTATTTCTATTTCCGGCCGTGCGAATGACTCAATGAGTTAGGAGTCACGTTGTCTGGACAATCCCCTGTATCGAGAATTGCTTCTGTTCTTTGTTCCAGGCTTTTCTGGAGCGTCCTCCTTCTTTTGCGTTTCTCTTTTTGCTTTACCCAGTCTGAGCTTCAAGATCTTTTGCAAACACGCTGCTTTTGTGCGCCTTTGATTCTGAGTCTTAGATATTCTATTTTCATCAGTGCCTGTTGGGTGATATTCTGGAATCCGCGGTCCTGTTGCATGCGGCATCCATTTGCGGAGGCATCTTCTCTCTGTTACCCCATTGGCGCTTTCCTCTTTTCCTTAGATGTTTCCTGCATATAGATTTATATCAGTTACATGTCTTGCAGTTTACGCAAAGAAGAAGAGAAATGAGGAAAATATTGACTTGAAAGCATTAAGTTCTAATGAATGCGTAATTCTGACACTCATCATGATTTGACTCTTCGAAAAACGCGATACAATCATTCTTGGATACTCAAGCATGCGATCATTAATTTCCCTTAAGGTGCGCGCTCAATTTTGGGTTTACCATTTATGTCGGAGAATTCTTGCGATGAGTCCTTTCTGCGATTGGAATCGCAGTATCAAGGACTGCGACGTCATTAAGTGTTATCGCAAATTTCCAATATCACATATTGCAGATCGTTGATATCGTAGATCGCAGATCGCAGATTTTCATTCAGTTACTTATGCTGTTTCAAGCGACGTTGCGATATGTGACGTCGCATATTGGCGATCGGTGATTCCTTAAGATTTTCTTTTTTAAGAGTGCTTTGAATGTATGCGACGCGATGAACTTTGCGTCACTTCTTCGTAGCTTGTTTTTTGTGCTTAGGAAACGCTTCACTTTCTCTTTGCGATGCGATCAAGCCTTAGGGAGTCTAAAACACAAACACTTTAACAAAAATATTTTTTGGATTTTTTATTCAGGGTCCCCCCTTTGCTTGGTGTTATTGCTAATATCAAACAAAGGGGGGGGTTGTTGGTGACCACAACAGGTAGCAAGTTGGCCATCAATAATTCATGAATTGCAGCTACCAAACTTCAATATCCTCTATGAATTCTAAATGTCTTCGCTTCTTTGCAGAACTTTTCATTCTTATCTATGCTTTACTCTTCTCAAGACTTGATTGTGTTTCCGAAGCCAACACTCTGTTTGCACCATCTTGGCTTGACTTACTTACTAGATACTACTGCAAGCTGATGTATTTTCTTTCACATATGATTAGATTGGCATTATGTTGATTGAAGGCAATTAGGAAAAAACCTTAGTTGCTTAAGTGTTCATCTATTTCAGTCTCCAAGACTGGCTAAAATCAATTCTTAAAGGTGCTCGTCACAAACATATCTACCATAGTTTTTGACTTAGATATTTGATTTTTAGATGTCCCTACTACTTTTGATCTGTCCAATTAACAGCCACTTGGAGAAGCTATTGGAACTAGTTATCTGCAGACTACAATTGACTACTTAAAACATGGCATAGGTTTCGTGTTTTGTTAATAGTAAATTTTTTTGAATGAGGTGGCATGCCTCAGTTTTCAAGTGACACAGAGTTCACATAATCTTGGCTTTTGTTGAATTCACACTTGAAACATGTTTAGAAATTTTCTTTGAAGATTTTTTCCTTTCTATTAAAAGGCTACTGTGGTTTTGAGAAATGCAATATTATTCTTACAATATGATTTTGATTTACAAAATGTATGACATGAAATATTTTTCTTCTGAAATATTTTAACAGAAACAGATGCTTTTTGTTTGTTTGTTTATCATAGAGGGGATGTTTCTTAATTATTAAAGGGCCTAAGTTGAATTGGATAGACAGATCTTACATGTATTCTTCAAAATAAAAAAATACAGTTCTGAAATGTCTGGGTCATCCTTTGTTGAAAGTGTACAAAAATTGTAGATGTAGAACTACACAGTAAAAAAACTTGAATTCACTAAACTTGGACAAACAATATTGGAATAAGTGATTACAATTTCAAATCTAGGTCTATGAGCTCTGGGTGTTGGTTTCCTTTGCCTGTGTTAGGTGAGGCTGCAAAATAGAATCCTGTACAGATGCATTAAAGGCCAGAGAATACATCCTCGAAGGGAGGGTGTGAAATTTGAAAATGTCGATGACATGTTTTAGTTGTTAGTTTTCACATCTCAGCTGAGCAATTTCTATCCCATGAGCCAAGAATGTATGTAGAATTAGTCCAATTTCCTTCCCATAAGCTACAAGTGTTTGAAGAATTAACCTAATTTCCTGATCATTAAGCTGAGAGGCTCGTTCTATAGCCCAATACGTTGTGTAAGGGGTTGTATGATGTGTAAGGATGTCTATTTGTGATCAAAGTTGAAATTTTGCATGTCTGCCAAAATAAAAATTTAAAACATATTCAAGTGAAGGAATTAAATCCCTCTTAGCTCATCTTAGATCCATATTTAAAATTGGTCTATGCTAGTTAAGTTCTAGCTGAATGCCTTCGTTATCTTTTAGCTAGAAAAAGTAATTCCATGCTACATAACTTGCTCCTATAGATGGAAGTAGACATGATCAACGATTCAGGGTGTCCCCCTGGGAAGCCTTGTGCCACATTGAATAGATGGAAAAGGAAGAGCGCAAATTGAAATAGAAATCCTTCATCAGCCAAAGTGAGGTGAGGACTAAAGGGTGGGACTGAGCTGCTAGAGGAAAGAGTGGAAGTTGACCTTGGGGACTAAGAAAGCAATTGAGATGGGGCAGTCAGAACTAGGCTAAGTACAGAGTTGAGGAAGGAAGAGGCCTAGACTAGACTAACAAAGAGGGGGGTCCTGAAGGCTAGAAAACCTGACCATCCCTTAGGGAGAAGGAAATATCAGAGAAAAACCCATATAGAGTGTACAAATTAACCATTTGAAATCCCACCTTAAATAATTATCGAGGGCATTATCTATTCTTCTTCGGAGTGCTTGGTTGGAATTTGGGTCCAAAAAAATTTGACGAGAAAATATTTTTTTGGTTTTCTAGTTTGATTTTTTTTTAATTTATAATAAATTAAGAAATATAACTGAATAATCTCTAAAAACCTAAAACAGATAATCTACAACATTAAAAGGAGTTGTATAAGTGCATCGATGGTATGATTTAGTAACTTCTGGTCCTCTGATTAAAGGAAAGCTTGGAATTTGATGTTGTACAAAATGTTTTCCCTTTTTAAACATAAAGTTTTGAAATGTTAAAAGTGACTAGTTTTTAATGTGAGAAGTGACCGTAAAAAAAAATTGAAACTGTAGATTTCAGGTGTTTAAGTATTTAAGTTGTTATTAAAAAAATTTAATGAGTGCTTCAAAAAGAGGTGAAGTTAGATGATCTGTTGGGGTGCAATGCCTATTTCTTGTTAGGTATAAGTATTTAAGTTGTCTATAATAAATTTTAATGAGTGCTTTAAATAGAGGTGAAGTTAGTAGATGGAAATATTTTTCATGGTAGTATGATTACATCCTTTTTCGTCTGTATGATGGGATTTTAAGTTTTCCATTTGATGTTTTATAAGGTTTTGCTCGAGGATAAAGAGTGGTTTTTTTTATTGATTCAAAATTGTATTTCAATGGTGAAAGTGGCGCGGGAAAAACAAAAACTGCAAAATTTGCATTGCAATACCTGGCAGCATAATGAGGTGACAGTGGAGTAGATGATAAAATATTGTAGACAAATCTTATTCTAGAGTCATTTTGTAATGCAGAGCCACTAAAAAATGACAAATATAGTAGATTTATAAGTTGTAATCCTTTTAAATCTCATATTTAAACAATTTCAATACATGGGAGATAGAATTACGATACTTGTGATTTTTCCATTACAATCATGTCTGACTGAATATTTGTGATTCTAGGTAGACAAACATGTTTGTAGCGAAGTCATTTTGTTTCTAGACATGTAAATACTAGTTAAGGAATTGCAAAATTTTAACAATATTGTGTGAAATTATATGTAGGGCAAGTTGATTGACATGCATTTTTAGGACATTGGAAAAATTTGTGGTGCACATATTGAAACATGTGAGAAAAGTTTAAGCTTCGTTTTTAGTTTTGACTATTTTACATCTCTATAACTAACTTCACCATTCCTTTTTGCACTATTTAATTTGAAATAGGTTTGTGTCATATACTAGGATAATGAAGAGGGTCATTTAGTGGGATTATACCATAATGTATGAACTATGATTTAACATAATCCTTTTTTCTTCTTACAGGTTTTCTCGAGAAGGTGAGGAGCACATGATCATATTATTTTATTTTGGTCGAATTTATTTGATTTGATATTGTATGTTCTAGAAGCTACAATGCAGTAACCTACCTATTTGTATTGTATAGTCAAGAGTAGCACAACAATTACAAGGCGAACGATCTTATCATATGTTTTATCAGATTTGTACTGGGGCTTCTACTGCTCTTTGCAGTATACGAAAAAAGACTATTTTTTTAATGCAGTTTTTCTTCTTGTCAGTTTGTTTTAGCAATAACTTTGTTCCATATATAAGCTACTTTTTCTTTTCATAGCTTGTATTGTAATAACTTTCTTAATTTTTCTTTTTCACTGGGTATTAGGCAAGTTGCATAGTAACCTCACTCTACATGACACTAAAGTAGGCGGCATGCATTCATTCAATATGATGGCATCATTTTTATACAGTAGCAAGTTGGCCATCAATAATTCATGAATTTCATCTACCAACCTTCAACATCCTCTATGAATTCTAAATATCTTCGCTTCTTTGCAAAACTTTTCATTCTTATCTATGCTTTAGTCTTCTCAAGACTCCATTGTGTTTTTGAAGCCACTCTGTTTTCACCACCATGGCTTGATTTAATTACTAGACACTACTGCAATATTATGTATTTTCTTTCACATATGGTAATTAAGGAACTGTGTAAGATTGTAGGGGAAGAAGGTAATAATATCCAGAAAATTGGTGAACAAGATAAGAATTGTAAGATAATAAAAGGCAGCGACAAGGCTAACCAAAAATCTTCAGTAAAAGAGTAAGAAGGAAAGTGTTTAATCTGTCCTACCATGAATTAGATCCAGAAATCATGATTCTCCTGAACAAACATTTACGGTTCGCAATTGCTCCTAAAAACCTTCCTATTGAGAGTATGATTTGGAGCATAGAAGATGGTATTAATAATATTTCTTTGGAAGATAAGGAAACCCTAAGATAGGAGTTTCCCTCATTCTGAGAAAAGCCAAAGCTCCCAAAAGTAACCTAAGAAAAGAAGAACAAATTGCCTTTAAAACGTTACGAAACAATGATAAAATTGTGGTTCTTAAGGCAGATAAGGGAGGGGCAGCGGTGATCTTGGATAAAGAAGACTATGTTAGTAAAATGAATGAACACCTTAGATGTGGAAGTTACAAGAAGCTGAACAATAATCCCATTCCCAAGATTATGAAGGAAGTAAGAAAGACAATTGCAGATTCCAACCTTGAGGATAAGTTAAAGAAGAAATTAATTCCTTCTTGTGAAACAATCCCAAGAATTTATGGTTTACCCAAGATCCATAAAGAGGGTGTTCCTCTTAGACCAATAGTCAATACCATTGGCTCCCCTACCTATGAGCTCGCTAAGTATGTTGCTAAAATCCTTAGACCCCTTGTTGCGAATATTGACTCTTTCATTAAGGACTCTCATCACTTTGTAAATCTTATTAAAAATGAGAGGTTAGACCATGATGAAATATTTGTTATCTTTGATGCAGTATCCTTATTCACCTAGATGAATCTTGATGAAGCCATTCAGGTTATAAAAGATGTATGATCCAGGAACAACAAAATGGGCTGAAATTTGTTTACGATCAACTATTTTCACCTTCTAAGGAGAATATTATGAGCAGACACCTGGGGTGGCAATGGGATCACCCCTTTCACCGATTATGGCCAACTTATACATGGAATACTTTGAAAATAAATCCCTTGAATGATACCCTTTGAAGCAAACTTGGTGGAAGTGATTTATCGATAATACCAATATAAAATGGACTCATGGTAAAATAGAACTTGACAAGTTTTTTATTCATCTCAACTCTATCTCTCTAGAGATAAAATTCAGTATGGAGCTTGAAGAAAACATGAGCATCCCATTTTTAGATGTGCTCATCATCAGAAAGAAGGATGGCTCTTTGGGTCATAAGGTTTTTAGGAAGTTAATCCACACAGAAAACTACCTCCACATTAATTCCCACCATCACCCAACCCAAAATTTTGGTGTTCTAAACACTCTTGCCATCAGAGCCCTTTGAATTTCTGACTCTGAGCATTTGGATGAAGAAAAAAAGCATTTAGTCTCAGCTTTTAAAGGTATAGGCTACAATGAAAAAGAAATTAAAGTAGCCATAGAGAGAGTTGAAAGAAAGGTGTTATCTGATAAGCATAAGGATCAAGACCAACCTCAGTGTGGAAGGGTTTTTCTTCCTTATATTCAAGGAGTGACAGATAAAATTGCTAAAATCCTTAGAAGGAAAAACATAATCATGCAATTCTCAGCACCTGGAACTATTAGGAAAGGTATGAGGTTTGTCAAAGATAATATTAATAGACATGAGCTTAAGGGAGTCTACAAAATAGATTGTTCACGTGGAAAAAATTACATTGGTGAAACAGGTCGATCCTCGCAGACTAGACTCAAGGAACATGGAGCTGATATTAGGAATGAAAGGTCCCGAACTTCGGCCCTTGCAGAGAATTCCTCAAAAACCAAGCACCATGTCTACTTGGAAAATGCTTCAATTATCGCATGTGAAGATAAACATCATAGGCGAAAGATCAGAGAAGCTCTTGAAATTATCAAACATCCACATAATCTCAACAGGGATAATGGTATTGAGATTAGTGGAAGCTGGCTTCCCTTAATCAAAGAAATTAAGAGTGCCAATACATCTCAGGTATAGAGCTCAGTAGGTAAATTTCTCTTTCCTTTTCTAGCAATTAGTAGTTAGTTGCTTCACTATTAGGTATAAATTATAACATTAATATTATTATTATTAATTATTAGTTATTAATTATTAATTATTATTAATACATTAACATTAATATTACTATTAATTATTAGTTATTAATTAATTAATTATTATTAATACATTAAAATTAATATTATCAGTTATTAATTACTAATTATTATCAACACATTAAAATTAATATTATTAATAAATATTAGTTATTAATTATTATTAACACATTAACATTGATATTATTAATAATTATTAGTGATCAATTATTAATTATTATTAATAATTTAACATTAATATTATTAATATTTATTAGTTAATAATTATTAATTATTAATTATAATACATTATACATTATACATTAACATTAATATTATTAATAGTTATTAGTTATTAATTATTAATACATTGACATTAATATTATTATTAATTCATTAACATTAACATTAAAATTCTTAAAATTAATTAAAATTTAAATAAAAAATAAATAAATAGGATAATAATAAATAAAAATGATTAAAACAACCGACATTCATTTAATCTTCCCACTTCAAACTATTAAAAACTATTTAATACCATCATTTAAGATCTTCTATTATCATCATTCAAGAATGTCCTCATGATGGATCCTTGTTGCGATTTGAAACGTTGATGAAAATGGTTATTACTGTGGGTTCTCCAGTTACTAAATTAAAATATTGACATTATCTTGATTGAAAGCAATAATGAAAAATCTCAGTTGCTTAAGTGTTCATCTAACTTAGACTCCAAGACTGGCTAAAATCAGTTCTGAAAGGTGCTCCTCACAAACATACCTTCAATAGTTTTTGACTTAGATATTTAATTTTTAGATGGCCCTACTACTTTTGATCTGTCCAATTAACAATGAGTTGGAGAAGCTTTTGAAACTGATTATCTGCAGACTACAATTGAATAATTAAAACGTGGCATAGGTTTCTTATTTTGTTAATAGTAAATTTTATTGAATGAGGTGGCATGCCTCAGTTTTCAAGTGATATAGAGTTCACATAATCTTGGATTTTGTTGAATTCACACTTGAAACATGTTTAGAAATTTCCTTTGAAGATTTTTCCTTTCTGTTAAAAGGCTATTATGGTTTCGAGAAATGCAATATTATTCTTACAATATGATCTTGATTGACGAAATGTCTGACATGAAATATTTTTCTTCTGGAATATTTTAATGGAAATAGCTTATTTTTGTTTGTTTGTTTATCATAGAGGGGTTCTTTTTTAATTGCTAAAGGGCCTAAGATGAATTGGACAGCCAGATTTTACATGTATTCATCAAAAGAAAAAATACAATTCTGAAATGTCTAGATTATCCTTTGTCGAAAGTGTACAAAAATTGTACATGTATAACTATACAGTTAAAAAACCTTGAATTCATTGAACTCAGAAAAACAATATCAGAATAAGTGATTACAATTTCAAATCCAAGTCTATGAGCTCTGGGTGTTGGTTTCCTTTGCTTGTGTTAGGTGAGGCTGCAAAATAGAATCTTGTACAGATGCATTAAAGGCCAGAGAATGCATCCTTGAAGGAAGGGTGTGAAATTTGAAAATGTCCATGATGTGCTTCAGTTGTTAGTTTTCACATCTCAACTGAGCAATTTCTATCCCATGAGCCAAGAATATATGTAGAATTAGTCCAATTTCCTTCCCATAAGCTGCCAATGTTTGAAGAATTAACCTAATTTCCTGATCATTAAGCTGAGAGGCCCATTCTACAGCCCAGTATGATGTGTAAGGATGTCTATCTGTGATCAAAGTTGAAATTTTTCATGTCTCCCAAAATAAAAATTAAAAACATTTGCAAGTGAAGAAATTAAATCCCTCTCAGCTCATCTTAGATCCATATTTAAAATTGACCTATGCTAGTTAAGTTCCAGCTGAATGTCTTGGTTATTCTTTAGCTGGAAAAAGTCATTCCATGCTGCACAACTTGCTCCTCTCAGTGCAAGTAGACATGATCAATGATTCAGGGTGTCCCCCTGGGGAAGCCTTGTGCCACATTGAATAGATGGAAAAGGAAGAACAAAAATTGAACTAGAAATCCTTCATCAGCTGAGGTGAGGTGAGGACTAAAGGGGTGGGACTGAGCTGATGGAGGAGAGAGTGGAAGTTGACCTTGGGGGTTGGGAAAGGAATTGAGATGGGCCAGATGGAACTAGGCTAAGTACAGAGCCGAGGAAGGAAGAGGCCTAGACCAGAATAACAAAGAGGGGGGTCCTGAAGGCCAGAAAACCTGACCATCCCTTAGGGAGAATGAAATATCAGAGTAAAACCCATATAGAGTGTACAACTTAACCATTTGAAATCCCACCTTGAATAATGATTGAGGAAATTATCTATTCTAGTTTGGTGTGCTTGTTTGGAATTTGGGTCAATTAATTTTTGAGAAGATAATATTTTTTTGGTTTTGTTGTTTGATTTTTTTTAAATATATAATAAATTAAAAAATATGACTGAATAATCTCCAAAAACCTAAAACACATAAACTACAACATTAAAATTAGTTGTATAAGTGCATCGGTGGTATGATTTAGTACCTTTTGGTCCTCTGATTAAAGGCAAGCTTGGAATTTTATGTTGTACATAATGTTTTTTCTTTTTAAACATAAAGTTCTAAAAGTGACTAGTTTTGAATGTCAGAAGTGATAGGTGAAAAAAATTTGAAACTGTAGATTTCAGCGATAAGTATTTAATTTGTTATTGAAAAAATTTAATGAGTGCTTCAAACAGAGGTGAAGTTACATGATTTGTTGTGTTGCAATGCCTATTTCTTATCAGTTATAAGTATTTAAGTTGTCTATAATAAATTTTAATGAGTGGTTTAAACAAAGGTGAAGTTAGATGATCTGTTTGGGTGCAATGCCTATTTCTTGCCACCATTCCGGGGTGGATTAACTGGAAATGAGATTCCTTGGAATTTGATGTTTTACAAGATTCTAAAATGGTTACCAGAGAAGTGGTAAGTTATTTCAATGAAAAGGCTTATCTTCATCTGTCATTGTTTGAGATGTTTTCATTTGTATAGGTTTTTCTAGTATAAATATTATATTTTATTATTAGTTCAAGGAGTTTTCTTGCATTATGTCTAATAATAATATGTCTTTTTGGCGGTTGTCATGCTCAACACTTCTACATGATGTGGTAAGTAATAGGTATAGAGCTCATTAAATAATTTATTTTTGGAATTAAGTCTTTCCTTGATGTTGCTGAGAAGTCAGAGCACACATACATTCTTCTAAGCACTTTTTATGCTTGTACACGTTACCTCCCATATGTCTTTCCATATGTACCTTGTACCTTGTTACCTCCGAATGCACGTTATCACCTCCAAACTTGCAAGTAAACTGTTACCTTCCATATGAAGAATTATTAGCCACTGAGATAGAAATCAATGTTTCACCTGCCAAAGGTCCCAATGTTCAATCAAAGAAGTACCCATAGCAGCAACTCCTCCTCCAGCTCCTATCTTAGATCTTCTTGGTTATTTGATAGGTTTAGGCAATGCACTTGTCCCTAGAGATTAGTGAGCAATAGGCTCTAGGTGGGTATTAGATAGTCAACTCTATTTCATTTTGTAAAGAACAAATGGAAAAAAATTCTTTATTGTTGTTAGATGTGAATTTTATTTACTATGCGTCAACCTGATTAAAGCAACTTGTGATATTTGGTTAATGCTTTGTGCAGCGTTTTCTCTCCATTGGAAAGCTATATGAAATTCAGGATGAGCTTGGGAGGGTAAGTTTTCATGCACTTTGAAAATTTCTTTTTGGGGTTATTTTATTTTATTTATTTAGTTTTAAATTGGTTTTTTTCTTGTCTTTTTTGAAAACCTTTTGCCCATTCCTTTCTCTATGTATTTTTTTTATTTATTGGTGCATCTATGGATTGATTGAATTTTTTCTTGTCCATGGGTTTCTTGAGAATGATTTGTTATAGCCCTTAAGAGCGGGCTTGAGGGAAAGAGCCATTTTTTCAGTAAACTGACACTTCATCTTCATCTTCTTTTAGTCGGGGAAATTGCTTCAAGGAAAAATTGAAATTAGAACATCGTAAAATTAGTTATTTCATCATCATCTTCTCATCATTCAGATGTGGAGATGAGTCAAAGCCTTCAAGTAGAGGATGTGGAATTGAGGAGACTTCTCCAGAAGAGAAAGAGGAGAAGTAGAGATTGAAGCTTCAACTATGAGCCACATAAGAGGCCTTGGAAGGGTTGAAGTGTAATGAATGATTACTGAAGCCATCGTCACCTATTTTAGAATTGACATATGAGGCAAACAATGTTGATCATTCTTCAGTTTCATTTTCACATGACATTATTTTTGTTGGAAACATGGAGGTACCAATTTCAGGAACTGGCATGAGAATCCTTACTAGGATGGGGTGTAAAGGAGGAGGATTTGTTTTTAATGGCCAAGGAATGACTCATCCATTGGAGGTGGTATAGAGACCTTGATTCACAAGTTTCGTACACATTGAACGAGAGTGCTCAAAGGTGTTAGAAGCTTCCAACACATTGTTTATATCGTCGCGGAAATAACATGATATGAACACACATCACCATCCTCTCATGATAGTGGCATAGAAAATTATGTAGTTTTTCTAGTTTACATAATCATGCGGTTATTGAGTGTTGGAAAAGAATGACAAAAACAAAGATAAGGAGATGTGAAAGGCCTTCTGCACATCGATGAAGGAAGCAGGTTAAGAAACTCTAGAGGAAGAAGACCTTTTGCCGTCATTGCAATAGAAGTGGTCATCAAATATCCACAAGTTGGAGGCTCCATCCCGATCATTGTCTTAAGGACAAAGCGCCCATGTAGAAACCAGTTGGTGAAGGTGCTCAACAAGAAAATCCGCCACTTTCCTCATTGTTCACTTTGTTGAGTAAGAGATGGTTTTACCAGATTTTGTTAGCTTATCATGGCCACATTTTCTAAATCATGTGTTGCAATTTAAATTGTAAGAGTGATGATGTTTTTTGAATCACTTATTAAAGCAACGATGATGTGTTGGCCTCATGTTGACAGTTGAGGTATTGAACTATATTATAGTATAAACTTGAACACAAAATGTGTCTTATAAACTTGTGTAAATTATGGGGGTTCTTGGGTCATTATTGGTCATGTAATTGAGAATATGATTTGCAATTATGTAGTACAGTTATGCACAAGATGTAGGTGTTGATTCATCAATTATGGCTCTGAAGAAAAAGGGTTAAGGAAAAGGAAGTGTAACCTGTTAGGACACTTGTGTTGTAGACAATGTACACAATAGTTGCAGATTATGTTCATGCTTTTGGAGTACCACAAGATCCTAATTGGGGAGGAAAAATCCAGGTGGCTCCAAACACACTAAAAATTCAACAGTGGCTATGGAAAAGCTCAAAAATAAAAGCCCTCATATTGAAATGCAACCAGTAACATATTGTAGTTCTCATCGTCCTGATTCCAATGGTGTAAACGACACTCAACTTTCAGTTTGTATGCTCCAGATATTCATGATCAAAGTTTGGGTCAAACTTGGCCAAGTGGCACGCTTAAGGAGGCAACAAATTTTCCAAAACATGGTGCATCGAATTTGACCACTGAAATGGGTGAATTTGTTGCCTACTTAATTTTCCTAGTGACCCTTATTTTTTGACGATTAAAAATCAACTATTGTTTTATTAAAAGCAACAAACAAATATCTTAACAGGTGGTGGGTTGCCACCCCCGCCAACCAATGGTCATTATATATGTAATAAACTGGATATATATATATATATATATATATATATATATATGACCATAGTTACGAATATCGAAATGTGCTGCAAGCTATACAGGGATCAAACCCTCCCGTCCATGTGGCTGGCCTGCACCACGTGCGGTCCCATCCCAAATAGTGCCACAATACGTTACAACATTCCAAACGGTTAACCAAAACATAACTCTGAAAAATAAAATATGCCACCAGTCAACAATTACCACAAGTTGTGCCATCACCACCAAAATATATTGTAACCACCAAAACATAACTTGTCACTATGGTTAACAAAAAAACAACCAATGCTTATTTTTTGTCGGGTCGGGTTTTGAACATCAAACCTCTGCCCAAAAACCAACATGATTTTTTAATCTGCCCAACTGTCATACGTTAGAGTATCCGTCCAACAAATTTGATATAAACTCAGATTATTCAGTTGATAGGGAATAGAGGAGTGTCGAGCCAGACCAAAGCAGAACTATGAGGAGGTAGAGGGTGTGGAACCCTGAACATGGAGAATCTTAAGAAGCTAATAATATTATCTTGAACGCTAAAGATGCTAGCGACAATATTCGCCAAGCTTACAGTAATTTTTACAGCTTTTCTCCCCAAGAGTCCAACTGTGCAGTCAAAATCTCCATCCAAGCAGCATAGATGCAAGTGTCCAATAGCAAGGAATCCTTAGAGAACCTTGTGGAATCTAATATATTCCCTTGGAGGTTTATCTTTTGTAGTTTTAGAATGATGCCAACGTTATAGTAATTTTTCACATAATTTTGCAAGAAGCATAGTGGTGTGCTCAGAATCTTCATTAGAGTAGTGAATTTTTTGGCCATCTTCAGGAAGGAATCTTTAGGGGAATATTCAAGATGCTCGAGGGTCCAAAATTTAACATTTTAAAAAAGGGGGAATGTTTATAGTTGTTTGACATGAATTCAATGGCGGTGTCCATTTTAGCAGCTAATATTTGCATTTTTTAGCCATCCTATAGAGTGGAGGTATATGATGTAGTTATGTCTTACTTTTCTTCTAATTTGCTGAGATCAAGTTTTTGTTGTGTTGATCCTTGATTACCATTATTTTGAGGGATTCTTGTATGCCACATATTGTGATATTTTATTAGCTTTTCATGTTGAAGGAATACCGATTTGAGTGAGAGCTCCTATAGAGAGAATGTCTCGTGGAGAGACATGCCACTTTTTTGAGGGAAGTTACCCATATGAGTGAGAGTACCTGAGAATGTCTCGTGGAGAGACATGCCACTTTTTTGAGGGAAGTTACCCATATGAGTGAGAGTACCTGAGAATGTCTCGTGGAGATACATGCCACTCTTATTGAGGGTATTCATCTTTGTAATGACAAAGAACATACCACGTACATCGTCAACATTTGCAAAATTTAATGAAGCGACCTCCCCACTCTTGACACCAGGGCCGAAGACGTAACCCACACTAGGTGAACTCCATTATCAATGTGTATGTGTTCATTGATTTGATGGTTGTTGTTATGTTTTATATTCCTAAAATCATGCACATGTGGTTGTTCAATACTCTATCATATGCAATTATGCTAACATCCCAGAAGTAAAAGATCTTGGATAATTTTGGTAGATGAACATATGCGGCTCAACTAACCCTGAGAACTCACTGGTATTAAGGAACATCATGCTTTTGTAAACTTAGTTAAGGAAATAACTAATAGCCCATGACAGTAGAGGGTGATAGTATGATGATAAACATTTTTCATTTTTGTTCCATCACAACAATGTTTAGAGTTATTAATCTAGAAATATATTGTCTACATATTTATTACTATTGGTTGCCAAGTTCAAATATTTCGGTCTAAAAATAGTTACCACTATAAATAATGTTGAAAAGGTGTTAGAATTCTTATATCTTCATTAAGAGAAGTTTACATGTGCAATGAGTAACATACAATCATCATTCTCATGTTATCTAACCTTATTTTCCTTCTACTAAAAATATTCGTCAAATATTTAACATATTTTTAATTTTCCTTTTATTTTGTGACCTATAATATTTTATGTTGTTTGATGCATTGAAGGTTAATATCATAATTATTGATTATTATATGCCATGAATAAGATATTATTTAAAATTACTAAAAATAAGAAAGTGTGAATATATCATAGTTGTGGTTGGAATTTTGAGCACGTTCATGTGAAGGTGATGCAAGAATTGTTTGGAAAAGTAATTAGTCTATCTTGTTGTCACTATAATAAACACCCTCAAAAACATTTATTACACTTGAAATTGGAGACTAAGTGTGATCCCATTTTCTGTCATTGCTTGATTATTCTTAGTCACTTCATTGATTGATGGATTTCTAAATGTTTAGGTATTCCTCTGAGATTCTAGTTGTTGAAGGCACTTGTTCACACATGCTTAGCCTTTCATTCATTTAGAAGCGCCTTTCTTTCAAGCAAGCCAAATATTCAAGCACATCCTAGTAAGTAAAGTATTGCACAATCCTTATTGATAATCATTGTGCATGTGTTGAAGACATTGATTGCGTAGATGTATGTGGATGGCGATTGATAAATCCCCAAAGACAAGGACTATGTAGTCCTTATTGACAGTCATGTAGAAATTCCTTGTAGATTCAAACTTCTTATGTAATTTTCTAAAATAAAGGAGATAAATCTACTCTACTCATCAGTGGAAACAATTAATCGATTGAGAAGTCATGAAGAATACAAGAGAAATAATTAAATAAACACATTACACAATTATTTCATAGGGAAAGGAAAAGCTAAAAACCCCTTCTATCTATACATTACATTAGTTACAAGATATGGGAAGATTACAATGCTTTCCTCAAGCTTGAGCAACATCTGTCTCACAGCTTCCTAGATAAGCCTAGGCCAATACTTAACCAATTTATGACTTGTGCAAGTCCCTAATTTGTTATTTTTTCCTCGAGAATTATCCCCTGTTAATTAGGGAAATACCTCAATTGGAATTGCGCAATCCATCATAGGCCTCCCTCTGACTGCATGCACCACCTGTACAATTCAAATGATTAAATAATTGATAGTACATTGTCCTTGAACTCCAATATCAATTTTGTAACTCTCATATCTACCATGCATAAGTTATTTATGAGTGAATCATTATCTAACTAGTTGAACACTTGAATCAACACCCTAGTGTCAGACCTCCTATTATTTTCTCCATTAGTTGAAGCTATTTTTACTTACTTTTACTCAGTTAAACTGAATTAATTAATTACAACTCAAAATAAACTGAACCATGGCTCCAATAAAGTAGGAGACACTCTACATGACTTAGTTAGACCCTCAACTCAAATTAATTGAACCAACTAAGTCAAATTAAGCTATATGTATATTGCATTAGTTAGAAAATATGAGAATATTACAATGCTTTGCTCAAGGCCAAGCAACCTCTGCACTATCTCTATCTATCTCACAGCTTCCTAGACAAGTCCATGCCAATACTTAACCAATTTATCAATTTCCCCGGTCCTTATTACCTTGTGTTATTTTCTTGGGAATTAGCCCCTATTAATTAGGGAAATTTGTCAATTGGAATTGTGCAATACATCATAGACATTGTGTTGAGTGCATGCACCACCTGTACAATTCAGATGATTATACAACTGATAATACATTGTCCCTGAAGTCCAATCTCAATGGATAACTTTCATATTTGACATGCATGAGTTATTTATGAGTGAATCATTAGTTAAATGGTTGAACACATGAAGCAACACCCCCGTGTATCACCTACTACTAGTTCTTCCATCCGTTGGAACTAGTTTAACTAACATTAACTTACTTAAACAACATTAATTAATTATAGCTCAAAATCAACTCAACCATGGCTCCTACAAAGCAGGAGACACTCTACATGACTTATGTTAGACACTCAACTCGAATTAGCTGAGCCAACTATGTCAAATTAACTTATCTAACTTGTACAAGTTGTCTTATGATGTGGAATTACAATTTTGTTCCTAATTTAATTCAAGGACAAAATTAAATTAGGATTTTCTTGTTGCATTTTCAACACTCCCTCTCAAAAAGAAGGGATTATCAGACACCCAAATCCTACCTCTACAGAACTCAAATTTCCCTCTTCACAGTTCCTTATTTAAGATGTTTGCATCATGTTTCTTTGTAGGAATATACTCCAACAACATAATTCACCTCTGCACACAATCTCATAGATGGTGACACCAAATGTCGATATGCTTGGACCAATCATGAAAAATGGGATTCTTAAAGAGTTTGATACAAGTCTAATTGGCACAGTAAATCACTGTAGGACCCATTTGCTGAAAAAATAAACCAACAAGGATCTTCCTCATCTAGATAGCCTCATAATCTTCTTGACTAGCAGTCATGTACTCTACTTCTGCTGAACTGAGTGCAACTGATATTTTTTCCTAATTTACCAAAAAATTGTTGCTGACCCAATACTCAAGATTCCCCCTGATGTGCTCCTGTTTTTGGATGGACTCTCTGCCCAATCGACATCTATGAAGCCTGGGAGCTTCACTCCCTTTGTTCATCTGTACCAAAGACCAAACTAGGTCGTTCCTCTCAGGTATCTCAAAATATGTTTAGATGTCTTCCAATAAAGTTTGGTTGGATTGACCATTTCTTGACTAAGTTGTCTAACTGCAAAACATATGTTCATTCATGTATCCACCAAGTACATGAGTGAACCCACAAGCTTACTATAAATAGTAGCCTCCACTACTTCACGTGAAGTAGCATCTTCCTCCCTCCAATTTCCTACTAGAGGAGTCTCCATGGGTTTTTTTCTCTCTAGTGGAACTTCCTTAGTATCTCGTTGGCATACTTGCCGCGAGAGACAAACAGTTCATCGTCTCCTTGCCATACTTCCATACCAAGGAAATAATGCATAAGCCTCAGGTCCTTCATATTGAATTCTCTTGCAAGATCTTATTTGAAATATTTTGCCAAATTATCATCACCTATTATAATAAATCATCGACATATAATACTATAATAAAAAATTTACCTTCAACCACAATATGGAAAAGGTTTGCATCTGCTTCACTTTTGGTGAAGCCCAACCTAGTGAATTAATTTTCAATCCTGATGTAGCAAGCATGAGGTGATTATTTAAATCCATACAAGACTCGCATGAGTATTTACATGTGTGACTCTTTGTTAAAGGTCTCAAACCCTTCTCATTTCTCAATGTACACCTCTTCCTCAATCACTTCGTTGAGGAATGTTGTCTTCACATCCATCTAATGTGTCTTCCATCCCATCTATGTTGAAAGTTCTCGAATATATATGATTGAAGAGTACCTTGATACCATAGGAAAGGTGTCCTCATAATCAATTTCCTCCGTGTGAGAGAACCCTCTAGCCACAAATCTGGGCTTGTGTTTCTCCACACTCCCATTTCCTTCTTTTTTTACCTTATAAAACCATTTAGAACTCACCAATGACTTGTTTGCTAGTCTTGGGACCAATTCCCAAACATTGTTTTTGATAATGGAGTCATATTCCTCTACCATGGCATCAACCCATACTAGTTGTTGCACTAATTCCTTGAATGATGACAACTCAATGTCTACACTCTCACCCATTAAGGCCATATAGTACTGAGTGTACCAATCTGATGACCTCCTCTGCTTGTGTTGTGATATGCGTGTTCCCAGATTCTCTCTAGAAAATCTATTATCTTATTCGTTGTGCTTCCTTCGATATCTGGAAGTCTCTGCATGAGTGGATGATTCCACTCTCTGCTCCTCTACATGTGGTTACTCCATATCATCTTGTGATTCTTCCTTTCGAGCTAAAATATCCTCATATCCATACAACTGAAGCTCCCACTCAAGGGAACATCCAATGGCCTTCTCTTCATCGAAATTCACATCTCTACGAACCAGTATCATCTTATGAGAGGGAAATTAAACCCTATAGTTGTGAGGTGTATTAGTGTACCCAAAAAATACACCCGACTCATTTCATGGTTCTAGATTTTTCCTTTCATCCTTGGTAACATGACAGTAAATTAATGAACCAAAGATCCTGAAGTGTGCCACACCTGGTTTCACACCTAAAAAATATTCTTCTCATGTACTCATCCCAAGAATCAAATTAGGAATCCTATTCTTCACACATATAGTTGTGTTGCATGATTCAACCCACAAGTGCAACTGTGGGTCCTCATCATGTAACATTTCTCATGCAACTCTTGCAATACTTTTGTTATTCCTTTTGGACACCACATTTTGTTGTGGGTAATGGGGTGCTATTATTTCTCATCGAATTCATTATCATGCATATAATTTGTTGAATTAATTAGACACATATTCTCCACTGTTATCACTCCTAAGAGGCTTCACTTTCCTTCCAATGTCTTTCTCAACAAGTGCTTTAAATGAACAAAATACTGATAACTTTTGATCTTTGTTATGTATGAATAAATCCATCACTTCCATGAGAAATCATCTACCAATATTGCATAATAACTTTGCTTGGATGTGGACATTGACAAGAATGGTCCACGCACATTTGAGTGAACTCTTTTAAGGATCGTTTGTGCTCTACCATCCTTATCATGAAAGGTGGCTTTGGTGTACTTCCCCTTTTCACACCCTGTTCATGTATCTCTTTGCTCTAGTGGGCCCTTGGCAAGCCATATAGAAATCTACTGCATGATTTTCAAATCTCCATAGTGCAAGTAGCCCAATCTTCTATGCCACAATTTACTGATGTCTCGGCTCTACACCCTCTCTTCTTTTGTGCTCAATAAAACACAGTCTTCTACATCCAATTTGTAGAGGTTCTTCACCTGAACTCTGATCTGATTCACTTTTCCTTAGCCTATGTGATGAAGGAAAGAATTTCCTTTACTAAATATTGAATTGTTGCACGATCTTCCAACGTAGCAACTGAAACTAAATTTTCCTTCAAACCCGGAACAAACATGACATGTTTTAATGTGAGAGAATAACTAGATTCCCTCTTCAAAATAACAATATCAATGTCGGATGCACTATACCTTCCAACATATCCCATTTCCATGTGCACCTAGAGGTCCTTCTCATCCAGGTCACTGAATAATTCCTTATTGTAGGTCATATGATATCAAGCTCCACTATCCAGATGCCACACTACCCATCATCGATGTCACCATGTAAGAAATGAGGGTGGAATCCAAATCGAATTGTGAAGCAAGAGATTTACCTAATGATCCTCCAAAGGGATTTTTTTCATCCTTCTTGTGAAAGTACTTTGTGGCATATTGTATGAGCTTGTGATAGTGAAAACATTTAATCTTCGACAAGTCCTTCTTCTTCCCTTCCTGAATAAAATCTAATTTTGAATGGGATGACTTGAACCCTTTCCCTTTCTTTTCCTAGCTATCTAAGGCACAATTATCCTCATCATCATTCTTGGATGAGGATCCCACTCTATTGTTCTGCCAAATCTCTTCTTGCACCAAGTTGGATCATAAAATATCCCACTCTGTTAGATTATCCTTCCCATTTACCTAATCATGGTAGTTGTGCGAACTATTCAGAAATCCTAGAAGTGCTAGGCTAACTATATAATATTCAACAATTCTAACACCAAAACTTCGAAGCTCATCTCTACATTAGGTGAACTTTTTCAAGTACTTTTGTATTGTGTCTCCCTTCTCCTTCTTGATTTTCCTGAACTTTTCCTTCAGTTCCATCTTCCTGTGGTCACTACTATTCTGAACCAAGTATATCAAGTCCTTCCCCATTACATATGGAGTCTCCTTCCCGTGGGGGTTCGACACAATATGATCTCAAACTCCTTCTAGTATGATTCTTCTCTCATTTGAAACATATTTCCTCCACTCTGCCAAATCTTCAGCATTAGTTCCTCGAGGCTTAGGAATATATTTGTCTGTGGATTCCTTCTCCCTGTTGTATTCCAACATTACCTCCATCCTATCCTTCCAATAAAAATAGTTAGAATTAGAACTACCCTCAAGGGAATATTCAACTCTCAATCCATAGAACGACATCCTGTTGGCTTTGATGAATGATGCTACAAATTCGATTTCACCTGCAAAATAAAAACTCATATTCTCTTGTTCTAGAATGATTTATGATTTGATACCATGTAGAAATTCATTATAGATTCAAACTACTTATGTAATTTTCTAAAACAAAAGAGTTGAATCTACTATAAAAATAAGTGGAAATAATTAATCAATCAAGAAATCACAAATCTTACAAGAAAAATAATTCAATCAACATATTACACAATGATTTGTTGGGGAAAGACACAACTAAAAAACCTTGTTATCTATCTATTGCACTAGTTAGAAAATATGAGAAGATTACAATGCTTTTCTTAAGCCCGAATGAGCTCTACACTATATTTATCTATCTCACATCTTCCTAGACAAGACCAGACCAATACTTAACCAACTTCTCGCTTGCCCAAGTCCCTATTTCCTTGTGTTGTTTCCTTGGGAATTATCCCCTATTAATTAGGGAAATTCCTCGATTAGAATTATGCAATCCATCATAAGCCTTCCTCTAACTACATACACCACCTATATAATTCAGATGATTAGACAACTGATAGTACACTGTTCCTGAACTCGAGCATGGCATGTTGATCAAAATCCATCAATTATCAACAATATTGAAAATGAGGAAGATGGTCATTTTTGTAACCAAAAAATTAATCTTGAAGATGATTTTCAAGAATGGAATATTTTCTCTCACTTGGTTCAACCAAATCATGTGAATGTTTCTTATTTTCACACACTTGGTCTCAGGGACTTTGATATATCCTTTGAGTGGGAAAGTACAACTACTTATGATGATGTTGCAGAAGAAGCTATTAATTTTATAAGGAATGCAAAATAAACGGGTGATATTGTTGACCTTTCAAATAGAACATTTGCATCTCCAGATTCTTTGTTAGAAAAACAATGACTTGCTTTTGAAATTGTTTTAAGGCATTTTATTGAATATGAGATTCGTGAATTTCTTCTTATGATTGTTCAGGGAACTGCAGGCACTAGGAAGTCTTTCCTTATCCATTGTATTTTTGAAGCTCTTTCTAATTTTTCAAGTAATGGAAGAATCCCTTTTCTTCTTCTTGCCCCAACAGGAATAATTGCTTTTAATATACATGAAAAAAATACACTCAGCTCGAAAAAATCTAATTAAAGATATTCAGCCACTACGAGGGCAGTCACTTGTAGTATTCCAAGAAGAGATGAGACATATTAGATATATATTGATTGATGAAATGAGATTTCTAGGATCAAGGTTGTTTATGCAAATAGATACTCGATTACGAGAAGCATTTCTAGAGAAAAAGAATTGTCCTTTTGGTGGCAGATCCATCATCCTTATGGGTAACCTTGGCCAACTCACTCCTATGAGAGATAAGCCTTTCTATCCAGATAATACAACACGAATAGTATTTTGGAACAAATTCAACAATGTTTTCACTCTTAACACAATCTTTCACCAACAAGGGAATAATAAAAAACAATCTTGTTTTTGTAGAGTCCTCAATAACATAAGAAATGTAGAACATATTCTCGAAGATTGGGAGTTTCTTATGTCACAGGCTGACATGAGGTTGCATCCTAGGGAAATAGATTTAATGCAGAAGTTGACATGTTTGGAACAAATAATTTGTCTCCTTCCATAATGGGCATATGTTAAAATCATTAAATGTTCCAATTGCATGATGTATTTCTAAGAATTCAAGGCGTTCAAAAATCATTGGTGTTGATGATGATCAGTTGGACCATGAAGTTTTGTTGTGTCATGGTCAACGTGTTATGTTGACATGTAATTTGTGGGTTGAATCTAGTTTGGGGAATGGTGCACGTGGTTATGTTAAGGATATATTTTATATGCCTACCTCTAATCCACCTCAACTTCCAATGTTCACAACTATCTTTTTTGATAAGTATGTTGGTGCTCCATTTGATGCAAGTAATCCAAAAACTGTGCCTATCACACCAATGATAAGAGGAAATCGAAAAAAATTCCTTTGAAGATGGCATGGGCTCTTACAATCCACAAGTCACAAGGATTGACTTTGGAACAAGCATTAATTGATATCAAGAATAAAGAGCACCAAGGCCTTACCTTCGCAATCATATCAAGAGTGAAATCAATAGATGGTTTACGCATTGCACCACATTTCTCTTTTCAACGTTATGGCAATATGAAATATAGTGCATAAGTTAGAATTAGGAATAAAGAAGACGAGTGATTGAGGTCCATATTGCTATGACATACAACTAATAACATTGTGACCTTTTTTATAGTATTTTTTTGAATTTCTTTTATTGTCCTCTTCATTTATTTTTAATATAATAATCATTTTCATATATTTATGATATTAATAAATTCATGATATTCATAGTAATATTTGAGAATATTGTTTACATCGTTTTTCATGTTCTTAAATGTACCTATTTTTTTAAGTGGCTATTGTTTTTTCTTTGCAACAGACCATTAAGACATAAAAAATGTGTTATATTAACCAATCATTCAAAATTAATTTTATAAATCATTCCTATTTATATTAATATTGTGGATTCATGTTACATCATGAAATTAAAAAATGGAGGTTTTGAATATTGGCCATCACTATGGTCAATATTCATTTTTTGAATATTATCCACGGTTTTTTCCATTGTGTTGTGAAATGAGGCTTCTATTCGTAGAAATTTTATATCATTTGGTTCAGGTAACACTAGATTGTTTTATTTCATGTAACATTACAAGATTAAGTTTTTTAACATAAATAAAAATGGGGTGTTATGTTTTATGTATGTATATCTATATATGTGTATACTATTTTATTTGTGTGTGTCTTTATTAATTTTTCTTTTGTTTTTTTGTCTTTCAAATGTAGATATGGGTAGTAATGATGTCATTATTATTCTAGAACAATGTGTAATACTGTTGGAGTGATAAGCTTTCTTTTGTATCTTTGGATCAAGTTTGATAGAAAACATGGGTTCCATACTGCTCTTATTGATGAGAATCTTCGTGTGTTAGATGAAATGAAAACACATGTAAAATACTTGTTGCATGTGCACTAGAGGGAGCTTGGGAGGAGAACAAGGAGGAATTGGTTGGAAATCATTAAGTATTGTGATAATTATCATATTGATTTCAATTGGTGTTTCTTTTCTCATCGGTTTGGTTGTGTTTTGGAAGAGGCTATTCCATAGAAGAGTTTTGATGGAGTGTCTCAAGTTCAATTTTGTAGTGAAATTATTTGATGTAAAGAAAACAAAAAATATATGTTAAGACTCATTGTTCTTTCTGTGGTAGAAATGTTGGGGAAATTGAACTTTTTTTCTCGTTTGTTATGTAGAAAATTGTATATCTTTGGTCTTAAAATGTCATATTATGTTGTTCTTATTTAAATCCAATGTGTTCAATTTAGATGTGTTTTTATCATTTATGTTCCTTTTCTCGAATGGAAATGTTAATATTTTTTTTTCTCTTGCATTTGTAATTGTTTTGGTCTTTTGTGTGGGTCCCTTCACTTTGTTCATGTCTTTCATAAATGAAAATATTGTTGACGTTTATAATATTATTCTTGGGAATTCATGTTATTGTTGTTTATATACATATTCTTGAGATTTATACTGTTAATACATTCATGTATTGATATTAATGTATTTATGGCTTCAAATTTATTTTTTGTTTATAATGTAGTGTTATAAATGTGTTATTATTAATGTTATAATGATTTATCATGTTTTAATGTTTATAGTGTATTCATTTTCTATATTGATCTCTTAATGGTTTACAATGTGGTTCTTATATTGGTCGTGGTTTATGTTTATTATTATTGTTTTGTTTTATAGCATTATTTACACTTATAATATTGATACCATGAATTTAGGGCTTAGGGGTTTTAAAATATTTGATATGACATATATTCTCTCATTTTCAAAACCAATCATCGTGAATGTTGTCGAATGTTGCGTTAGAACGAAGATTGTATTCAGATGAAAACCGTAATCAACCATGGTGATTCATTGTCAACCATAGTCCAACGTCGCATTGTAACAAAGATACTCTCAATATGAAAATAAAAAATGGTTAAGGATGGTCATTGATATTTATTTTTTTATTTATAATATTTATCGTGGGGTTTAAACAACTTGGATTTATAATGTTAATCCATTGGGGTTAAAATATCAATCCTTTTCGTATTGATCTCTTGCATTTGATTATCACTTAGGTTTGTAATATTTTTCTCTTGGGTTTATTTGCTCTTTGAGTTTATAATACTAATAACTCCTTTGGTTTATCATTTTATCCCTTGGGTTTATTAATCCCTTGACTTTAAAATATTAATTTCTAGGTTTTACTAACAGTTTAGGTTTTTAATATTAGTTTGTTGGTTTATCTTACGAAACCAGCTCACAAAGAGATAGAAAAAATAGATCAACACCTTAGAAATAAGCCTCTTTTAGGGGGAAACCTCCTTTACATTACACAAATGAACAATTCTTGGATGATACAAATGACAAGACCTCCTTTCTATATATAGGAGTCTAAGGGGTCATAATATAATCAGAGCCAACATAACAATAATAAATGTAAGGGAACAATAATAATAATAGTGGGCTTCTATGTGACACAATAAGAACAATATGGGGACTACATGGGCACAAAAATATAATAAGGGGGTTGTACTAATAACAATAAGGGGTTACGCTAGTAGTATAGGGACCTAACATGCCCCTCTCCTTCAAAAAGTGGTGTTCTCAATGCTTGAGTAGTTCTTGATTCTTCTGTATAAAATTATTGTCCTCCCATATGGAATCTTCAGCAGGTAAGTTCTTCCACTTAATGAGATACTCTGAAATTGATCGATTTCATAGTTGTCGGGTTCTTGTTTCTATGACTACTCTAGGCTCCAATATCATTTTTCCTTCCTTGTCGAGTTTTGGCAATATTATTTTAATTGGGACCTTCTGCAACTTTTGAATGAATGGCCACACTTCTTTTTCCTTCTTCCATTCATCCCTTGCTTGGTTTATCCAATCTCGTTGGATAATAGAAATAACACAAAACAATGGTTCCACATCCTCATCCTTTCTTAAGAGTGCATCTACAACAACATTTTTCTTCTCTTTTTTGTAGATGATTTCAAAATCATAACCCAACATATTTGTGACCCATTTTTTTGTTATTGGAAAGATAATCTTTGTTCTAAAAAGTATTTAAGACTATCATGATCCATTTTTACCTTGAAGTGTCTTCCCATTAGGTAAGGTCGACATTTCTTAAGTGCATGTAGTATTTCCAACATTTCCTTCTCATGAATAGCTTGCATGAGATGTAGCCATAAAAATACCTAATCGCATACATCAAAACATCTTTCACTGCGATGTTGATCTGCTTGTTGTTTCATTCGATTCTCCACCAAAGTGGTGTTATCCTTTAAAAGTTGGAGAACTTGTTGTTGATGCTGAATGTGATCTATCACTACTTGAATCTTTTTCTTCTTGATATGTCCTTCTATCTTCAGAGTTTGAGTAGTGGTAATTTCTTCCAATGCATTACAATATATGGTTAGATTCATTTGTTTATTCTCGATGTGATATTTCACTTCTTGAACAATTTTCTTCTTGATATGTCCTTCTATCTTGATAGTTTGAGGAGTGGTAATTTCGGCCAATGAATTACAAGATACGGTCGGATTCATTTCTTCTTTCTTGATGTGAGCTTTCACTTCTTGAACCATTTTCTTCTTGATATGTCCTTCTACCTTAAGAGTTTGAGGAGTGGTAATTCTTTCCAATGCTTTACAAGATATCATCAGATTCATTTCTTCTTTCTCTGGGGTGGGTTCCTGGTGTATATCATCTTCTTTTGATGTTTCTTGACCCTTTTCTTCCTCCTCTTCATAATCTATGTAAAATAATTTCTTCTCAGCACACTTATGACCTTTAGTGTATTTGTTATCACAATTGTAACAAAGTCCTTTCGCTACTTTTTCTTCCAATTATTGTGGGGTTAACCTTGTAGGTTGTAGAAGGCTAGGAGAAACAACAATTCCATCTTTATAGTTGTGACGGGAAGACTTCCTTGTTGCCATAATTTTTCTTTCCATTTTTCTTGCCAACCCAAATGCCTTCTCCAATGAATCAAGTTCCCAAATATGAACCTCATGTTGAATGTTATCCTTTAAAGAACCTATGGAGATATCAATCCTCTTCTTCTCTGGAATATCATTTTCCCTTATATTCAATTTTTGAAACTCCTTAATGTGCTCTTCCACTGAACACTTTTGTTTGAGATTTATCAATTGGTTAAAGAAGGTGTTTCTCTTTGTATCCTCATAATGTGCTATCATTTCCTCTATGAAAATTGACAATGTAACAAGTGGTTTATGAGAACAAAGTGCTTTACACCATAAAAATTGATCCAGTTATAAATATGAAGATGCAATACATACCTTTTGTAACAGTTGCACCTCATGTAGATCAAAATATTTCTCCATCTGTAGTATCCAATTTGTTGGATCCTTGCCATAAAACTTCCTCATATTGCCTTTCCTTGATTTTAGGAGTTTGATCTTGAAACAATTGTAACTCTGTAATTTCGAATCTTCAAGTTCTGAAATCATGACCTGCAATAGCCCTCTGCATCCTCCTTCCAATGCCACCAGTCTGATTGAAATTGGATTCTCCAAGAAAGAGTTATGCACAATATCCCAAGACGACCTCATTATATACCTTTTCAAAAGAGCGAACTTGTATGAAGTGCCACGTGTCACTTTTGAACTTCGGATCTGAAAAATATACAAAGAAAACTATAGTCCGTCCTCTTTCTATAACTTCTTACGAAATTTCAATCTGAGGGGTCTAAGGGGTCATAATATAATCAGAACTGACATAACAATAATAATGTAAGGGAACAATAATAATAATAGTGGGCCTCTATGGGGCACAATAATAATAATATGGGGACTACATGGGAACCACAGTATAATAAGGGGGTTGTACTTATAATAATAAGAGGTTCCACTAGTAGTATAGGGACCTAACAGTTTATTTATTCCTTGGCTTTATTGATTGCTTGGGTTTATTAATAACTTGTTTTTAAAATATTAATGCCTTGGGTTTATAAAATTAAAAACGCATTGGGTTTATTCATACATTTTACTTATAGTATTAATAATCCCTGGGGTTTATAATAATAATAACCCCTTTAGTTTATTAAACCCAAATATTAATGTTTTAATTTGTTAGGTTTATAATGTTTATCTGTTTACATTATTTATTCTTTGGGTTTATAACACTAACAATCTCTAAGGTTTTTTGATCGCTTGGGTTTATAATATTAATAACCATGTGAATTTATAAATCCTTTATTTTTTGAATATTAACTCCTAGTCTTTATGAGTCTCTTGTGTTTGTAATATCGATACCTTGTGCTTCTTGATCCCTTAGGTTTCTAATATTTATCCCTTGCGTTCACTAATTCATTGGGCTAATAATATTAAACAGTTGGGTTTACGAGTTCCTTGGGTTTATAATATTAATAATCCCTTTGGTTTATTAGTCCCTTGAGTTTAAAATATTAATTCTTAGGGTTTATTAATCTCTTCGGTTTTTATATTGTTTTTTTGTGTTTATTGATAACTTGGGTTTATTAATCGCTTGGATTTATTAACCCTTTTTGTGCATAATATTATTTTGTTAGGTTTACTATTTCCTTGGGTATATAATATTAAATGATTAGGTTTATTTGTTCTTTAAGTTTATAATATTAATAATTCCTTGGGTTTATTAATCCCCAATATTAAGGTTTAAGTAATAGTCCTAAGGTTTAATATTAATCCCTTAGGCTTACAATGTTTATCCCTTCAATCTATTAACGTGTTGGTTTTATAATATTAGCAATCCCTAGGGTTTATTGATCCCTTGGGTTTATAATATTCATAGTCATGTGTGTTGATCAATCCTTTGGGTTTAAAATACATTAATTCTTAATGTTTTTAATATTCATCCGTTACAATTTTTATCCCTTGGGTTTATTAATTCCTTAGGTTTATTGATCTACTTTAATTGAAATATTAATAATCCCTTGGTTTTATAAAACCCCAATGTTAAGGGTTAAATATTTGTCCAACTATTTATGATTATGCCAATATCACAATAGATTAATCTAATATGGAAATAAACCATGGTGAACCATGATCAACCATGGTCCAACATCGCATTCTTAGAAGGGTTGTCTCACTATGAACATAAACTGTGCTTAACCATGTTTATTTTAGTATTTTTAATATTTATCTAAGGGCTTTATACCTTGGGTTTATAATATTACTCCCTTTGGTTTAATATTATTCCCTTGGGTTCAAAATCCCTTAGGGTTTTAGTATTAATCCCTTGGGTTTATTGTTCCTTTAATTTTATAATATTAATCCCTTGGGCTTAATTCTCTTAGGTTTATAATATCAATCATGGAAAACCATTGTTAATCATAGCCAACCATGATCAACCTTGTTGAATGTCGCATTGTGACAAGGATTATCGCACCATGAAAATAAACAATGGTTAAGGATCGTTATTGATGTTTATTTTTCAATTTATAATATCTATCTTGGGGTCTAAATAACTTGGAATTTATAATATTAAACCATTCGGTTTAAACTATCAATCATTATGTTTTTAATATTTATCCCTTGTGTTTTTTGATCCCCTAGGTTTATAATATTTTTTTTTGGGTTTATAATATTAAATGTTTGGGTTTATTTGTTCCTTGAGTTTATAATATTAATAATTCCTTTGGTTTATCATTGTATCACTTTGGCTTATTAATCCCTTGACTTTAAAATATTAATTGCTAGGGTTTCTTAATCTTTTAGTTTTTTAATATTAGTTTGTTGGATTTATTTATTCCTTGGGTTTATTGATTGCTTGGGTTTATTAATCATTTGTTTTTATAATATTAATGCCTTGGGTTTATAAAATTAAAAATGAATTGGGTTTATTCATCATTTTTATTTATAATATTAATAATACCTTGGATTTATAATAATAATAATCCCTTTGGTTTATTAAAACCCAATATTAAGGGTTTAATCCATTAGGTTTATAATGTTTATCATTTTAGTTTATTTATTCTTTGGGTTTATAATACTAACAATCTCTAAGGTTTATTGATCGCTTGGGTTTATAATATTAATAATCATACGAGTTTATCAATCCTTTGTTTTTAGAATATTAATTTCTAGGCTTTATTAATCTCTTGTTTTTGTAATAGCAATCCATTATGCTTATCGATACCTTGGGTTTTTAATATTTATCCCTTGGGTTCAATAATTCATTGGGTTTATAATATTAAACAATTGGATTTATTAGTTCCTTGGTTTTATAATATTCATTATTTTTTTGGTTTATTAATACCTTGGGTTTATTAATCCCCAATATTAAGGTTTAAGTAATAGTCCTAAGGTTTAATTAATCCCTTAGGTTTACAATGTTTATCCCTTTAATTTATTAACCTGTTGGTTTTATAATATTAACAATCCATAGGGTTTATTAATCCCTTGGATTTATAATATTAATAGTCATTTGGGTTGATCAATCCTTTGGGTTTAAAAATGTTCATTCCTGATATGTATTAATCCCATATATTTTTAATATTCATCCTTTGAAAATCTTTATCCCTCCGGTTTCTAATATTTTATCCTTGGGTTTATTAATTCCTTGGGTTTTTTCCTTATTCATGTTTTTAATTTTAATAATTCCTTCGGTTTATCATTGAATCCCTTGGTTTTATCGATCCCCTTAGCTTAAAATATTAATTCCTAAGGTTTATTAATCGTTTGGGTTTTTAATATTAGCTCGGTGGGTTTATTGATTCCTTGGGTATATTGATCTGTTTCATTTATTAATCATTTGTTTTTATAATATTAATGTCTTTGGTTTGTAATATTAATAATGTCTGGGTTTATTGATCTCCTTTATTTGTAATATTAATAAGCCCTTGTTTTTATAAAATCCCAATTATTAAGGGTTAAATATTTTTCCAACTATTTACGATTATGTCAATATCACAATAGATTAATCTAATAAGGAAAGAAAACATGGTCAACCATGTTTATTTTAGGGTTTATAATAGTCATGTTAGGGTTTAAATACATTGGGTCTATAATTTTCATCTCTTATGTTTATTATTCCATTGGGTTTATAATATAAATCGTTTCTATTTATTGATCTAAGGGTTCATATTCATAGCAATTAATATTATTTAGTAATGGTTAACCCTAAACAACCATGTTCGACCATGATCAACCATGGTCCAACATCGCATTGCAACAAGTATTGTCTCACTAAGAAAATCAATTGTGCTCAACCATGTTTATTTTAGTATTTTCAATATTTATCTAAGGTTTTTTATACCTTGGGTTTATAATATTACTCCCTTGGGTTTAATATTATTCCCTTGGGTTCAAAATCCCTTGGGGTTTTAGTATTAATCCCTTGGCTTTTTTATTCCTTTGGTTTTATAATATCAATCCCTTGGGTTTATTATTATCTTAGGTTTATAATATCAATCATGGTCAACCATTGTCAATCATAACCAAGCATTATCAACTATGGTTGAATGTTGCATTGTGACAAGGATTGTCTCAACATGAAAATAAACCATGTTTATTTTGTCTCAATATGAAAATAAATTATGGTTAAGGATGGTTATTGATATTTATCTTTCGATTTATTATATTTTTTGTGGGGTTTAAACAAATTTGATTTCTAATATTAATCCATTACGTTTAAAATAGCAATCCTTTCTATTTTTAATATTGATCCCTTGCATTTTTTGATCCCTTAGGTTTATAATATTTTTGTTGGGTTTATAATATTAATAATTCCTTCGGTTTATAATTTTATCCCTTCGGTTTATTAATCCCTTGACTTTAAAATATTAATTTGTAGGTTTTATTAATTGTTTACGTTTTTAATATTAGTTTTTTGGGTTTATTTATTCCTTGCGTTTATTGATTTCTTGGGTTTATTAATGATTTTTTTTATAATATTAATGCCTTGGGTTTATAAAATTAAAAATGCATTGGGTTTATTCATCCTTTTTATTTATAATATTAATAATCCCTTGGATTTATAATAATAATAATCCCTTAGGTTTATTAAACCCCAATATTAAGGGTTTAATCCATTAGATTTATAATGTTTATCCTTTTAGTTTACTTATTATTTCAGTTTATAATACTAACAATCTCTAAGGTTTATTGATCGTTTGGGTTTATAATATTAATAATCATACGAGTTTATAATCCTTTGGTTTTAGAATATTGGTTCCTAGGATTGATTAATCTCTTGTGTTTGTAATATCGATCTGTTGTGATTATAGATACCTTTGGCTTTTAATATTTATACCTTAGGTTCAATAATTCATTGGGATTATAACATTAAATGGTTGGGTTTATTAGTTCCTTTGTTTTATAATATTAACAATCCATTTCGTTTATTAATACCTTGGGTTTATTAATCCCCAATATTAAGGTTTAAATAATAGTCCTATGGTTCAATATTAATCCCTTAGGTTTACAATGTTTATCCCTTCAATTTATTAACTTGTTTGTTTTATAATATTAATAATCCCTAGGGTTTATTAATCCCTTGGGTTTATAATATTCATAGTCATGTGGGCTGATCAATCCATTGGGTTTAAAATATTAATTCCTAACGTTTATTAATCCCTTTTGTTTTTAATATTAATCCCTTGCAATTCTTGATCCCTTGGGTTTCTAATATTTTTCACTTGGGTTTATTAATTCCGTGGGTTTATAATATCAAATTCTTGGGTTTTTCGTTCTTCAAGATTTAATATTAATAATTTTCTTTTGTTTATCATTTAATCCCTTGGTTTTATAATTAATTCCCTCATATTAAAATATTAATTCCTAAGGCTTGTTAATCGTTTGGGTTTTTAATATTAACTCGTTGGGTTTATTGATTCTTGCGGTATATCGATCCCTTGCATTTATTAATCATTTTATTTTATAATATTAATGCCTTGGGTTCAGGAAATACTTGGTTAGTCTAGGATTTTACAAGGGGGGAAGCGGGAGAGAAGAGGGAGCATCTAGGGTTTGAGGTTTTCTGAGGAATTTTCCCCATGGATGGGCATAGAGGAGGGAGCTCCACTCCCTCCTACAAGGAGGTGGTGGCCAACAAGTGCAAGAAACTGCCGAAGAGAGGCAGAGGTAATGCTGAAGAAGGAAGGAGAAATGGGGAAGAGGAAACAGATGGTTCCATTTCGAAGGAGAATGATAGCGCAAAAAACAAGGAGGAAACTAACAAAAAATAGGGAACAAAAGACAAAAAACAGAAGGGACCATGCAAACCCAAGGCTGAAATTACTCCTAGAGTAGTATTAAATAATCCAGAGCTGCAGGCGCACAGGGAGCACATGCAGACTTATGCAATCATATGCAAATTCATGGGGCTATGGCCCACTGAAAAAGCATTACAAACTTGGATTAGATACCACTGGAAGCCTAAAGGAAGCATTGATCTTCATCTAGGGTCCAAGGGTTTCTTCACTGTAGTGTTCACCAACATTGAGGATAAAGATAGAGTGTTTGAAGGTGGGCCCTACTTCTATGCAGTAGCAGGACTCTATATGAGGCCATGGATGATGAATTTCGTTCCAGAGAGGGAAAATTTTACTTCAGTCCTGGTTTGGGTAAGACTCTATTCTCTACCTCTAGATTATTGGCAAACAGAATCACTAGCTACCATAGGCAATAAATTAGGAAGGTTTTTCAAAGCTGCTGAAGCCACAAGGAGGGGAAAATATACCTCCTTTGCAAGGATCTATGTGGAGATGGATCTATCTAGAGCTCTTCTGAATGAAGTTATCTTGGAGGTTTTTGATGAGGAATGGGTGCAGATAGTAGACTATGAGCATATTCCATTCAGATGCCGTAGATGCCATGAACACGGGCACCTTCTAAGAGACTGCCCTCTCACTAAAGCAGAAATCAAAGGAAACACTAACACATCGAAAGACACAGACAGTTTTCACAAAGTAGTTCATAAAGGAAAAAGTGGCAAAAAAGGGACAAAGCAACACCAAGCGGGAGGACAAAAGGCTAATCAAAATCAGTTCCAAGTTCTTGAAGAGAATGAAGAAATAGCAGTAGAAGATCAAGAAATGAAGGAAGGTTATGAGAAGAAGGATAAGGAAGAAGATAATGACTATACACAGGAAAATGAAAAACAGAAAGGAAACATGTTGAGTGATTCAGAACTGGAAATGGATCAGGAAATGAACTAGAGTGAGATGGAAATGGAAGACAATGAGCTACAGGAGATTCTTGACAGAGAAAACCTAGATCTAGAAGGGTTCTTGAATCAGGGAACTATGGGTGAGGTACAGTCACTACCACAAGAAGAGATCAATAGAATACAACAATTATTCCTATGGAAAACTTAGGCCAAGGGTTTGAAGGAAGTAAACAACACTAAAAGATAGAGCAATGAAGGGGGGAAGTAGTAAAAATGACTCCAGGGTTAGCACCGAGAAATCCAGGAAAAAAAAGAGGCAGGGAAAAGCAGAACGAGCTCCTGATGAAATGTGGCAAGCTCATGGTGGACTCAGGTAAGATGAAAGATCTAAGCAATTACTCCTTTACCAATATTTAATTATGAAGTTCACAACTTGGAATATTAGATGTCTTGGTAGCAAGAGAAAACAGAGACTACTAAATAACCAAATGAAACAAGAAACCTCGGATATAATATTTGTCCAAGAAACGAAATGCTCTATTCAAAAGTTAAGACAAATCTATAGTAAATGGCTCAGAAAATTTGAGTTTCTAGAAGTTAAAGCTGAAAACACAGTAGGAGGTATCCTCACTCTCTAGAATCCCCAAAAGATTGGAATAATTGATGCGGAGGCATCAAGGAACTATCTATCAGTGGTCATACAGCCTGTAGGAGACAGGGACACTTATCTAGTCACGAATGTTTATGGTCCCCAAAGGTTAGATGACAAAATCCAGTTTATAGACTCCTTGGTGGATTTCTGGGACAGACATGTAGGGTTACCTTGGGTCATAGGAGGAGACTTCAATATGATCAGATTTCTCTCGGAGAAAAAAGGAGGTACAGGAGCTTTAAATAAAGATTACTCAACCTTCCAAACGTTTCCAGAAAGCATGAATCTTGCTGACATTGAGACAAACAATGGCTTCCGCACATGGAATAATAAAAGAGGAGGAGACTCCCAGGTAGCCTCCAAGTTAGATAGATTCATGATCTCTGGAGACCTAATGCTTTTAGACAAGGAAATAATGGCAGAAATTCTACCTTTCAGAGGCTCAGATCATTGGCTGGTTCAAATGGAGATCAAAGGCATAGGCAACCCAAGAAACCGACCTTTTAGATTTGAAAATATCTGGCTTTCACACCCAGATTTTAGCAGCAACATTGAAAAATGGTGGGTGGAAGATTTGTAGATTCAGGGATCAACAATGTTCCTACTTCACAAAAGATTAAAGCACATCAAGATGAAACTAAAGGACTGGAACAAGAATGAATTTGGAAATATTTTTGCAGGTAAGAAATCGGTTGAAAACAAAATACTGGAGCTCAACCAAGCTTTGATCAAGGATGGATTTGATAAGAACAAAAATGATCAGGTAGAGAAACATCATCAAGAATGGGAAAAGTTGTGCAAACAAGAGGAAATTTTTTGGAAACAAAAATCAAGAGTTCAATGGCTAAAGGAAGGAGAACGCAACACCAAATTTTTTCACTGTTCCACCATTGCTAACAGGACTCACAACAGGATATCTTCGATCAAGGACGAGGATGGGCAGATTCACCAATCACATGAGGATATAGAAGTTGTGTTAGTTAGACACTTCAGAGACATTGCACAGGAAAACATCTTAGTAAGGGAACCTTTCATCAAGGACTTCACTAAACATATCCCTAAGTTGGTATCAAGAGAGGACAACTGTGATTTTAATAGACCTATATCTGAAAAGGAGGTTAGTGAGGTAATCAAGGAAATGAAAAATGGCAAAGCTCTAGGTTCTGATGGATTCAATGTGGATTTCTTCATAGTTTGTTGGAATATTGTCAAAAACGATATTGTAAGGGTAGTGGAAGATTCCAGGATGAACATAACTATTTTGAGAACTCTCAACATTTCCTTCATTGACCTAATTCCAAAACAGGATAATGCACAAATGCCAGAGAGGTACAGACCCATAGCCTTATGCAATGTAGTCTACAAAATAATTTCCAAGGTAGTGGCCAACAGACTCAAACCTTTGCTGCCTACGCTTGTTTCGGGGGAACAATCTGGGTACGTGGAAGGCAGACAAATTCTAGATAACATCATTCAAGCTCACGAAGTGGTTCACTCGCTAACTAGTAAAAGGAAAGTGGGTATGATAATGCAATTGGACATAGCCAAAGCTTATGATAAAGTAAACTGGACATATATCAAGAAAGTGCTCAGTGCGTTTGGTTTTGATCATAACTGGATCAGATGGGTCATGGCCCTAGTGACTTCCTCCAGCTTTTCAATTTTAGTGAATGGCTCACCCTCTAAAATTTTTCTTCCTTCTAGAGGACTCAGACAGGGGGATCCACTCTCTCCCTTTCTTTTCATCCTCATGATGGAAGGGCTGGGGTGGTCCATTAAGCATGCCAAGGTAACGGGAAAAATTCAAGGACTCCAATTATCAGAGAATGGTCAAGTTATGACCCATCAACAGTTTGTAGATGATACCATGTTACAGGGAATCCCCATAGTCAAGGAAGCACTTGCTTACAAACAAATCTTGAATGACTTTGCAATGGCAACAGGTATGGAGGTCAATCTTTCCAAATCAAAAAAAAATTCTTCAACACCCACATTGCCATTCAGAAAAATGTCTCTAGAATTCTTGGCTTTCAAAGAGAATCCCTCCCCTCTAAGTATTTGGGAGTTCCTCTAACGGCCAAGCCTTTGCATAAGAGCATTTGGGAACCTTTAATCATCAAGATGCAAGATAAGGTCATAAAATGGACAATCAGGTCTTTAAATCTAGCCAGTAGACTGGTCCTTACAAAGGTTGTGCTCCAAGCTATCCCAATCTTTATGCTATCAGCTCTCCCAGTTCCAAAAGGAGTCTTACAGCAATTTAGAAATATACAAAGAGATTTTCTTTGGGGCAAGGAGGAAACCAGGAAAAAATGGGCTTTAGTTTCATGGGAAAAGATCTGCAAACCTAAGAACCAAGGAGGCCTAGGATTGGATGATCTAGAGATTCTCAATAAGGTTCTTGGGGCCAAGCTTTGGTGGCGGTGGGTTAAGGATCCTAAGGCTCAATGGGCAAGCATCTGGAAGGAAAGATATGCCAACTCCTGGCATTTTTCTGAGCTAATAAGAATGTCTGGAAATATAAAGGGCTCTCCCATATGGAACAAGGCCTGGGAGAATAGAGGGGTGGTACAGAAAAACAGTTTCTGGGAAATCAGAGATGGAGATCATGCACTATTCTGGGAGGATAAATGGCAACAAGAACCAACACTCTTGAAAGAGGAATTTATGGGCCTCAAGCATGAGACAGACAACCAAGGTTTAGTAAAGGTAAAGGACTTTTGGGATCAGACTCACAATACAGGAAAATGGAGAACATGGAAGAAAATAGATGGCAGAGAGGATAGTACCCTCAACAGTAAAGCAGAGACCCTAAAGCGGATGATGGATCAAAGGATGATTCTTGTCACAGAAGGACAGGATCAACTAAGATGGGGTAGCAATAAAGAGGGAAACTTCAATATTAAGGAAGCAAAAGGTATTCTCCTGGTGCTGGAATTCCAAGCTCTGGTCAGAATTTGGCAGAAGCTGTGGAGGAGAAAAAGTTGGATGAAGATAAAACACTTTATATGGCTGGTTCACTATAGGAAAATCCTAACCTGGGACAATATTACAAAGAGGGGTATGCTGGGACCCTCCAGATGCCAGCTCTGTGAAGCACAAGAGGAAACAATGGAACATCTTCTCAACAACTGCATTTTCACTTCAAGGTTATTGGATTTTTCTACCACCCTCTTCATACAGTCTGACAAAGACAAAGATAGTATCACCAACACCCTAAACAATTGGAGGAATAATGTTTCGGATAATGAAGTTCTTAACTCTTCCTAGCCTCTCTTGCCAAGTTTCATAATATGGAATGTGTGGAAAGAAAGAAACAAAAGAATTTTCAAAGAAGAGAAGAATTCCTCTCTTCGCCTGTTGGAGTAGATATTGAAACAGTTAAAAGAGATAGTAAGCACAACAGTTAGGGATCTCTCTAAGAATCCTCCCTCAAAAACAAAGTTGGAAATACTCAAATAGTTAGACATGCAGGGGCTCATTCCACAAGCTCTGGATGGGAAAATAAGCATGAAGAAACATGTAAATAATTATGGAATCCCCCCCCCCCCCCCCCCCAGAAGGCTTTTTGAAATATAACATCGATGGAGCATCAAAAAATAACCTAGGTATAGCTGGCTTTGGAGGAGTTCTACGAGATGAAAATGGAAGCATCATCTCCCTTTTCCATTTTCATTTAGGAAAATCCACCAACAACATGGCAGAACTAATGGCATTGGAGCAATGCTTAGAACTTCTGAAACAAGAAAATTACCAAAATGTGATAATAGAAGCTGACTCAGAGTTAGTCATCAATGCAGCCAAGAAAATTAGTCATGGAACAGGGCCGGAAAAAGTCACAAAACACTAGAGGTTAATAAGGGTGCTCCATAAAATTCAAGATCATCTTCAGGGACTACGCACACTTAGATTCATCCATGTGCACAGAAAGGCCAACAAATTGGTGGACATTCTAGCCAGCCAAGGTGTCACCTGCAAGGACAACAAAATTTCGAGGGGTTGGCTTGCGATGCAACAGAGTGACCTAAAAGAACTTTGCCACAACCAGGCAGGAGAGGATAAAAGAATATACCAGGAGAAAACTAAGGAAGCCAATATGCAATGAGCAGATTCATGCAGGACTTGCATTTTTGGTTAGACAGGTCTACAGTAGCTAGCTCGCCAGGGGCAGCCCCAGCAACTATGAGTACCATAACAATGAAAATCCCTGAAGGTTGGAGTTTGGTTCTCATAGCCAAGGGAAAGGATGAGAAGAATAACCGATGGCGCTGTTCAGGCGGCATCACTTCCCATTTTTTCTAAAGTTGGGGGATAAAACCACTTCTCTGATGGTTTTGGTGCGATCACACCACGTTCAAGGCGAAGGGAGTTTCGAATTTGGGGCAGCGATACCATACAACCATTAGGCGGTTGCGAATTTGGGGTAGCGATACCATACAACTATTGACACATGGATGAGGGAAAGGTCTGTAAACCACCCTCATCACACAATAAACTTCAGTTATTTCAGGCAAGCGATTATAGCATCACCGTCCGATCCTTGCAAGCCCGATCAATGATCAGGATGGGGTGAGCGGTTTGGTGGGGTCGGGGGGTTAAACATCTGGCTTCTTGTTGGAGTGATATGCATCTCTGCCGTCGGGTTTAAGTAGGATCATGAACGATAGCTTTTTTGAGGCAGGCTAAGGGTTTCTTGGCGCGGGTATTCGTAGGGAGGGTACATGGGCCCTGCATCTCCCGTCACTTTTTTATGACTATTCTCAAATGTGTTTAGTGAGAACTTTTTGAGGTTGGAGGGCCAAGATTCTTTAGGACATATTTCTTCAGTGTCTTTCACCACTCAGTGGGGTGGAAAAGTATATATATTGTAAATTATGTTTGATTTAATGAAATAGAAGGCACGACTCTTGCTTAAGCAAAAAAAAATTAATGCCTTGGGTTTATAATATTAATAATGCCTTGGTTTTATTGATCTCCTATATTTGTAGTATTAATAATCCCTCAGTTTTATAAAACCCCAATATTAAGGGTTAAATATTTGTCCAACTATTTATGATTATGTTAATATCAAAATACATTAATATACTATGGAAATCAAGCATGCTCAACCATGTTTATTTTAGTGTTTATAATAGTCATGTTAGGGTTTATATGTGTTGGGTTTATAATTTTTATCCCTTAGGTTTATTATTCCCTTGGGTTTATGATATCAATACTTTCAGTTTATTGATCTAAGGGTTCATATTCCTAGGGTTTAATATTATTCAACTATGGTGAACAATAAACAATCATGTTTGATCATGATCAACCATGGCCCGACATCTCATTCTGACAAGGGTTGTCTCAATATAAAAATCAATCATTCTCAACCATGTCTATTTTAGTATTTTTAATATTTATCTAATAATTTTTATACCATTTGTTTATAATATTACTCCCTTGGGTTTAATATTATTCCCTTGGGTTCAAAATACCTTGGGGTTTAGTATCAGTCCCTTGGGCTTATTATTCCTTTGGTTTTATGTTAAGAAACCCACTCACAAAAAGATAGAAAAGATAGATCAACTACTTCAAAATCAACCTCTTCGGGGGGGAAACCTCATTTACATTACACAAATGAACATTTCTTGGATGATACAAATGACAAAACCTCCTTTCTATATATAAGAATTTAAGGGGACACAATATAATGAAATTAGACATAACAATAATAATATAAGGGCACAACAATAACAATTATGGGCTTCTATGTGGCACAATAATAACAATATGGGGACAATAGGGGCACAACAATAACAATAAGGGCTACAATGACAATAGTAATGGGGGAATCACTAGTATTATAATGACCTAACATGCCCCTATCCTTCAAAAAGGTGTTGTCCTCAATGATTGAGTAGTTCTGGATGCTTCTGTGTAAAATTCTCATCCTCTCATGTGGAATCTTCTGTAGGTAAGTTCTTCCACTTGACAAGATACTCCAAAACTGATCGATTTTGTAGCAGTCGAGTTCTTGTTTTTGTGACTTCTTCAGGTTCTAATATGATTTTTTCTTCATCGTCAAGTTATGGAAATATTGTTTGAATTGGAAGCTTGTCACCAATAACCTTCTTTAAGCATGAAACATGGAAACCTAGGTGCACTCAGGAAGCTACAAGAAGCTCCAATTTGTATGCCATAGTACCAATCTTTTGTAATACCTTGTACAGACCATAATAATTTGGCCATAACTTATTATCCTTCTTAGCTTACTTGAGGGAAATTTGATTATATGGTTGTAGCCATAGAAATACCCAGTCACCTACATCAAAACTTCTTTCGATGCGATGTTAGTTTTCTTGTTGTTTCATCCTATCCTGTTTTAAAGTTAGGTTATCCTTTAGGAGTTAGAGAACTTGTTGATGCTCGATGTGATCTTCCACTACTTAAACCTTAGAATTTTCTCTTAAAGTTCCATAAATGGGGTCGTTTTTGTTGCAGTATGGAAGGAACTGTTATACCACCATTCAGCTAGAGGAAACCATTTGACCCATTGTGTTTGTTTATCAAATAAAAGGCAATGAGATATCCTTCCAAAAATTTGTTTACTATCTTATTTTTCCCATTAGATTGAGGATGATAAGATGAGCTATGAACTAGCTGAGTACCAAGACAAGAAAATAATTTTGTCCAAAAATTTCCAGTGAAAATGGGATCTGTGTCACTTATAATAATCTTTGGGTTTCCATGTAGCTTTTGAATTATTTCCATAAATGCAATATAAACTGTATTGGTTTTAAATGGATGAGATAATGCACAAAAGTGTGCATACTTGGTAAGTCTGTCAGCTATCACCATGATGACACTCTTTCCTTCGGACTTGTGTAAACCTGTGACAAAATCCATTGAAACCTCCTCCCAATGTTGACTTGGAATGGATAAATGTTGTAATAGACCTGGGATCTTAATTGTTTCGACTTTATTTTGTTGGAAAACCAAACATTCTGCCACAACCTTTTGAATATCGGATTTAAGGCCATCATTAAAAAGTTACATCTTAACCCTGTGGAAAGTTTTTAAAAATCATGAGTGCCCTCCTAAGGGAGAGGTGTGTAATTCCACAAGAATATTTTGTTTGAGTTTGGAATTTTGACATAGGCATCAAAGGTCTTTGTACCATAATGAATCATTTTTCCATATAAATGTATCAGATGTATCGGGATCTTGTTGTAACATTTAAATGCACTCCCACACTTCTTCGTCACTCTTCCATTCATCCCTTGCTTTGTTTATCCAATCTAGTTTGATGATAGAAATGGCGCAAAGAAATTCTTCCACATCCTCATGCTTTCTTGAAATTGCATCCACCACAACATTTTGCTTCCCTTTTTTGTAGATGATTTCAAAGTCATAACCCAACATCTTTGTGACCCATTTTTTTGGCTCTTATAAATATAATCTTTGTTCTAAAAGGTATTTAAGGCTATCACGATCTGTTTTTACCTTGAAGTGTCTTACCTTTAGGTAGGGTCACCATTTCTTAAGTACACGTAGTATTTACAACATTTACTTCTCATAAATATCTTTGTGTAAATACTTTCCTTTGATTGGTTGACTTTCATAAGAAATGGGTCTTTCTTCTTGCATTAAAATAACCGATTCCATTTCCTGAGGCATCACATTCCACAATAAATGTTTTTGTGAAGTATAGCGTAGTTAATACCGGTGCTTGGCACATTTACTCTCTAAGATGTTCAAAGCCCTTTGTTTCTTATGGAGTCCATGAAAATGCATCTTTCTTCAATAATGTTGTTACAGGTTCTGTTATTCTCCCATAATTCATAACAAACTTGCGATAATACCATGTCAACCCAAGAAATCCTTGCAGATGCTTTATGGATGTGAGGATTTCCCATTACTTAATGGCTTTAATGTTTCTAGGGTCTACCTTAACACCTTCATCAAATACAATATGACCCAGATATTTCCCCTCTTGTACTCAAGACAAACATTTGGATCTTTTTGCATATAATTATTTCTCCTCCAATAGTTTGAGCACCCCTTCAGCATGATGAACATGATCCTTCCAAGACTTGCTATAGATTAGTATATCATCAAAAAATACTAACACAAATTTTCTAAGGAAGGGTTTGAAAATGGAATTCATCAAACCTTGAAATGTAGAAGGTGGATTGGTAAGACCAAAAGACATGACCAAAAATTCATAATGACCCTCATGAGTTCTGAATACTCTTTTCGCAATGTCTTAAGTCTTCATTCTGATTTGATGATATGTTGAATGAAGATCCAACTTGGTGAAGTAAATTGATCCATGAAATTCATCCAATAATTCATCAATGACAGGAATGAGAAATTTATCTTTAATAGTGAACTTTTTGAGCTCCCTATAATCCAGACACATACGCGATGATCCATCCTTCTCGTGCACCAATACCACTGGAGTAGAGAAAGAACTATGACTAGGTTGAATTATACTAGCGTCTAGCATTTCCACAACCATATGATAAATTTCACTCTTTCAGGCATAGGGATATCTGTAAGGCCTGATGTTCGGAGGAACAATTCTTAGAGTCAAATGAATAGCATGATCATTATCACAAATAGGTGGGAGACCTTTGGGTGTCTCAAACACCTTGGAATGATTGTCCAAGAGTTTTTGGAGATCTTGAGAAATAGATGATTTCGACGTGGGAACATCTAGCGGACATAATTGCAATTACACCTTGTTTTTCTTTCTTTAGAATATTTTTCACTCCATTAGAGCTTATTATCATTCCTGACTTCCTTTCCTTCTAGAGAAAATTTCATGAAAATTAAAAGTTATTCTACCCAAGGATTGTAGCCATTGGACTCCTACTACAACATCAACACCACCTATTGGAATGGAAATCATTGGGCTATTCAATACATATTCTCCCATGGATAGCTTGCTATTATGGAACTTTCAAGAGAAATTTGTGGTTCCTCCACTTGCAACAATCACTTGACACTCTAGTGTTGGATATAGAGAGCAATTCAATTATGGGTACTACTCGAATCAATCATCACTATTACCTTTTTCTTCTTGATATGTCCTTCTATCTTGATGGTTTGAGGAGTGGTAATTCTGCCCAATGCATTAAAAGACATAGTCAGATTCATTTCTTCTTTCTATAGGGTTTTCTCTTGGTGTATATCCTCTTCTTTTGATGTTTTTTGTTCCTTTTATTCCTCCTCTTCACAATATTTGTAAAATAATTTATTCTCAGCACACTTATGACTTTTATTGTATTTTCTATCACAACTCTAACAAATCCCTTTTTGTTTTTTCTCTTCGAATTGTTAGGGTGTCAACCTTGTAGGTTGTGGAAGGCTAGGGGAAACAACACTTCCATATTTATAGTTGTGAGTGGTAGGCTTCCTTGTTGCCATAATTTTTCTTTCCATTTTTCTTGTCAACCTGAATGCCTTCTCTAATGAATTAGGTTCCCAAAGGTGAACCTCATGTTATATGTTATCCTTTAAAGTTTCAATGAACACATTAATCCTATGCTCCTCTAGAATATCTTTTACCCTTATATTCAATTTTTGGAAGACCTCAATGTGCTCCATCATTGAACCCTTTTGTTCGATGTTTATCAATTGGCTAAAAAAAGTGTTTCTTTTTGTACCCTCATAATTTGCTATCATTTCTTCGTAAAAATTGTGAAATTGAAAATTTGTTTACAAAAGCAAAGCCATCGATACCATACAAACTGATTTGGTTCGAAATATAAAGTTGCAATGCATACCTTTTGTGTTTTTTCACATTATGGAGATCGAAATATTGCTCCATCTATGGTATCCATGTTACGGAATCCTTGTCATCAAATTTCCTCATATCGACCTTTGGAACATGGTGGGTCTTCAATCCAATGTTACAGTCTATGGAATCATTATTAACATTTCTTTTGTTCACATCATGAGTTTCCTTTACCACACTTTCACCATTAGTAAGCATTTCTTGTAGCAACTTAGTCAAATCTATATTCAAATCTTCCCTGTCGCCTTTCAAAGTTTCTTCTATACCATCCATCTTAGCATCCATGCCATTCACGTTAGCTTCCATGCCATCCATATTAGCTTCCATGCCATCGATCTTAACTTCCACACCATTCATCTTGACTTCCATGCCATTCATCTTAGTTTCCATTCCTTTCTTTAAACCCTCCATCTTAGCTTCTGTTACCCTTTGTGACAGTAAAATTTGTTGCACTTGGTCTCGTAATTTTGAAATATCATGTTTCATTTCTTCCTGTTATTCATGAGTCATGCTAGATATTTTAGGTTGCTTACTAGGCGTTTCCATTTTCTTTCATCGGGGCATCAATTAACAATAATTATCCTTCATTATGCCCTTTTAACTTCAAACTAACTTTTCAACCCAAACTTATGCAAAATTTTAAGACGACTACACACCTTTTTTCGCCTTGCAGAAGCTCGATATTGAATCTATTTTATCTCTATAATAGCGGATCTCCAAGGTGTGAAATTGCATCCTCGTGTAGCCCTCTGAGTCCTCTTTCCAATGCCACCAGTCTGATCGAAATTTGATTGTCCAAAAAAGAGTTATGCCCAATATCCCAAGATGACCTAATGATATAATTTTTCAGTAGATCGAACTTGTACAATGCACCACGTGTCAGTGTTTTGACCTTCAGATCTGAACACGATACACAGAAAATTATAGTCTGTTATTTTTTTGTCACTTCTGACGAAATTTAAATCTCATTATGAGAGAGAAAGTTATGAAGTTTTTCCAAAGGTCACCTGTTTGGAATGTAATTCGGGAGTTTGTAAAAATCCTCAATGTCTTGGACCGTATCTTCACAAATATAGTGAAACAAGATCTGAAATTTGTGAGTGAGCTTCACCATGATGTCAGCTCAATTGGGTTTTAATTTCAGAGTTTGAATCTTCGTAGCAAACAAATTATAGCGAAAATCCCACGATTATCTGTTTGAGATGGAATTCTAGAGCTTACAAAACCCTAACTTCCTGATATCATATCCTTGAAAATATAGCGACAAACGACCTAAAATGCGGACCCAAGGTTCAGAACGATTTCGTCTCAAATGGTTTTTCTTATCTTTTGAAACTTCGTAGATAAAAAGTTACAGCGAAACTTTCACACTCACCAGTTTGGAGCAGCAAAACCCTAGAATCAAAAGCTCTAATACCAACTGTTAAGGAACCTGCTCACAAAAAGATAGAAAAGATAGATAAACGACTTTAGAATCAGCCTCTTCGAGGGGGGAAACTTACTTTACATTACACAAATGAACAATTCTTGGATGATACAAATGACATAACCTCATTTCTATATATAGGAGTCTAAGGGGTCACAATATAATCAAAGTAGACATAAAAATAATAATATAAGGACACAAAAATAACAATGTGGGCTTCTATGAGGCACAATAATAACAATACAGGGAAAATACAGGCACAACAATAACAATAAGGGATACAATGATAATAGTAATAGGGGAATCACTAGTATTATAGGGACCCAACATTTTATAATATCAAACCCTTGGTCTTATTATTCGCTTATGTTTATAATATCAATCATGGTCAACCATTGTCAATTATAGCCATCCATGATCAACCATTGTTAAATGTCGCATTGTGACAAGGATTTTCTCACCATGAAAATAAACCATGTTTATTTTGTCTCAATAAGAAAATAACCGATGGTTAAGGATGGTTATTGATATTTATTTTTGGATTTATAATATTTATCATGGGGTTTAAACAACTTGGATTTATAATATTAATCCATTGGTTTTAAAATATCAATTCTTTCTGTTTTTAATATTGATGCCTTGCATTTTTTGAATTTTTAGGTTTATAATATTTTCTCTTGGGTTCACAATATTAAACCCTTGGGTTTATTTGTTCTTTGAGTCTATAATATTAATAATTCTTTTGTTTTATCACTTTTTCCCTTCCATTTATTAATCCCTTGACTTTAAAATATTAATTGCTAGGGCTTATTAATCATTTAGGTTTTTAATACTAGTTTGTTGGGTTTATTTATTCCTTGGGTTTATTGATTCCTTGGGTTTATTAATCATTCGTTTTTATAATATTAATTCCTTGGGTTTGTAAAATTAAAAATATATTGGGTTTATTCATCCATTTTATTTATAATATTAATTATCTCTTGGATTTATAATAATAAAAATCTCTTTGGTTTATTAAAGCCCAATATTAAGGGTTTAATCCATTAGGTTTATAATGTTTATCCTTTTAGTCTATTTATTCTTTGGGTTTATAATACTAACAATATCTAAGGCTTACTGATTACTTGGGTTTAAAATATTAATAATCATATGAGTTTATCAATCCTTTGCTTTTAGAATATGAATTCCTAGGCTTTATGAATCTCTTGTGTTTGTAATATCGATCCCTTGTTCTTATCGATACCATAGGTTTTTAATATTTATCCCTTTGGTTCAGTAATTCGTTGGGTTTATAATGTTAAATGGTTGGGTTTATTAGTGTTGGGTTTATAATATTAATAATCCCTTTAGTCTATTAATCCCTTGAGTTTAGAATATTAATTCTTAGGGTTTATTACTCTCTTCGGCTTTTATATTGGTTTGTTGGGTTTATTGATTCCTTGTGTTTATTATTATCTTGAATTTATTAATCCTTTGTGTTTATAATATTATTTTATTGGGTTTTGTATTTTCCTTGCATTTACTATTTCACTCGGTTTATAATATTAATTTCTTAGGTTTATTTGTTCCTTATGTTTATAATATTAATAATTCCTTGGGTTTATCATTTAATTGATTGTGTTTATTAATCCCCAATATTAAGGTTTAGATAAAACTCCTAAGGTTCAATATTAATCCCTTAGGTTTGCAATGTTTATCCCTTCATTTTATTAACATGTTGGGTTTATAATATTAACAATTCCTACGGTTTATTCATCCCTTGGGTTTAAAAAATTCATAGTCATGTGGGTTTATTAATCATTTGGGTTTAAAATATTAACTCCTAAGCTTTATTAATCCCTTATGTTTTTAATATTGATCCCTCTAATTTTTGATCCCTTGGGTTTCTAATATTTTCCCCTTGGGTTTACTCATTCCTGTTGTTTATAATATCAAATTCTTGGGTTTTTTCGTTCTTCAAGTTTATAGTATTAATAATTCCTTTTGTTTACAATTTAATCCCTTGGTTTTATTAATCCCTTGAGCTTAAAATATTAATTCCTAAGGTTTATTAATCATTTGGGTTTTTAATATTAGTTCATTGGGTTTATTGCTTCCTTGGGTATATTGATCCGTTGCATTTATTAATGATTTGGTTTTATAATATTAATGCATTGGTTCTAAAATCCCTTGGTTTTATAAAACACCAATATTAAGGATTAAATATTTTTACAACTATTTACGATTATGTCAATATCACAATACATTAATCTAATATGGAAATCAGCCATGGTCAACCATGTCCTTTTTAGGGTTTATAATAGTCATGTTAGGGTTTATATGCATTGCACTTATAATTTTTGTCCTTTAGGTTGATTATTCCCTTGAGTTTATAACATCAATCCTTTCAGTTTATTGATCTAATGGTTCATATTTCTAGGGTTTAATATTATTCAATACTGGTCATCAATAAACAACCATGTTCGACCATGATCAACCATGGTCCAACATCGCATTGTGACAAGCGTTGTGCCAATACGAAAAGCAATCGTGCTCAACCATGTTTATTTTATTATTTTTCATATTTATCTAAGGGCTTTTATACCTTGGGTTTATAATATTACTTCCTTGTGTTTAATATTATTCCCTTGGGCTCAAAATCCCTTGGCGTTTTAGTATTAATTCCTTATGTTTATTATTCCTTTAGTTTTATAATATCAATCCCTTGCGTTTATTGTTCTCTTAGGTTTATAATATCAATCATAGACAACCATTTCCAATCATAGACAAGCATGATCAACCATGGTTGAATGTCGCATTATGACCAGGAGGGTCTGACCATGAAAATAAATCATGTTTATTTTAGAGTTTGTAATATCTATATTAGGGTTTACCCATGTTGGGTTTAAAATATTAGTCCCTTGGGTTTAATATTATTCCCTTCAATTCATAATCCCTTGGGGTTTTAGTATTAATCATTGTGGTTTATGTTTCCCTTGGGTTCATAATATCAATCCCTTGGCTTTATTATTAACTTGGGTTTATAATATCAATCATTGTCAACCATTGTCAACCATAACCAACCATAAACAACCATAATAAAAATTTAGAGTTAGTTTGAAGCTTCAGGCTAATCATACCCATAGATATTTCACAATAGCCATGATATGATATGTAATATTATTTTAGAAATTAAAGAAATTAAAACAGTTAAATCAATGTTTAATCACTATTTTACTAATCAAATGAAATAGCAACGATAACTCCGTATCCCTTGAATTTGTGAACAAACGTCTTATTTTATAAGAAATTTATAACACATAATAGTTTACAAGTAAAGCAAATAGAACTTAAAAATATATATATGATTAAGAAATTTAATACTTATATTAATTTTATATATAAACAAAAAAAAATGTTAAAAAAAAATATTTTAATATTGTATAAAATAAAATATTTAATATGTATTATGAATAAAATATTTTAATATGAATTAATATTTATATATTTAAAATAAATTAATAATAAAAATAGCTCATTTAATATGTATGTAGTGATAATATGGCTCACGCATATATATTATGTAATATTTATAATATTCAAACATTTAATTTAAAAGTATTTAAGAAATTTACATTTAAAAAATTTTAATCAACTACTATTAAATTTAAAATTAAAATAAATCTATACTCATTTTTATACATATATCTCAAAAACAAAAACAAACTGCAACAACAAATACTTGTTAAAGGGGTTAAATCCTGGCCTCATTAACTATCTCGTAGACATTTCCATTGTACGTTATAGTTTAGTTATGACGCTCTAGAAAAAGACTGGCACCAAGTCATGGAAGCACATGGTAGTTAATAGCGGCAATTTTTAAAGTAAAGTGAGAGTGATCATGAACCATGTGATGGTCGGATAGTGTTGCACTTGTATTTACATCACGTTTTGGTTTGGTATTATTAAACGTCTTTTCCTGAATAGGATTTTTAGAATCGTGATTTATTTAAAATAATAATTATTACCCCTAGGATGTATAAATATTATATTAGTTATTATTTATACAATTTATTTAATTATGCATTCTAATTCTTTTTTATTAAATTAAAAAAATTATACAAATTATTTATAATTTTGGGAATATATTGTATTCACAAGTTATTGTATTAGTATGTAACATCCTAAGTTGTTTGAAAAGTTGTGGTTAGCAAGTTTTACTTTTACCTTCTATTAATAATTTTCGGAATATATTGTATTCACAAGTTATTGTATTAGTATGTGACATCTTAAGTTGTTTGAAAAGTTGTGGTTATCAAGTTTTATTTTTACCTTTTATTGCATTAGTTTTTTTATTTTATGTTGTTGAAATGTTAAATAACTGTTGGTCCTGATATATTTTTTGTTATTTGATTAATGAATAATTCGAATTTAAGGTATTTTAACAAAAATTATAAGAAAAAGTTGTTAACCTCGAGAAACAATTAAGGAAAAGAAACAATTATTCGTCTACTCATGGGGGAAGATATAGATGGGGAGGGGAGTCCAGAGAGAGGAGGAAAAACCCAGATATCCTTAAGCTAGGTGAAATAAACCAGTGGGAAAGACTCAAATACAGTTTGCAAGGTATGCTACTTGAGGCTCGAGAGTGAGTCCTGAGGCCTAGGGTACTTGACTATAGTTGGACTCAATTGGTTGTGAAGAGAAGGAAGTGCTTGGGGAAGAGTCTCAACGTAATTGCTAGGATTGCAGCTAGGTGGCGATATTAGAAAAATATGGAGAGCTAAGAAACAGATTTTGCATAACACAAATCTCACACTCTATGTTATTATTCATTCCAAAAATTATATATATAGGAAAATACACACTGATTTTGACAACTCTAGATAATGACTCCAACTCATTACATAATAATCAAGAGCTTCTAGACTCATGCCTAGGGACTCACAATGACAACTACAAATGACATGGAAGCATTACTTCCAACACCCTCCCTTAATGTTTACATCGAAAACGTATTCAACAATAAATAAATGTGTCTGGCTCATCTTCATCAACACCCACATCCACTCTGGAATCTCACAAACACTGTTATTTCACCACCACATCTTCGAGTTGTCACTTGACCTCCATTTAAAATATAACCGCCTTTGACCATCATTGATGGACTTTGCAGGATCAACAATATTGACAACTCGGCACGTCGAGGCTTCCGCGATAAGAGCCATCAAGTAATGAGCCATCCTATGGACCAACCACCATCTCTCAAATATTTTTCTTTTGGCTATCCATGAATTGATAGGATGGAGTTCTAGATACTGAATGTGCACAGGAGCTGATCAAATAACTTGACCTTACAAGAATTGATGTTTCGGACACCAGGGCTTCTAGTTTAAGAACCACCAAACCTTTTCATAACGAAAATTACTAACACACAAGAATTGACGTTTCGGACACTAGGGCTTCTAGTTTAAGAACCACCAACTCTTTTAATAAAAATGCAAATGTAAACACCAACACCATCTATGACATGTTTTTTTTTAATAATAATACAAAAATAAAAAGTTTCAAACACAACAAAACTAAGGCCTTCTGTTCAATTTATGCAAATTGGAATCAAAACAACTTTGGATGTGAAAATTCCATCTATGATTCTTGAGAAACGTGGTGCTTTTGCTGGCCATAATCAAATTCCTTCACTTTGAGAACATTGATCTTCATCTTCTGTAACATGGTCTGTTCTTTGATATTTTTAGTTTTATGTGAGAAGCACAAGACGTGCACATATCCATAATCTGATCTCGTAGTTTGATTCCAAGTTATGCCTTCCACACAGGCCTTTGACGTTGTTCCTAGCTCCTGAACAACAAGCAAAGAGGTAAATCTAATATTAGATCCATATTTGCATCAAATAGCAATCTCCTCATACAAATTTCTCGTAGTGCTCTGAAGTAATCTGCCAACGATTAACTTTTCCCTCACTTTGGCAGGCAAATGGCAGTCTCCCATGTAACTCCAAAGTGATTTCGCCATTATGAATAGTAGGATGGAGCAAAGGCATGCAAGATCGATGGAGAATTTGTAGGTCAGTGTTGATGTAGCCAGTTGAGACGGGAGTGTTCATTCTGAGCAGCCTTCATGCCTAGCGCCAACTTCAACGAGATCTGGTTGAGGGAATTTTTTTGTAAGTATTGGAGGGAGTAGATCCAGGCCTATGTACTTCTAATCTAGTAGTTCACTGGGTAAAAAACTCGTCTCGGTTGGCTCCTTCACCCGCTTAAGCACTGTGCAGCACTTAAACGAGTTCTCTTCTCCCAATCTACATCTCCAATTTGTGATTAATCTCTTCAGACTTTAACAACGTATTTTAATAGCAATGCACACACCAAAAACTCTTGCTTGGGCTCTAGATATACACACGAATAAATCTACACACAGAAACACTAAAAGAAAACACTCAACATTCAATTAATCTATTTACATAGGATTAATAAACTGAAGTCTCTCTCACATATTCCTGGTGAATCAAGCGAGAACATGCTCTGATACCATATTAGAAAAATAAAGAGAGCTAAGAAATAGATTTTGCGCAACACAAATCTCACACTGTTTTTTATTATTCATTTCAACAATTATATATATAGGAAATTACACACTAATTTCGACACCTCTAGATAATGACTCCAACTCATTACATAAGAATCAACAACTTCTAGACTCACACCTAGGGACTCACAATGACAACTACACATGACATGGAAGCATTACTTCCAACAGGCGAGACTTTCCAAACAGGAACAAAGCTTGCATAAGTACAAGTTTGTGAACAGATAAGTAATTTAAATTTGTCTTCAGGAAATGTTGGTTTAATATGAAAATAATAACTTTACACATAAAATTAATTAGAGAAGTAAATTCCATAAAATTGCAACTAAAATAGGGAATATACTTGTATTGATTAAACTCAGAAGAGAAAACATTAAATTTTAAAGACAAGCAATGCTAATAGTTGTATGCATGGTATAGTTAATTTGATCTAACAAATAAGTACTCACGAACCCAATAAATCAGTGAAGACCATAACTTAGCACAGGCAACGAAATTTCTATGATAGCACATTTCGAGCTTCGAATAGATAGAAACTCAGAGGAGAAATGAGTTACAGTAGGCGAATATTCCTGAATAGCCAGAGATTGCCAACTATTTTTTCTACAGTTACTTTAAAACAAGAAAAGGAGAAAATTTGTAAAAGTCTTTCACCATACACCATTCATTTCCATAATACATAAGTACAGTGAAGATTCATTCTATTAAATATAAAAGACTGAAACCATAAATATAGTTCTTTCCATCTCAAAAAGAAGACTGAAATTTTAAGTATGAGTTGAGTCTATAGTGGCAAGTCTAGACCAGTAGCCTTGAGGTTTCAAAGATATTAAATAACAAAACAAAAACCCTTAAGTTTGGAATCTAAGCCTTGATGATGGATTTCTACACATAGTAAGATATTTGAATCACAATTCAAATCATTTTTTGCAAAACCGAGGATAACCCTCAATTGAATCGCATGGTGTGCACAATTCAAAACCAGTATTAACGCTGTGCGCAAAACACATCAAAAAAACATTGTATCTGAAATAAAATCTATATCAATGGAATTACGCATATAGCCTCCACCCAGAATCATCATTTTCATAGGACGAACTACCCACATAGCTATCACCTAAAAATTTAAAGAACTAGTGAAGAGATTCTGACTTGACAACTGAGGTCCTTAAACCCTCGAAATATGATTGATGATGTCTTAGCGATGCAAATCATAAACCAATTAAAGGCTAATACCTGCAATCATATCACGAGAAAACATAGGGTCAATGTTGGAAGACTAAAGATGTTGCCAAATAAATTAAAGGGAACGTTGAAAGTGGTGTGAGAATAACAGATATTGGGGAACTCCAGTAGATGGCAGCCCACCTATAACCAACAAAACAATTAGTTAACGAGTTTCGAAACAAATTAAAAAAATAAAAGAAAGTAAAGAATGAAATGACGATCTGTGTGCTCACCTCCGTGAGAACGACATTGGTTTTGATTGCCTTCCACAGGATAAGAAAGCCGAATAGAAATCCCCAAACGGTTGGGGAAATCAATCAGATACCAAACCGGACGAAACCCTGAGGTGAAATCCATTCGCAAATAGTATAGAACACTAGAACAATGAAGGGACAAGTGGAATAGAATACCTCTTGCTCAGGGCATGGTGTATATCTCCACTAAGAATAGTAGAAACAATTATGAACCTGTCTAGCACAGCAAAGGGCCAACTTTGTTGCAGAGCAGTGAAGTCGAAAAGCCAACAACATGAAATGACTCTGTAGCCAGCTAGACGGGGGAGATTTTGTTAGTAGGTAAAACCCTAACTCCTCCAAGTCATCATGTCGCCGCCCACAAATCGAAGGGGGAAATCGAACCACCCATTGCAAATCATCCAAATCCTCTAACGAATACATGCAATGGGTTTGAATGTGCTAATGGCGCATGTATCATGGTACTGATAGCAATTAACCAAAGTCTGGTCATATATGTCAACCCCAACGTGAAGCCATGTGAAAAATAAATGTGAAGCCATCCTGAACGTTGGAGATTGCTTTGGAATGAAAATAATAGATCACAAGCCAAATATGCAATAAGGGTGCAATTAATGTTAATAAAACATTATTATAATAATTTTTTTATTTTTCCAAAGTTTGCTTGTGAATAGTGTTACAAATGGTATCAGAGCTCATGTTCGTACACTGAGACTTTTGGGAAATTACGTATGTATCTAATAAATGTGACTTAATCAAAACAACTAGGTAAATGTGAATGTGAACACAAAGACCGTCATCAACACAAAAGAAATGGGTCAGAATGCAGAGGAGATGAAGACGACCAAACCAGCCAAGGACAACTTATGTGGATGCCAACCCTAACAAACGAATATAGCTAGGAGAGGAATCTCATCAACACAATGTTGTCCTACTCTAAATCGTTCAATAATTGTGTGGTGAGATGACAAATTAAGGAACCGATAATGAACGGTTACAACTAGAACATGAGATAATTCTTACAAGTCTACCTAATAGACAGAACTAACAAGAACCAGATCCCAACGCTTAAGATAGAGAGAAAACCCCAATGGCTTATCATGGAGAAGATAATTTTGAGTCAGTTGTAAAACATGGGTAAGATGAAGAAGGACATTCTGATAATGTCTCCGACCAGCGCAAGACAAAAAGACAGAAATCTGTGTTACAAGGAGAACTTAAAAAGATAAAACCATCACTCTTCGAAAGAGAATCTGAAGAGGCAGCAAAATCTTGGTTAATTGACATGAGAAAATACTTTTAGATTTTTTATTACACTGATAAACTTAAAGTACGTTTGGTAATTTATCGGTTAAGAGGCAAGGCTACTCTTTGGTGGGAGGAAATCAAAACTATGAGTAAAATTGATGTAGAATAGGTCATGTGGAAGGAATTTCAAAATCGTTTCAAGGATAAGTATTTAACTGATCATTATTATGATGAAAAACTAAAGGAATTTCACAAGTTAAGATTGGTAACCTTAACCATGGATGAATATGTGAAACGATTCAAGGGGGGGCATTGAAATTGAAGACGTTGGATCTATCATTGTAGATATACATCCCAATCAAATGATTGTTGAATCCCACTGTGCTCAGATCTCTGTGAAGAAGTCGCATAAGCAAGAGATAAGGAGCAAATAGATGCTCGTAAACCCCACTCTACACAATCACAAGTGGATGAAGATATGTTGATTCCGGAAAAAAAACTTGTTGAACAAAGCTTGTTAATGACAATATGATGATTCCAGCAATGAAGCTTGCTGAGGAAGATTACGTAAATCCAACAACTAAGATTGTTGATGAAATTTTGGTGAATCGAGAAAAAGAGCTTGCACATGACAAGGAAACTTCCATTGGAGTAGTCTATACTATGGTTAAAGAAACAAACATTATTGTTGATGTAAAGTTTGATGAATATTCTTTTACTAATGATGAGTGGTTGCAGGTGATGCAGCAAAATCATCATATTGACATGATGTTATTTGGTGAGATACTGGAAGACAACATGTGTGTAGCAGCACAGGTTAGTACAAAAGTAAAAGAGAGAGACAGTGATAGAGGCATAAGCAAAGAATGAAGCCCATAAAGGGAAAACAAAGACAAAGGTAGAAGCATAGCTAGAAGTACAATAAGAAAAAATATCTCATTGCAGAGCAGAAAGAACAGAGCCAATGTGGTTCTGTAGATGTTCTTAACTTAGGATTGATTTCAAATGTGCAAGTACAAGGAATGATTTTTAAGAACTGCTAAATTTTCTTGAAGCATGGCTTGTAACACAATGTCTAGATGAAGTCTGCATAGAAGCTACAGAAATGAATGTTGAAGACATCTTGGATGATGAGAACATCAATGAAATTTTCAGGTATTGGAGTCTTGAAGAAATATATTTTTATTATAATCTTATGTTGCAGCATATTGATGATGAAATCACACTACACAAGATAATATGTGGCATCAGCCCACATACAAGTCATTTTTTTAAGAATTCCAGAGCATGCTTAAACAACCTAGAAGAAGAAATTGAGGTTTGAAGGATACAATTAGGAAGACATGCACCACCAAATGAAGAAATTGAGGTCTGAAGAATACAACAGAAATAAAAAGATGAAACAATTTAGAAGCTATGGGATTTGGAAAAGGGGAAGAAGAAAAGTTGAAGTAAATTTTTTTTTTAAACCCAACAGACACATAGACTAGTAGGTATCTTAATTGAATAATTTTATGTGGTTGTAATTAAGGGGGAGTGTTGAAGAATCTAATCCCAACCACATGTTAGGGGTCAAAATGGTCTCTCTTAGTGTCCTAGTTCAATTTGATGTACTTGAGTTTAAGTCCAGTTTAACTCCAATCATTTATTACTGATGTTTCTAAGTAATCTTATTTAACTGATTCGTAATACTAAGAAGAACAAGTCCTCTTATCCACATTTTGTTTTCTTCAATTTTTCGTCAAATACTAATGAAAAATATACTAGTGCCATAATTTTCATTACAACCCTCACAAGATAAGAACATTAAGCCTAATGAAACTCAAATAAGCTTTGGTTAGGGTTTGATAAACACAATTCGAGATCCTCACAAGGTAAGAACATTAAGCCTAATGAAAGTCAAATAAGCTCTGGTTAGGGTTTGATAAACACAATTGGAGATTAATTGGTAAAATATTAGCTTAAGGTATCAATTGTAGCAATGGATAGGAAGCTAACATGGAAAAATAAAACAACACCAAATGAATCAAAGTGTTGAAAACGAAGATAACAGAAGTAAACCTTCATTCATGTCATGGACATACCCACAACCATTAGGGTTCTGAGAGGTTAGGAATCCATAATAAAACCCTTAGTACATGAACTCATAAGAAAGTATTAAAATTATCTTAGAGAAAGGAAGGGTGGAGTACCTTTAAAGGGCTCTGTATCTCAATATGTGAACCCCATGAGCAGTTGAACCCCAATTGGAGTTAGTCCAGGTGTTATACAAAGATAATGGCAAAGGCACCTAAAAAAAGAAATAATGAATTATGTTTCAGACTTATAGAAAAACTCTACAAATTTTACCAACCAAGAGAATGAGAACAAAAAATCTCTGATACAGAGAACAATCAAACATAGTAAGGAAATATTGAATGCAAAAGGGAAAGGTGTAAAACCCTTATTCTATACCCTGTACACCAATGATATTCGACACGTCGAAGGAAATAAAACAAGGACTGCATGCAGTCGAAGTCCCTGCTGGTACATAGGTTTGTTTTGACATCTTTTAAGTATATAAATGTTAAATTTCCTTACATGACGTATGCTTTTAACCTGGTATTAGTGCTCTAGGGGAAAACCATACTTGTTGTATCTCAAGCTTCTAGACTTGGTAATACGGAGTATACACAACATGGACAAAGAATTTATACAGAGTATAGATAGGGTGCACACAGGGGTATATAATTTTAAAATGGGTTGCTTCAGGTGGCTTTATCTACACGAAGAATGAGAGAAATTAGTAGCTTGTATACAAATTTATCAAAGTGGGAATATGTGTTATTAGGTGTTCAATTCTAAGTAACGGTTTTAACGAATGAATAAAAATATAAAATTTGCTCACCCCCCAATTGACTCGTGTGGAATCCAATTGACTCTTGTGGAATCCTCATTGAAAAGGATATCTAACACATGCATTATAATATAATTAAAAAATGACAAATGTAAACAACATTTCTATGGAAGCTCTTACATGTGTTGGCACTTTCATTCCATACTTTATGTTTTCCATGTAATTTTTACAAGTTGCTCTAGCCAAATATATGTGTGGCATCTTCAAGTGGGGATCAGAGCTCAGATTTGTAAGTGGCAGCGAGCTTTGATTCCCATGATAGAATCAAATGACATATTGATTTGGTTTTATTCTGTATTTTTTGAGTTGCTCAGGCTGTGTTTCAGCCATGGAGATTTCGTACGATTGCATTTCTGCAAAGAGCGCGTGCTCTACCATTAATTAGCCACGTTTTCTTGGGCGCTAAAGAAAATTAAGAATATAACTAATGTAATCCTTAAAATTACAATCTTTCCGTCTTTATCTAAAAGCCTCAGTCAATCAGTTGTCCCTAATCCCGCTAGAATCCATGCTATCCCATAGTAACCCATATCTCTTGCTAGAATCCATGCCATCCCATAGTAACCTGTATCTCCTAAGGAGAAGTCAGGGTCATAGTACGAGCCGAGAACATTCAACCTGGTTGAATGAATAATCACCTCAGCTGGCTGGTACAATAATTAACTCAACCGACTTACTTATGTGCTTCTTGGCTTGTTAGAATTCTTGGAATAGCGACCAATTAGTGCTAGAGATAAATAGAGGCAGTGAAAAATAAGGAATGACATTCTTGGCTTGTTAGCATTGTTGGACTAGCAACCAATTAGTGCTAGAGATATATAGAGACAATGAAAAATAAGGAATGAGGTTATCACAGAATACGTCTTTTAGACACTGTGGTGGTGCTAATCCATTTTTCAGACACTGTGGTGGTGCTAATCCGTCGAATGCCTTTCAGAAACTGTGGTGGTGCTAATTCATTAAATGTCTCTCTGTGGCTCATTCATGGAAGAACACATATCCCCGAGTGACATTCACGGAAGAAATCATATCCACGACTGGCTTTATGTGTTGAAGACTTTGGATTTGAGTAAATGGGAAAAGTCTAGCTCTACAAATTATAACGATGGATGTATGAACAACCAACATTTCCAAATGCTTGCAGCTCATGACAAAGGTAAAATTCTTATTCCTTCCTGATAGAGGTAAAATTCTTATTCCTTCCTGAACGTCTGTACCTACGATTGAGGCCACCATTTTCTTTCTTGTTCTTGTTCAATTCTGGTTCAAGATTGAGGAAACCATTTTCTTTCTTGTTCAATTCTGGTTCAACTTGTTCAATTCTCGTTCAATTCTGAAAGCATCAAAACAAAAACCCAAACCTTGTTTTCTAGTTTTTTCTACCAAGGTTCACATGCTTATTGTAACAACAAGCCATTCTCTCTTCTCTTTTTACATTTGTGCATGTTCCAAGGGTTTCAATATCATTTCTTCCAAATTACGAAACTAAGCAAGTGAGCACGTAGTGATGCTACTGAAATTCGCATTTGGTCTGGTCATAGAGATGATATCTCGTCTGGTTTGGTCTGCTCATAGAGATGATATCCCGTGTTGCACCTCTCCATACATATTGCAGACTCTGTGTTTCAATAATAATAATAAGTTGGCACATCACAACGTCTATTGTCACGTAAGAGAGAAAAGAACCAGTAGAAACTATCACCTTACAGCCCGAGGAAGGGATAGTTCCCCAAAAACCGATGACTCTGGAATTGAATACTAGCATTTGATCCGACTTCGATTGGAGAAAGCCTCTAGAATTGGTTACGGCTCCTACTTCTTTTGATGACTATTATCCTTATAAGATACCTGTCGGTTGTCCTGCTCCTGAGTGGGATCCCAATCAGCCTATTCCTCACTGGTATGATCCAAATGTGTGGTGTCCTTAACACTACATGGCAGGAGCAGCCTCAATAGCAACCTGTATTTTAGATTTCAGAATAAACACAAGTGGGGGGCCTCCACCTTCCCCACTCCCCTCCCGTATTGAATTGATTTTTAGGTAAACAGGAAATAAAACGTAGAAATTAGTTCTATACATTAAATTGTTGAAATTTGACATGCCTTTCACTGTGTGCAGAGAAGAAGGTTCTTTGGATGACATGCTAGTTGTAGAGTTGAGGCTTCTGTGATCCATAACAAATTTATGATAGATTTTTGGGCGAAAATCACATGAGAAATCATTTTTCGACGCGTTTCGAACCAACCAGTGTGGTTCACCGTCAGGACAAGTTCTTAGTGATGTCTATATATTAAATATACCCAAGGCATTGCAGCCACAGGAATACGCAAAAGGTTTGGGCAAAGCTTACTTACCGGGTTATAGGATATTAAATGCAGTTGGGTTGTATATGTCCACAGTTAAATTTATACTTGTATAAATTTAACAATGGGCTGTAAATTTAACAGTGGGCATATACATCCCAACAACACTTAATATCCTATGGACTGATAAATATTTCCCGCCAAAGGTTTAGAGGGTTCTCATTAAATTCATCCAACAATTAGAGGAAAGGACTTCCAATACTACTATTCAAGCCAACATTAAAACTAAATTAGTTTAGCTTTGAACTAACCCTGGAATCGTTCATGCCAACTTTTTTAATTCTTTCTAATATATATATAATATATATATATATATATATATAGTGAGTAAACCATACATTTTTAGATTTGCATACCGCAATTTCTTTGTTCTAAATCTTCTCCGTAGATATCTTGATTCTGTCCTCCAAATTCCTCAACGTAACTAGTGACAACATGAAGCCTCCTCATGCCAAACTGCAATCAGAATCTGGCCTCTCTAATGATAAATCAAAAACAGAATTAGGCACTTCACTTGAAGATGAAAATCCATCACAAATTCTGAGATGAATCAACACAACACGCTCATTCTATGGCTAAAAGGATTAAAATCCTTTCAATCAATAAACCAGAAGACACTGACCGACACTTGCGTCTGTGGAATATGAAATTGAATCTGACGTGATTGCGAGAGGGAAAATTGAATGGCGTTGAGCATGAAGGAGAATGATTTTATCCTATGAGTTAATAAATTTGCAAGATCCCATTGCAGAGTATTGTAGCTATTGTCAGTGTCATTCATGGCCACCATTATGGTCCTACTTCCAATCTTATACTCCTCCATGGACCTCACTTGGTATCACAGATTACACCCACAAAACGTGAACGGTGGTCATTTGGCAGGTGTAAACTATGGTGGTTTGGATGGTAGTAGGTATAAACAATGGGTAGGTGTAAATGAGGGAGGTAGTCACCCGCGAAACTTTGGTTAAAAACACTTGCTCAACCACCATTTTAAAAACTTTGCATAGAAAAACTTCTTAGAAGCTCACTTATGAAACTTTGGATAAAAACCTGTCTGCCCCAAAATACCATCAGGGCACATGAAGTCTGTAATAAGAGGGTAATTTTAAAACTTTCATTAAACATTAATAAATAGAAGTAGCCAATTTTAAACTTTAGTTAAAAACTAAAATGTGATGAAAATTTGTGATCAAAGAATCAATTAATCACTGGTCAACACTCTAGTGATCGCAATAGTCCCTGCTCTACTGTAGGCAAGGACTAATAAGTCTTACTGATGCACTAGCACCATACAAGTGTTGGGTAGTGTATTTACTCCCACTCTCTTGAAACCCCAATACCTGCAAAAGGAATAATAAGGTTATGAAGTTGTCAACCAAAATATCCATATATACAGATATGTTGGACATAATTTAATTGTTACAGTCACAAGAGTTGAAATGGGTACCTCGAGAGTCCATAGTAGGACTAGTAGGAACAAAATTGGGAGGCTTGACTCCTTGAACCTTGAAACCACATCATTAAGTGAGAGAAAGTAGAAAACGAATGAAAGGAGAGAAAATTGATAAAACCCATTACTCAACTCATATAACTAGATATCATGCGAAGTACCATGAGGATTAATACATGTTCTGACTCAAAGATAAGTGAGGCAACCAGAGCCGAATGACCGTGAAAATTTAGTCGGGGCCCTGATTAACCCTAAACCACCAAAACCCTCAGAGAAGTGCTTTGCTGCGTACTAAAAGAAAAATTAAGAAAACAAAATGACCCAACGAAAATAGAAATGTGATTAGAATTCAGCCAAATTGATCATAGTCATCTGATGCACCAAGGGAGCATGACCACCGTTAATGTGTGTAATACATTTTTCATGTGACAATCATGTAGGTAGGGTTGCACGAATGACGCTTATAGTGACATGTTGGTTGTGGCTAAACCCTAGAGGAGGAAAAGTGCCATGTTCAATGTCACACATAGAAACCAAAGTCTAGAGTTATAACAACTAAAAACATCCATAATAACTCATGCTGAGGCAAGTGACAATGCATAGTAATAATAAACTATGGTTCTTAGGTGATATGTTGTTAAGAAATTCGTATGGGAATTTGACATGATGCTAGTTCAATGGTGAATGATGGTTATTAAACCTAAAGGGGAATACATGGAATAACACTGAACAATACATGAATGCATAGTAAACATTAATATCAGAAAAAAGAATCCTTCACAGTAATGGAAGGAAGATTAAAATTGGAAACACAATTTTTAATTATCAATTGATAATGTGGGTCCAAGATTACAAATCCTTATGGTCATTTTTCCTGGTCCAAGATTACAAAGCATTATGGTCATGTTTTACAATATATGCCAGTGGTAATGGCAAAAGTTCATATTAGTAATACTACTAGTCAAGTAACCATAGAAATGATTTATTTTTTATGTGGAAAATGGGTATGTTACATCATGCACATTCCTTGAGCCACGGTCAAACAAGAATCAAGATAACCTTTAATAATTCGTATCTTCTTCTCTTCTTTTTTTTATCTAACAATGATGTGAAGCCCAAATATGAATGTCACACTGGCTAGACTAGATGTAACAAAATGCATCTAGATTTAACAAACATATATGAAAGTGTCTGGACTAATTGTAGCAAAAGTGCATATAGTATTAACCAATGTTTATTGAATTAACGAGACACGAATAAGAATGTTTCTACTTATTCTTGTTATGATAATGTTTGCCTATAATCCATATCCATGTAACACGATATATTAATACTATCGGATATTCATATGCTTTTGTTATTTTATTTTTTTCCTGCTCATGAGCATTTTACTAAAGGTATTTAGGCATTTCTCATTTAAGACATAGTTATCAAGTTTGGATTCAAGTTTGTAAAGGAAAAAATGATTTTTAAAATCTAATTCTAGAGTATAGATCTTAGAATACTTAGAAATATTATTTTTTAAGAAAATAAAAGAAATATTCAAATGGAAAATAAAAATTATGATTTTTTCAATATTGATTCATATTATTTAAAGTGTTATAAACATCTCTAGTCTAAGATAGTCCAAAATCTTTTAGTGTATCAGTTAGAATTGAGATTATATAACGGAAAAAATTGTGAAATAAAATTTGATAATATTAATAAGAAAATATCAAAACTAAAATTCAATATAAAAAAATGAAAACTTAAATATAAAAAATAGACTAAATAATACGTCAATACCCAAAAAAAAATTATTTCTCCAATATTAAATAAATATATATAAACTTGATCCAATTAAAATCATCTACAAACATTGAGACCAACTATCTCACTATTAAATATATTAATATTATGTAACTATTCTATCTAAATAAATATAATTGGAATCAACTAATTAAATTTTTGGATTGTAATCCATCAAAACTAAGCCCCTCTAGAATATCATGCACAAAATCTCATACACTATTTCTTAAAATGAATGATTTTTTGAACACAATCTCTGCAACCAAACTGCTTCCATGCTTACATGAGTGGTTGCCATGTATTCTACATATGTAGTTGATAATACCACTACAGATTGTTTCTTACTCATCCAACTGACTGCACCTACAAATATGTTAAACACATACCCACTTGTAGATCTTCTCTAATAAATATCTCGAGCCCAGTCTGCATCATAAAAGCCACGAATATCCAACACTCTGTCCAATCCTGGTCTTCCTTCATAGCACACACCATAATCACTAATGCCACGCAAATATCTAAAAACCCGCTTCACTGTTGTCCAATGCTCCTTTCCTGGTTTTGACATAAACCTGCTTAGTGCTCCCACTACATGTGCAATGTCTGGTCTAGTACAGACCCATTGCATACATCAAACTACTAACTACACTTGCATATGGAACACAGACATGTCCTCTTCCTCTTCTTGTCTCTTGAGACACTCTTCAACAGATAACTTTACACCTACATGAATAGGAACCTTCGTTGGTTTACTATTCTACATATTAAATCTCTACAATATCATCTCGACATACTTCCTTTGGTTTAACTAGAGCTTCCTCTTTGCCCAATCTCTTTTAATTTTCCATGCCCAAAATATAGTTTGCAGCACCAAGATCTCTCATGTCAAATTTGGAGGACAATTGGGTCTTCAAATCCTGGATAATTTCTTTGTCATTTCCAACCAGTAAGATATCATCCAGATACAAGGCCAAATAAATAATACGTTCACCAATTAATTTAAAATACACACAGTGATCTGTTTTGCTTCTGGTGAAGCCAAGTCCCCATATAAATGTATCAAATTTCTGATACCACATCCTTGGTGACTGTTTTAACCCATACAAAGACTTCTTTAATTTGCATACCAGATCTTTCTTACCCTTCACCGCAAAGCCTTCAGGTTGCTTCATGTAGATTTCGTCTCCCAAATCCCCGTGAAGAAATGGTGTCTTCACATCCATCTGTTCTACCTCAAAATCAAAAGCAATAGCAATAGATAAAAGTAATATAATAGAAGTTACCTTGGCAACATGAGAAAAAATATCACCAAAATCAATTCCCAGACACTTGGGAATAACCTTTTGCTACCAACTGAGCTTTGTATTTTTCCACCTTTCCTTCTGCATTTGTCTTCTTCTTGAACACCCATTTCCTGCCAATGGGTTTACTTCCAACCAGCAACTCCACCATATCCAAAGCCTCATTTTTGTGCAAAGATGTTGTTTCATCAACCATGGCCTCTTTCCAAAGTTTTTCATCCTCTGAATCTATTGCTTCCTTCACAGTTCTAGGATCATCATCAGTAATAGATAAAGAAAAATTTGAACAAAAAGCAGATGGACTATACCTTTCTGGCTGCCTTCTTTCTCGAACTAATTTTCTCACACTCGGAGATTGTGGCTCTTCATATTATGATTCATCCTCTGCTGTAGAGTCTGATTCTTCCTCCTTTACCTCAAACTCTATCTTCTCAAGTTCCTTTGGTTGGACTTCATGTTTAATAACATCTTTAACCTCTTTGAACACCACATCTCAGTTGTACACAACCTTCCTTGTTATTGGGTTCCAAATCTTATAACCCTTTAAACCATCCTTATACCCAATAAAGATGCACTTTTCAGATTTACTGTCCGACTTGGTTCGTTTCTCCTTTTGAACATGTACATGTGCATCACATCTAAATACCCTCAGATGTGAAAGAGATGCTTTTTTACCAGTCCATAACTCTTATGGAGTTTTATCCTCCAACGTTGATGAAGGTGATCTATTGACTAGGTAACATGTTGTCTCCACCACCTCTGCCATGAATTCCTGTCCTAAACCAGCACCACTGAGCATGCTTCTTGCCCTTTCCATCAACGTCTTGTTTATTCTTTTTGCAACTCCATTTTCTTGAGGTGTATATGGAGTAGTCTTTTATTGTGCTATACCACACTTCTTACAAAATTATTCAAATTCCTTACTGCAAAACTCTCCACCATTATCTGTCCTCAGCACCTTTATCTTCTTCTCTATGTGGTTTACCACCAGAGCCTTGAATTCTTTAAACCTGTCAAAGACTTCGGATTTCTTCTTAAGCAAATATATCCATGTATTCCTTGAGAAAATTTCATTTATAAATGATATATATTACATAGACTTACCTAGTGATGGAACCTTCATAGGTCCAAACACATCACTGTGCACAATCTCTAATATCTGTTTCGCCCTCTTACCACCAGAGGAGAAAATCACCGGATTCTACTTCCCATATATACAATTTTCACAGAAATCAAAATCCAGAGAGTTATTACTTATACCTTCTACCATACCTTTACCATGAAGTATTCAAAGGGCCTTCTCTCCAATATGTCCAAGCCTTTGATGCCATAACATGGTCTTCTCTCCAGAGACCACTAGATTTTCTGCTCCACTTTCAAGAACCACAGAACTATTGCACCCATCAACAATAGTGTTACCTTGTAGCTTGTACAGAGTTCCAATCCGATCTCCCCACATCAGTACTAGTTCCCCCCAAACCACCTTGCTGGTATCCTTCTTTAACATTGTTTTTACACCTGCATCATCCATCTTGCTTACAGAAATCATATTTCTGGCTAATGCAGGAATATGCAGAACACCCAAAACTGTTCTAACCATTCCACCTTGCAACTTCAACTTTACTTTTCTGCGACCAAATATTCTAGCCTTTCTGTCATCCCCCAAGAAGACATCAACACCATCGTATTTCTCATACTCACAAAACCACTCTCTATGGGGAGTGAAGTGAAAGGATGCACCTGAGTCAATCAACCATGCCTCATGATCTACATGTGTACTTGAAGAAGCCAAGTACACATCCCCACCTTCATCTGAGGTGGTTTTTCCCTTTTTAGAACGATCATCATCAGATCCCTTTCCTTTGTCAGGAGTTTTAGATTTACAATCCGTTTTGTAGTGCCCTTCCTTTCTGCATTTCCAACACACGAACTTTACAGGTTTTCCTGGAGATTCATATCTCCCTCTAGATTTAGATCTGCCACTCGATGACTTATTTTTGTTTCTTTTCTGAGACCATCCTCGTACAGACAAGGCATCACCATTCTGGCTCTCCAAATTTTTCTGTCTAATCTCTTCTGTCAGCAAGGATGAGACTATTTCATCAAACTATAAGGTAGTTGCATTGCTACCTATTACAATAACCAGACTATTCCACGAATCTGGTAGAGAACACAACAAACTAATGCACTTATATTCATTTGAAATTTTGATATCAATAGACGTTAACTGACTTACCATAGTATTAAATGCATTCAGATGCTCTGTCACCGAGTCTCCATATTTCATCCTCAGGTTATACAGCCTTTTCCATAGGAGCAATTTATTCACCAGAGACTTAGATTGGTACAAAGTCCATAATTTGTCCCAAAAGCCTTAGCCGTAGCTTCCCCTAATACATTTAACATTACTGAATCTAAGACACACAATCGTATTGTGCTCTTTGGCTTCTGATGTAACTTCTTTCATTCTTCATCGGACACTCCTATTGGTTTAGTATCCAGATGTACCGCGATCCACTCATCTTTATCCACCCACAGATCCTCCATCTTTAGTTTCCACAACTCAAAACATTGACCATTAAATTTCTCGATCTCTATCTTTCCACTGCTCGCCATCTTCTTTTACCACTAGAATCGATCTCACAGATCTTCCATTGAACGGGGTCTACCATAAGCCCGAGCGAAACCCCTTAGCAACAAAGGCATCCCCTTGGAGCCAAAATATCTCTGATACCAAATGTTGGTTTTAACCCCATATAGAAATTACTTGCATACAAATTCTAAACACAGAAAATAAACAATGCGAGAGCATAACAAATAAAACACATATACACATAGATTTTTCCCTTGGATCCCAAAACCGAGACTACCAGCTTGATTTTTCATTATATTCCTTTCAATGTTACAATACATATTTATACATGCCGAAGCATCCAATACCATAGACCAAAAACCATCACGTCCAAAACCATGGACCGAAAACCATCTCGTCCAAAACCGTGTGAAAATCATGCACACAACCATAGGTAGGTCTGCCCAACCTTACATAGGGTCCAAAACCAAAATTTTATGGGGCGCTGCCCCAGACCCCATAGAGTGTGGTTACCAGTACCCCACAAACCCCTGTGATTCCCCCCGCTATGCAATCGGCGAAGCCAAGGGGGGCTCCGCCCCCTCCTAACCCCTCAGTTAACTACGTGGGCTAGTCGTGGAAAGAATATAACACAACCCAACATTCGGTTTATAATATCAATGCATTGGGTTTATAACATCAATCATTTTCAACCATGCCCAAAGAAGATTGGATATGGAAATCAACTATGGTCAACCATGGTCTAACATTGCGTTCTAACAAAGATTGTCTCAATATGAAAATCAATCATGGTCAACCATGGTTAACCATGGTCTAACGTTGGATTGTGACAAGGATTGTCGCTATATGGAACTCAACCATGGTCAAGCATGTTTATTTTAGGGTTTATAATATTGATGTTAGGGTTTATATCACTTGGGTTTAGAATTGTTATCCCTTAAGTTTTTTATTCCCTTGTGTTTATAATATAAATCCCTTGGTTTTATTGCCATGGCCAACCATGTTTCATAGAATAAAACATGGTCAACCATGGTCAATCGTGGACAACCATGGTGAATCTTGGGATTTTTAGTATTAATCACAATGGTTTCATATTCCTTTGGGTCAAACACGTGAATCATAGTCAACCATTGTCAAGCATGCTCAAATGTCACTTTGTGATAAAGATTGTCTCCATATGAAATTCAACCGCGGTCAACCATCGTCACATTGTGATAAAGAATTAATTATTATTATTATTTATTTACATTATTAATTATTATTATGTAAAAATGAATTAATTATTATTATTATTATTTAATTAATATTCATATTATTATTTTTTACCAATATTTAATTAAATAAATAGTATTATTGTTTAAGAATAATTAAGTATTTTACTATTCTTTATTCAATTTTTTTGTAAATTATTATTCTTATTGTTATTATTATTTTTATTATAACTTATAAAATAAAATAAAATAAATATATTTGTATTTTTTCTAAAAACAATAGTAAAATTAATTTATTTTTAAAAATGTTAGTAATTATTTATTTACCTATTACAAAAAATGAGAAATAAATTATTATTATTGTTATTGTTATTATATATTTATCAATAGTTTTTCTCATAGATAGAAATGAAGCTTTATAGGTATATCAACCACATTTACTAAAATAATTATGATTATTATTAAATAATTATTGTTATTAAGATTATGATTGTTAATTAGTATTACTAATATTATGAGTTAAATTTATTATTATGATAATAATAATATAATATTATTATTACAATAATATAGTAATAATTATAGTATATTATTATAATAACAATAATATTATTATTATAATTATATTATATTTCTATAATAACAAAACAATATAATATAATATGTAATATAATATAGTAATAAGATAATTTAATTATTATTATTAATTAATATTACTAATATTATTATTATAATATTAAATAATAACTATAAATATAAAAGAATATAATTTGTTATTATTTATATAGTTATTAGTAATCATAAATAGTTTGTTTTAAAAAAATTACACATAATAATTTTTTTTTCCACTGGAAAAATCGTAATCTTTCATTAACTTAGAAAAATTACATATTGTAGATGCATTTTGCATATTTTGTATGTTCTTCTGCCACATGAGGGTGGCTATATATCAATTCTGTCTCTTCAGTAGCAAAAATCATCACGCAGGATGTTCTTTGTTATCAGTTATATATATACAGATTGCCACGTAGGGCTTCAGGTTTTAAAATTTTTATCATCTATGTACAAAAAAGTTCCAAAAAAGTATCATTTTCAAATCTGTATCTCATGGGCTGGCTGCCCTGTGATAGTGTGCATCTATGTATGGGCGGTGGTAGTATTGGTATGCATTTGTTCCTCGCTGCTCCTGTATCATCCACTCTCCTCTGGGAAGTGAATTACACATAATAATTATTAGTGTGGTTAATATAATTTTATAGGTTTATATCAATCACATTGGAAGTTCTTTTTCAGAAGAAAAAGCGGAATAGATTTATATTAAGTCAATATAAAAACTACAATTGGGAACATAATACTTGAAAAGATCAAGTCAAGAGGGATAGATCAGAAAAAACCAGAAGATTTTCAAACCTTACACATGACTCAAAAAACCCAGGATGGACTGAGTAAACATATACAAAAACATTGGCCAGATAAACATAGCAGGAGCATTCTGTGGACGAAGATTAGGCCTAATTCCCTGATAAAGCATCATAACTTGAGCGGATACAATCACATTGGAAGTTATAGTTGTATATATGATTTATATAGGTCTATAAACCTATATCAACCACATTAATAAATACGGTTGTGCTAATTGTATCCTAATTCAAAAAACGCGATTGTGTTAATTGTATCTTAATTCAAATTTGAAAAAAACTTTGATATATGAATTCCTTAAAATGAATGTTCTTTTGAAATATTTTGTTAAAATGCATATATGAGATAATGAAAAAAAAAATAAAAAATCAATATTGTTTAAATTTATGTTTTAATCATCTTTATCGATATTATCGATATTAGAAGTATGTAAGAGAAGTGAAATCATAAATCATAGCGGAATAATAGGCCCATTTCTTACTAAAACATTAAGTTGAGAGATCAATGTAGAGACGGAAGTTGAAGGCACTTTATATTAGAAGTATGTAAGAGAAGTGAAATCATAAATCATAGCGGAATAATATGCCCATTTCTTACTAAAACATTAAGTTGAGAGATCAATGTAGAGACGGAAGTTGAAGGCACTTTATAGATAAGAAGATGTAATAAGAGTAGTTGTTATTATAGAATCAATTTGGCTTTTCAATTTTGTTTGTGAGCCTAGCCTAGTAAAAATAAGTCTGAAAAGCTATTCTGGTGTATATTTTCGGTATGAGTGCTCTCTCGTCTAAAGTAACCTCGAAGAAAACCCACCAGAAGGCTATTAACTATAATTATGAAGTGTTAGTATTGGTTTCTTCTGATGGAGTTACTAAATTATTGAACTCAAGTTAAGTTAGGAAACACTAACTTGGATATATTAAAATCATAACATCAACGTTAATGCAGTGTCGAATCTATTCCACCAATCATATACAAATAAAAAGTGTCATGAAAACAACAATACGCTTACAGTTAGAATATTAAACCACGGTCATAATAAGACCATCGTTGAGTTCTTAGAAAATAGTTGTTAGCTCATGTTCTTTATTGATTTCAGAGAACAAGTTAACTTCTGCTATCGGAGATATAGACGAACAACTTAATTATTTATTCAAATATGGAATAAATGTATACGTGAACTATATATATATATATATATATAAATATATAATTTTGGCACAGGAAAAAAGGGAAAGCATTTCAAGCGAACAAATCAGACAATCCGACAAGTCGAGACGTCACCACGACTTCTTTAGCTGAATTTCCCTATCATAATCCAACCGTTATGAAGTTGAATTCCACTTTAAAGATAATAATAAGGTGAGAATTACAACTCTTGCATAACGAATTTATATACGAAGTCTGGAAATAAGAAAAATGCGAGCGACGTACAATATGTTTCTATACTACTGTTTGATGGAACCATAAGTATTATATATTATAATAATCAGTCTCTTTATTAAGCAATCCAATTATATACGCAAAAACAATACACAGTAATAGTAAAAAGGTACATGTACATACCGGCAAGGAAATAAAATAGACAATATATATTTATAATCCCACTTCAACTCAAAGCTAAACTAGAATAAAAGAGGCCCTAGGTCGAAATTCAAATACTAGTGAAAAATATGCCAGTGCCATAATTTTCGTTGCAACCCTCACAAGATAAGAACATTAAGCCTAATGACAGTCAAAGAAACGGTGGTTTGGGTTTGATAAACACAATTCGATATTAATCTGTAAAATCTTAGCTTAAGGTATCGATTGTAGCAACGGATAGGAGGCTGACATGGAGAAACACGTTATCACCAAATGAATCAAAGTGTTGAAAAAGAAGATAACAGAAAAACTTGATACGTAAACCCTCATTCGTGCCACGGCGATAGGTACAACCATCACTGTTCTGAGAGGTTAGGAATCCATAATAAAATCCTTAGTAGCAGAAGCCCATAAGAAAAGTACTGAAATTATCCTAGAGAAAGGGTGAAGTACCTGTAACGGCTAAGTAGCTCGACATGTCAACCCCGTATGTAGTTGAACCTAAGAAAATGGCAAAGGAACCTAAGAAAAAAAATAATGATATGTGTTGCAGACTTACAGAAAAACCCTACCATTTTTACTTACCAAGAGAATGAGAACAAAAAATTCTTTGATACAGAGAAAAATCAAACATAGTAAGGACATATTGAATGCGAAAGGGAAAGGTGTAAAACCATTCTTCTATGCCCTGTACACCAATGATATCTGACAAGAAGGAAATAAAATAAGTCTTACTGATGCACTCTCACCATACGAGTGTTGGGTAGTGTATTCACTCCCACTCTCTGGAAACCTCAATATGTGCAAAAGGAATAATAAGGGTACATTGTTGGCCACCAAAAAATCCATATATACAGATATGTTGGACATAATTTAACTGTTCGACTCACAAGAGTTGAAATCGGTACCTCAAGAGTCCACCGTAAGACTAACAGGAAGAATTGGGAGGCTTGACTCATTGAACCTCGAAACCTCATATTAAGTGAGACAAAGTAGAAAAGGAACGAAAGGAGAGAAAATTAATAAAACGCATTACAGAACTGATATACCTAGATACCATGCGAAGTACCATGAGGATCAATAAATGTTCTGACTGAAAGATAAGTGTGGCGACAAGAGCCGAATGGCCATGAAAATCGAGCCAGGTCCATCATTAACCCTGAACCACCAAAACCCTCAGAGCGGCCCTCCGTTGCTTATGCATAGCAAAATGAAAAAACCAAATGTCCCAACGAAAATAGAATGTGATTAGGGTTGAGCCAAATGGATCATAGTCATCCGAGGCACCAAGGGAGCATCCCCGAGCATCACCACTCTTATCCCCGAGCATCACCGCTCTTAACGTGTGGAGTACATCTTTCATGTGACGATCATGTAGGTAGGGTTGCGCGGACCACGCTTATAGTGCCAAGTTGGTCGTGTCTAAACACTAGAAGAGGAAAAGCGCCATGTTAAATATCACATATAGAAACCAAAGTCCAGAGTTATAACAACTAAAAATATGCGTAATTATTCAGGTTGAGGCAAGTTTGAATGCATAGTAATATTAAACTATGGTGCTTAGATGATATGTGCTTAAGAAATTCGTATGGGAATTTAACATGGTGCTAGTTCAATGCTGAATGATGGTTATTAAACCTAAAGGGGAATATATGGAATAACAATGAACCATACATGAATGCATAGCAAACATTAATATCACAAATAGGAATCCTTAACGGTATTGGAAGGAAGATTAAAGTTGGAAACACAATTTTTAATTATCAATTGATAATGCGGGTCCAAGGTTACAAAGCATTATAGTCATATTTGCTAATATATGCGAGTGCTAAGGACCAAAGTTCATATTCGTAATACTAGTAATCAAGTAACGATAGAAATATTTTTTGTGGTGTGGAAAATGGGTATGTTACATCGTGCACACTCCTCGAGCCACTCTCAAACAAGAATCAAGCTAACCTTTAATAATTCGTATCTTCTTCTCTTCTTTGTTTTATCTAACAATGATGTGAGGCCCAAGTATGAATATGACACTCACTAGACTAGATGTGGCAAAAGGGCATCTAGATTTAACAAACGGATATGAAAGTGTCTAGACTAAATCAAACAAAAGTGCATATAGTTTTAACCAATGTTTCTTGAATTACCACGACAACCAACGAGTAAGAATGTTTCTACTTATTATTAATAACATACCCACTATGATAATGTTGGCCTACAATCCATATCCATGACTAAAGATATACTACTACTCATTCATATGCTTTTGTTTCCACCTTTGTTATTTTTTTCTCCTCATGAGAATTTTACTCAGGGTAAAGACAAAATGTGATTATTTAAAATTCAATTAGAAAAGTACATATCTTAGAATACTCAAAAATATTTTTTTCAAAAAAAAAAAAATATTGAAATGGAAAATAAAAATTATGATAAAAATAAAACTTGATCCTTTAAAATCCAATTAGAAAAGTACATATCTTAGAATATTCATAAAAAATATTTTTTTAGAAAAGAAAAAGATATTAAAATGGAAGATAAAAATTATGAATTTGTAATATCCCTATAGTAAATATTCAATGTAAAATCAAACAATTATGAAATAGTAATTTTAAAAGTTACAAATTAGTTACAAAAACTAATTCTTGATTTTCGTGAAAACTAAATGAGGATGAGATCAAGAAAGATAAGTCAATTTGAGGGCGTGGGGTTTTTTAGTTCTTCATCTTATGCACGTCTTCTGGGGGGAAGGCAAGGTGGTATGCCCTCATAGCAAGCACGCACTATTAAAAAGGAGGATCATTCGCACCTGCGGAGAAGCATAGACCAGTACATCCTTGGTTTTGGGTGCTTGCTTCGCTGCTCCCGGAAATTGATGGCGTTACCGAGTGGTTGTTCTACAATCTTGGATTCGGGTTTCACCTCTTCTGGCCGAGTACGACTATGGGCTTTCTCTGCCAGTCAAATGTGGCATGTGTGGGGCCAATGGTCTTTGTTGGAAACTTTTTGTGTCTTCTGGGAGCATTGGAGATTTGTGGCTACTTCAGGCTTCTTTGATTTTCCAGTTTCGTGGTTCCTATGGTTTCTATTGTTCACACACGACTATCATTTTTGTTTTGGATGGCTTGTGGCAGTACAACTAAAAAATATAAGTTAATCTTTTGAAATATTCTTTGCTTGTGTGCACAGAAACATATGGTTAATAATGTGACCCATGTTATTTAAAGTAAATTCTTTATTTTGGGTGCACTAAGTATAACTTGGTTATGATCGCCAAGTATTGCAAAGTTTCCATGTGTTAAAATATTGCAGGGATATAAGTCTTCTTGAAAATGTTTTTTGCTTAGTTTATGCACATAGCACAGTAAAAGCTAAGTTGTTTTGTGATTTTTTTGAGAGTGTTAAAAGCTAAGTAGCTTTATTATTTCTTTGGGGTAAATTACACAAGGTTCTTGCTAAGTACCCAGGATATCCTCTTGAGAAGAGACGTATGAGACATCTAAAGTTCTTGAGGAGTTGTTGTTTTATATTTTCTTGGCAAAGAAAATATACTAGTACAAGTAGATAAAGATTATATATTCCTCTTGGTAAAGAAAATAGGGATTTTATTTGAATAACCTAAAGAGGGTTTTCACTTAAATAACCTTAGTATGGGTAATTTAATATATTACTACATGTAGATTAAGGTTATATATATTCCTCTTGTAAAAAAAATATATTACTGCATGTAGATAAATATTGATTATTATATATATATTTTCTAGGTAGAGAAAATATATTACTACATGAGCTTAAAGGTTATTATTACTATATATAGGAAAAGATGGTTATTATATATATTTGGTACATTAAAAGATAAGTAACATTTATTGTCTTGATATAACATGCATATGTGTTTATGTAAGAAAAAATAGGATGAATTCTCTTTTCTTAAAAAGGGATTTCTTAGTAATTTTCTTGGAAATGAATGTAGATGAAAGAGGGTAATTTGTGAAATACTCTCATGGGTAGAGAGTTCTCTGGAGAAAAACAATACTTAGTTATGAGAATATATAATAACCTTTGCATAGATAAAATGCACAAAGATAAGTCATAGGAACCTTCTTTGGAAAGAATATCTCTTTATGCATGAAAGATAAGTTAATGGTGTTAATCGATTTGCAAAAGTTGCAAAAGTTACATGTTTTGTTGAGTAAAAAGGTAAAGGATTTGTGTGTTGCATATTGGATAGTTTGATTTAATTGCATGGTTAATGCATAAAGGGTTACCATTATTGTTATCTTAGTTCTTATGCCCTAAGAAAAGGTTGAATATGATACTTTCTTGAAAACAAATGCACGAGAACTTTTTTATGATACTTTCATGGAAACAAATGCATAATAACTTTGTACATAAATGATAGAGAACTATGTTGGGTTCTTGAAAAATAAAAGAACACATATGCAAAAGCATAGAAACAATAGTTTATTACATGTATGAAGATATAACTATTGTGTTATATATTTTAAAGAGAAACAAGGATTTGTAGAACTATTGGGTTAGATATTTTAAAGAGAAATATGCATTAGTGTGAATAAGAATTGTGGAAAGTAAAACAAGTATTTATTTGAATATATGTACTAGTTAATTATTATGACATGCTTGATAATTATTGTGCACAACGTTGTTAGAAGAAGCATGTTGTGATATTATATTTACAACTCATGCACAGGAGTAGATGTTAAAAGATCATTTTTAGAAACTGATTATTGATTGATTAATATTGTATCTAATCTTGTTGCCAAAGCTTGTTGATGACAACAATGACAGGAAACGATGGAGGTTTGTGCCAAGAAAAATGATGTTTAACATTGTGGTAGGTAAAGAACTAACGGTCCATGCTCATGAGTACGAGTTGCGGGATCGCACATTGATAGAATAATCATGCCACAAGGATGTAGAGAGTGGTGATATATAGGTAAAGGGTTTCATGGAAAATGTAATAGCTTTTAGCTAGTTATGTGACATTTTAATGATATTTCATTGTAATATTTTATAGCAATGGATAAGGGATGGAATCCCTTATAATCCATTGAGTGAGGGGTGAAAACCCTCACGAGCGTTTAATAATAAAATTAAACGTTTTCTGGTTTTCACCCTACAGGGTTTCCAGGGTATATCGGTCTTCAATAATGTGATTTATTATGGTGTCAGATTGATGGTGTTGAATCCTTGATGATGTTGATTCCTTATTTGATGTGATAAACATAATGTGAGGTATGTGATTAATTAATATGGTTAAGGGAAGCATGAAATGGATGCAAGGTTCATGAGACAATTTATGTTAATATACTACAACAGTGGTTGTCAATGGTTAAGCAACTTACTGTCCTCTATCGCAATTTACTTTATAACATTATATCTAATGGTTAATGAGGAAAGTGGAGTAGTGGTTTTGGATAATTACTTGTGGGTAATTTATGTAAAAAAAAATCTAACTCCCTGCTTTTACATGTGAGGTTACCGAGGTATGCTACAAGTGGTATCAGAGATAAACGTTGTAGCACTCGCGCCTTTGGGAATTGGTAAGCGGAAAAGAAATTGAGGTATGCCACCAGTGGGCATTAACTTAGGTATGAGTTTAACAATCTACATATTGATTTATGTAGTACACTACTTTTGACATGATATGTGTGATTCATGTTTATAACTGCTTTGAGTAGTAAGTAATAAAGTTTGCTGCATAACTATGTTCATGACATTGGATTCTTGATGAGGATAAAAGACAATAAAACTTTTGTCACACTTATGAACAATATTGAACACTCATTACACTTATGAACAATATTGAACACTCATTAAGGAAAGTGACAATCAACTACCAACTTTTGCTTTGCAAATATGGCAATAATAATGATACATTTAATGAACATGATTGAAGTTACAATGAACTAATTTTAATGAGTCAATGCATGAATGTAAAATACGGGGAATGTCTTTGAATATGATATAGTGTTTTAAAAAGACATTGTAAGAACCCCTTTAGATATTGAAAATAAACAATGAGTCGAGTAATGAGACTTGACTATAATAGCCAATTTTTGATTAAGTGTTGTCATGCATGAAGATGGTTGGCAGTTGTGATCGGTTAGTGTTCTATGACTAACTAATAGAACATATATGCATTAACTGAATTTGATTTAAGATTATTACAATTCGTAAACAAGTGATTATGGTAGTTACTTCATGTATTAGTATGTTGATGACAATACACTATGGTAAATTGGAAATGTTTAGATTGTTAACTCAACTATTATTGACATTTACAAATTAATGAATATTTGCATATACTTTTATGCATGACAATATTGTATGCATGAAACTAAAATGATTTGGAAAGTGAATACTTGTTAAATGATGCATATTTATAACTAACATTGTTGATGGGATTAAGTAGTGGTAGCTTAATGGCAACAAGAAACGCATCACGTAAAATGTTGCAATGTGAATTGCAATCATAAATGAGAAAGTATAATGGTATACGATATGTATGATTGTGTTACTTGGGAAATTAGAATGTATACAACATATATGTTAGATATGTGTCCTGTCAATCTACATAATTGTGGACCCATGTTGAGGGTTAAGTGTAAATGAATGGTGTACATGCATGTTTATGTTGTTAATGATAATGTGAATATGGTTCATTATTTAAATTATTGTGGAAAAGAGCACTTAAAGAGAAATTTAACATGTCAGATAGTCGTGGATAGATGTGAAAGACTATAATGCTTTGGGTTGATGGCAGTTACCTGCCCGAAGGGGTTGATGGTACTTGCCTGCCCAGATTTCCTCTCCTTAGAGATAAATGATCTCAGTAAGAGAAAAGAGTTGTCGAAGATGGTGAAGAGGGTAAAAAGACTGAGGCAACTCTATTGATTTGGAGGCTGTTGGAGGAGGCCCAAAAATTCCTCATAGACAGAACGCGTCAGAGGAATAGGCAGGACGATGCCAAGAGGAATCCTATATTGGACCCTATGTTGTGATTGTAATTCTTGAGCTAGTTGGCTAGTGGAATTCCATGTTAGACCTGGTAAGGTCTCTATCAAAGAAACTGTCTAGATGTGAAAATGACTCCACCTGGTTATGGAAACAAATTCCCATGGGTTGGGAAGAGCATTCCATTGTCATTATGGTTCTTGAGGGAGAACACATTAATTAAATAGTTATGTGTTGTGTTAAAAATTAATTTTACATATAGTTGTGTAAAATATGTTATGCACATTCAATAGGAAATGAGCCTAGTGCTCAATAAGGAGTTATTGGAAATTTTAACTCCTTTATTGTATTATTAATCTTGTGAACGTCTTAGTAGGGGCTAAGACAATTTTTACTTGGTGCAGTTATTGACTGTTTTGATGATTAGAGAGTTATGTGCTCTGAATAGTTTCATAAGTACCATGTGGATGTCTTTACTGAGAGTTAATACAGTGTGCATGTGGTGCAGTGATTTATCATGTTGATGATTAGTGTTAGTGCTCTTTAAGTACTTGTAAAAGTATTGTGATTTAAATATCATCTAACATTGCACAATTGATTGATAGTTAAAAGTATTTCATTTGACTCAAAATGTTGTGACTAATTTCATTGAATTTGTTGTTCATATATTACAGGTTACTTACCATGGAGTGTTGATGGGTTGTCCAAACACTATTAAAACGCTTACATGAAAGTGCTCATGCTTTTCAAGAGTAATTGGTAAGTAATGGTAAGTTGATAAAGAGATTTGTTTTTGTATACTATGAATTAGAATAAGGGCCAAGTGATGGATATTACAACTTGCATATTTTGCAGTTATAAATGCTTATGAATGTTTATTTTTCTTATGTTATAACATTACAATTTTTGTTTATTTTCATTTCTTGGAATGAAATCTTTGATTCTAAAGAGGAAGGATCACTTTTTGTGTGGTTTAGATGGTTATATCATGAGTAAAATCTAAAATTCCAACGAGATATGAACACCGAGGATGGTGTTCTTGTTAAGGGGGGAATTATGTAATATCCCTATCATAAATACTTAATGTAAAAGCAAACAATTATGAAATAGTAATTTTAAAAGTTACGAGTCAGTTACAAAACTAATTCTTGATTTTTGCGAAAACTGAATGAGGATGAGATCAAGAAAGAAAAGGAAATTTGAGGGCGCAGGGTTTTTTAGTTCTTCATATTATGCACGTCTTCTGGGGGAAAATGCAAGGTGGTATGCCTTCACAGCAAGAACAAACTATTAAAAAGGAGGATCGTTCGCACCTGCGAAGAAGCATAGACTAGTACATCCTTGGTTTTGGGCGCTTGCTTCGCTGCTTCTGGAAATTGATGGCATTACCAAGTGGTTGTTCTGCAATCTTGCATTCGGGCTTCGCCTCTTTTGGCCAAGTGCGACTATGGTCTTTCTCTGCCAGTCAAATGTGGCATGTGTGGGGCCAATGGTCTTTTTTGGAAACTTGTTGCGTCTTCTGGGAGTGTGGAGATTCGTGGCTACTTCAGGATTCTTTCTTTTCTGGTTTCATGGTTCCTATGGTTTCTATTGTTCACACACGACTGTAATTTTTGTTTTGGATGGCTTGTGGTGGTACAACTAAAAAATATAAGTTAATCTTTTGAAATATTCTTTGTTTATGTGCACAGAAAGATATGGTTAATAATGTCCATGTTCTTTAAAGTAAATTCTATATTTTGGGTGCAAAAAGTATAGTTTGGTTATGATTTCCAGAATTGCAAAGTTTCCATGTGTTAAAATATTTCAAGGATATAAGTCCTCTTGAAAATATTTGTTGCTTAGTTTATGCACATAGCACAGTAAAATCTAAGTAGTTTTGTGATTTTCTTGAGAGTGTTAAAAGCTAAGTAGCTTTATTATTTCTTTGGGGTATATTACACAAGGTTCTTGCTAAGTACCCAGGATATCCTCTTGAGAAGAGATGTATGAGACACCTAAAGTTCTTGAGGAGATTGTTGTTTTATATTTTCTTGGCAAAGAAAATATAATAGTACATGTAGATAAAGTTCATAAATTCCTTTTGGTAAAGAAAATAGGGTTTTTATTTGAATAACCTAAAGAGGGTTTTTACTTAAATAAATTTAGTATGGGTAATTTAATATATTACTACATGTAGACTAAGGTTATATATATTCCTCTTGTAAAGAAAATATATTACTGCATATAGATAAATATTGATTATTATATATATATTTTATAGGTAGAGAAAATATATTACTACATGAGGTTAAAGGTTGTTATTACTATATATAGGAAAAGATGGTTATTATACATATTTGCAACATTAAAAGATAAGTAACATTTATTGTCTTTATATAACATGCATATGTGTTTATGTAAGAAAAGATAGGATGAATTCTCTTTTCTTAAAAAGGGATTTCTTAGTCATTTTCGTGGAAGTGAATATAGATTAAAGAGGGTAATTTGTGAAATATTCTCATGGGTAGAGAGTTCTCTTGAGAAAAACAATACTTAGTTATGAGAAAATATAATAACCTACCCATAGATAAAATGCACAGAATAAGTCATAGGAACCTTCTCTCGAAAAAATATATCTTTTTATGCATGAAAGATAAGTTAATGGTGTTAATCCCTTTGGAAGAGTTTGCAAAAGTCACATGTTTTGATGAGTTAAAAGGTAAAGGATTTGTGTGTTGCATATTGGACAATTTGATTTAATTGCATGGTTAATGCATAAATGGTTACCATTATTGTTATCTTAGTTCTTATGCCCTAAGAAAAGGTTGAATATGATACTTTCTTGAAAACAAATGCACGATAACCTTTTTATTATACTTCCATGGAAACAAATGCATAATAAATTTTTACATAAATGATAGAGAACTATGTTGGGTTCTTGAAAAATAAAAGAACACATATGCAAAAGCATAGAAACAATAATTTATTACAAGTATGAAGATATAACTATTGTGTTATATATTTTAAAGAGAAACAAGGATTTGTAGAACTATTGGGTTAGATCTTTTAAAGAGAAATATGCATTAGTGGATAAGAGTTGTCGAAAGTAAAACAAGTATTTACTTGAATATATGTACTAGTTAATTATTATGACATGCTTGATAATTATTGTGCACAACGTTGATTAGAATAAGCATGTTGTCATATTATATTTACAACTCATGCACAGGAGTAGATGTTAAAAGATCACTTTTAGAGACTGATTATTGATTGATTAATATTGTATCTACTCTTCTTGCCAAAGCTTGTGACGACAACAATGACAAGAAACGATGGTGGTTTGTGCCAAAGAAAAATGATGTTTAACATTGTGGTAGGTAAATAACTAATGGTCCATGCTCATGAGTATGAGTTGCGGGATCGTACATTGATAGAACAATCATGCCACAAGGATGTAGAGAGTGGTGATATGTAGGTAAAGGGTTTCATGGAAAATGTAATAGATTTTAGCTAGTTATGTAACATTTTAATGATATTTCATTGTAATATTTTATAGAAATGGATAAAGGATGGAATCCCTTATAAACCATTGAGTGAGGGGCGAAAACCCTCACAAGCGTTTAATAATAAAATTAAATGTTTGTTGGTTTTCACCCTACAGGGTTTCTAGGGTATATCGGCATTCAATGATGTGATTGCTTATGGTGTCAGATTGATGGTGTTGATTCCTTATTTGATGTGATAAACATAATGTAAGGTATGTGATTAATTAATATGGTTAAGGGAAGCATGGAATGGATGCAAGGTTCATGAGACAATTTATGTTAATATACTACAATAGTGGTTGTCAATAGTTAAGAAACTCACTGTCCTCTATCGCAATTTACTTTATATCATTATATCTAATGGTTAATGAGGAATGTGGAGTAGTGGTTTTAGATTATTGCTTTTGAGTAATTTATGTAAAAAAAAAAATCTAACTCCCTGATTTTACATATGAAGTTACCGTTACAAGATTCTAGAACATTGTTCCCTATTCTTTAAGGTGTTATAAAAATCTATAATCTAAAATAATCCAAAAATTATCCCTATTATTTAAGATGTTGTAAAAATCTCAGTCTAAGATAGTTCAAAAACTAAATTATCAATAATAACCCAAAAATTATGACAAATAGTTATATCAGTTAAAATTGAAATTATATAATCAGAAAAACAGTAAAATAAAATTTAATAATATGAATAAGAAAATCTCCAAACTAAAATTTAACTTTAAAAATGAAAGCATAAATATTAAAAATAAACTTTAAATAATACCTACATACCCAAAAAAAAAATCATGTCTCACATATTAAATAAATATCTATAAACCTAATCTATTAAAATCATCTACAAACATTGAAACCAACTATCTAACTATTAAACCAATTAACTTTGTTTAACTATTCTATCTAAATTAACATAGTTGCAATCAACTAATCAACTTTTGGAATCAACTAATTAACTTTTGGGATCGTAAACCATTAAAGAAAAAACCTTAAACAAAACATGCACTAATTCTCATACACTATTTTTCACGGTTTTACTCTGGACAAAAAAATTGTTTTTGGGAAATGCAAATGAATTTTAAAATTCAGTAACTAAACCGATCTAGCAGAAGAGTCCAAATTCCCTATTCTTTAGGCCAAATCCTTTGGTCTTCGTGTCTCCTGTCAGCTTGCCTAGTGGATAGATTTCTAGGCATAAGGTTAAGTTTGACGATTCTTTTCAGTGCACTTCGCATGAAAATTTATAGTTCGAAACTTCAGGCTAATAATACCCATAGATATTTCACAATAGCCATGATATGATATGTAATATTATTTTAGAAATTAAAACAGTTAAATCAATGTTTAATCACTATTTTAGTGATCAAATGAAATAGCAGCTATGGCTCCGTATCCCTTGAATTTATGAGCAAACGTCTTATTTTATAAGAAATTTATAACACATAATAGTTTACCAGTAAAGCAAACGTCTTATTTTATTTTATAAGAAATTTAGAACAAATAATAGTTTACCAGTGAAGCAAATAGAAGTAAAAAAATATATATGATCAAGAATCTTAATATTTATATTAATTTTCCATATATAAAAAAAAATTGTTAAAAAAAATATTTGAATATTGTATAAAATAAAATATTTAATATGTATTATAAATAAAATATTTTAATATGAATTAATATTGGTATATTTAAAATAAATTAATAATAAAAATATTTCATTTAATATGCGGTGATAATATGGCTCACTACACAAATTCTAATATTTAAAAGTTAATTTGAAAGTATTTTTTTGCATTCTAAAATCATTTTACTTGGTAAAGGGGTTAAACTCCTGGGATCAATAAGTATCTCGTACATATTTCAATTGTACGTTATAGTTTCGTTATGTAGACACTCTAGAAAAAGACTGGCACCGAGTCATGGACGCACATGGTAGTTAATAACTGCCATTTTTAAAGTAAAGTGAGAGTGAGCATGAACGATGTGATGGTCGGATAGTGTTGCACTTGTATTTACATAATGTTTTGGTTTGGTATTATTAAACGTCTTTTTCTGAATAGGATTTTTAGAATTGTGATTTATTTAAAATAATAATTATTACGCCTAGGATGTATAAATAATATATTAGTTATTAATTATACAATTTATTTAATTATGCATTATATTTTTTTATTAAATTAAAAAATTTATACAAATTATTTATAATTTTCGGAATATATTGTATTCACAAATTATTTTATTAGTATGTAACATCCTAAGTTGTTTGAATAGTTGTGGTTTTCACTTTTTATTGCATTAGTTTTCTTATTTTATGTTGTTGAAATGTTAAATAATTCTTGAAAGGCCACGATATATTTTTTGTTATGTGATTAATGAATAATTAGAATTTAAGGTATTTTACCAAAAATTGTAAGAAATAGTTGTTAATATTCAGAAATAGTTAAAAAAAAGAAACAGTTACTTGTCTACTCGTGGGGGGAGATATATATGGAGGAGGGGAGTTTAGAGAGGGGAGGAAAAACCCACATATCCTTGGGTGAAATAAACCAGTGGGAAAGACTCAAATACAGTTTGCAAGGTATGAGACTTGTGGCTGGAGAGTGAGTCCTAAGGCCCAGGGTACCTTACTATAGTTGGACTCAATTGGCTGTGAAGAGGAGGAAATGCTCGGGGGAGAGTCTCAACGTAATTGCTAGGCTTGCGGCTGGGTGGCGATATTAGAAAAATAAAGAGAGCTAAGAAACAGATTTTGCACAACGCAAAACTCACACTGTGTTATTATTTATTCCAACAATTACATATATAGGAAATTACACACTGATTTTGACACCTCTAGATAATGACTCCAACTCATTACATAACAATCAACAGCTTCTAGACTCATGCATAGGGACTCACAATGACAACTACAGATAACATGGAAGCATTACTTCCAACACCCTCCCTTAATGTTTACATGGAAAACATATTCAACAATAAATAAATATGTCTGACTCGTCTTCATCAACACCCGCATCAACTCTGGAATCTCACAAACACTGCTATTTCACCACCACATCTTCAAGTTGTCACTTGACCTCTATTTAAAATGTAACCGCCTCTAACCATCATTGATGAACTTTGCAGGATCAAAAATATTGACAACTCAGCATGTCAAGGCTTTCGCGATAAGAGCCAGCAAGTAATGAGCCATCCTATGGACCAACCACCATCTCTTGAATATTTTTCTTTCGACTACCTTTGAGTTGATAGGATGGAGGTCTAGATACTGAATGTGCTAAAGAGATGATCAAACAACTTGAACTTACAAGAATTGATGCTTTGGACACCAGGGCTTCTAGTTTAAGAACCACTAACTCTTTTAATAAAAATACAAATGCAAACACCAACACCATCTAACACACCCTTTTTATAATAATAATACAATAATAAAAAGAATCAAACACAGCAAAACTAAGGCCTTCTATTCAATTTATGCAAATTGGAATCAAAACAGCTTTGGATGTAAAAATTCCATCTATGATTCTTGAGAAACGTTGTGCTTCTGCTGGCCATAATCAAATTCCTTCACTTTGAGAACATTGATCTTCATCTTCCTTAACATGGTCTTTTCTTTGAGATTTTTAGTTTTATGTGAGAGGCACACGATGTGCACATATCCATAATCTGATCTCGTAGTTTGATTCCGAGCTATGCCTTCCACGCAAGCCTTTGACGTTGTTCCCATCTCCTGAACAAAAAGAAAAGAGGTAAATATGATATCAGATCCAGATCTGCATCAAATAGTAATCTCCTCATACATCTTTCTCGTAGTGATCTGAAGTAATCTGCCAACAATTAAGTTTTCCCTCACTTTGGTAGGCATATGGCAGTCTCCCATGTAACTCCAAAGTGATTTCGCCATTTTGAATAGTAGGATGGAGCAAAGGCATGCAAGATCGGTGGAGAATTTATGGATCAGTGTTGATGTAACCAGTTGAGATGGGAGCATTTGTTCTGAGCAGCTTTCATGCCTAGCGTCGAATTCAATGAGACCTGCTTGAGGGAATTTTTCTGTAAACGTTGTAGGGAGGCAGATCCAGGCCTATGTACTTCTAATCTAGTGGTGCACTGGGTACAAAACTCATCTCAGTTGGCTCCTTCACCCGCTTAAGCACTGTGAAACACTTAAGCAAGTTGTCTTCTCACAATCTGCGTCTCCAATTTGTGATTAATCTCTTCAGACTTTAACAATGTCTTTTAATAGCAATGAACAAACCCAAAAGTCTTGCTTGGGCTCTAGATCTACACACGAATAAATCTACACACAGAAACACTAAAATCAAACACTCAACATTCAATTAATCTATTTACATAGGATTAATAAACTAAAGTCTCTCTCACATCTTCCTGGCCTTCCCATAAGGCAATCAAGCGAGAACATGCTCTGATACCATATTAGAAAAATAAAGAGAGCTAAGAAACAGATTTTGCACAACACAAATCTCACTGTCTTTTTTATTATTCATTTCAACGATTATAGATATAGGAAATTACACATTGATTTCAACACCTCTAGATAATGACTCCAACTCATTACATAAGAATCAACAGCTTCTAGACTCATGCCTAGGGACTCACAATGACAACTACACATGACATGGAAGCATTGCTTCCAATAGGCGAGACTTTGCAAACAGGAACAAAGTTTGCATAATTACAAGTCTGTGAACAGATAAGTAATTTAAATTTATCTTCAGGAAATGTTGGTTGAATATGAAAATACTATCTTTACACATAAAATTAATTAGAGATGTAAATTCCATAAAATTGCAATTAAAATAGGCAATATACTTGTATTGATTAAACTCAAAAGAGAAAACAATAAATTTTAAAGACAAGCAATGATAATAGTTGTATGCATGGTATAGTTATTTTGATGTAACAAATAAGTAGTCACAAACCCATAAAATCAATGAAGACCATAACTTATCATAGGCAATGAAATTTCTATGATAGCAGGTTTGGAGCTTCGAATAGATAGAAACTGAGAGGAGAAATGAGTTACAGTAAGTGAATATTCCTGAATAACCAGAGATTACCAACTATTTGTTCTACAGTTACTTTAAAACAAGAAAAGGAGAAAAATTGTAAAAGGCTTTCACCATACACCATTCATTTCCATAATACATAAGTACAGTGAAGATTCATTCTATTAAATATAAAAGACTGAAACCATAAATATAGTTCTTTCCATCTCAAAAGAAGACTGAAACTTTAAAGTATGGGTTGAGTCTATAGTGGCAGGGCTGGACTAGTAGCCTCGAGGTTTCAAAGACATTAAATAACAAAACAAAAACCCTTAAGTTTGGAATCTAAGCCTTGATGAGGGATTTCTACACATAGTAAGATATTTGAATCACAATTCAAATCATTTTTTGCAAAACTGAGGATAACCCTCAATTGAATCGCATGGTGTGCACAGTTCAAATCCAGCCTTAACATTGTGTGCAAAACACATCAACAAAACATTGTATCCGAAATAAAATTTGTATCAACGGAATTAGGCATATAGCCTCTGCCCAAAATCATCCTTTTCACAGGACGAACTACCCACATAGTTATCACCTAAACATCTAAAGAACTACTGAGGAGATTCTGACTTGTAAATGGCAACGGAGGTCCTTAAACCCTCGAAATATGATTGATGATGTCTTAGCGAAGAAAATCATAAACTGGTTAAAGGCTAATACCTGCAATCATATGACGAGAAAACATAGGGTCAATGTTCGAAGACTAAACATGTTACCAAATAAATTAAAGGGAACGCCGAGAGTGCTGTGAGCATAACTGATACTGGGGAACTCCAGTAGATGGTGGCACGCTTATAACCAAGAAAACAATTAGTTAACTGAGTTTGGAAACGCATAAAAAAAATAAAATAAACTAAATAATGACATGATGATATGCGTGCTCACCTCCTTGAGAATGACATCGGTTCTGACTGCCTTCCATAGGATAAGAAAGCTGATGAGAAATCCCTAAACGGTTGGGGAAATCAGTCAGATACCAAACCAGACAAAACCCTGAGGCGAAATCCATTTGCAGAAAGTACAGTACACAGTGAATGGACAAGTGGAATAGAATACCTCTCGTTGAGGGCATGGTGTACATCTCCATTGAAAACAGTAGAAATAGTTATGAACCTGTCTGGCGCAGCAAGGGGCCAACTTTGTTGCAGAGAAGTGAAGCCGAAGAGCCAACAACATGAAATGACTCTGTAGCCAGCTGGATGGGGGAGAGTTAGTTAGTAGGTAAAACCTTAACTCCTCCAAGTCGTTGCGTCACCACCCACAGATCGAAGGGGGTAGATCGGACCACCTATAGCAGATCAGCCAAATCCTCTAATGAATACATGCAACGGGTTTGAATGTGCTAATGGTGTGTGTATCACGATACTGATAGCAATTAACCAATGTCCAGTCATATATGTCAACCCCAATGTGAAGCCATTGTGAAAAATAAATGTGAATCGATCCTAAACGTTGGAGATTGCTTTGCAATGAAAATAATAGATCACAAGCTAGATATGCTATAAGGGTGCAATTAATGTTAATCAAACATTATTATAATAATTTTTTTATTTTTCCATAGTTTGCTTGTGAATAATGTTACAAATGGTATTAGAGCTCATGTTCGTACACTGAGACTTTTGGGAAATTACGTATCTATGTAATAAATGTGACTTAATCAAAACAACTAAGTAAATGTGAATGTGAACACAGAGACCATCATCAACACAAAAAAAGGGGTCAGAATGCAAAGGAGACGAAGACTGCCAAACCAGCCAAAGACAACTTATGTGGACGCCAAACCTGACAAACGGATATAGCTAGGAGAGGAATCTCATCAAGCCAATGTTGTCCTACTTGAAATCGTTCAATAATTGTGTGCTAAGATGACAAATTTAAGAACCGATAATGAACAGTTACAACTAGAACATGGGATAATTCTTAGAAGTCTACCTAATCGACAGAACTAACGAGAACCAGATCCAGACGCTGAAGATAGAGAGAAAACCCCAACGGCTCATCATGGAGAAGATAATTCTGTGTTGGCTGAAAAACATGGGGAAGATGAAGAAGGACATTTTGACAATGTCTCTGACTAGTGCAAGGCGAAAAGACAGAAGTCTATGTTACAAGGATAATTTAAAAAGATAAAACCATCACTCTTCGAAGGAGAATCTGAAGAGGCAACAAAATCTTGGTTAATTGACATGAGGAAATACTTTCAGATTTTTTATTACAGCGATAAATTGAATGTACATTTGGAAGTTTATCAATTAAGAGGTAAGGCTAATCTTTGGTGGGAGGAAATCAAAATTGTGAGGAAAATCAATGTAGAATAGGTCACGTGGAAGGAATTTCAAAATCATTTCAAGGATAAGTATTTAACTGAACATTATTATGATGAAAAAGTAAAGGAATTTCACAAGTTAAGATTGGCTACCTTAACCGTGGATGAATATGTTAAACGATTCACCTCCTTACTGCAATATGTCCCTTATATGCAAGAAGAAAAGGCCAAGATTCAGCGTTTCATTAGTAGCCTACCCAAATTTATGAAGGAGAAGCTTGATTTTGATTACCCAAGAACCATGGATGATGTAGTGTGAAAATCCCGCATCTGCTACCAGCAAATAAAACAAAAAAATGAGGGACCTAATGGAGGATTGAGGAGGAAGGGAAGGAACCTACCCCAAAACAGACAAACAAAATTTACTAGTGGCAAGAATATACAGCAAAAGCCCCTTAGTAAATTTCTAGCAGGCAACCACCCCAAAGTTGCCTACTCTGAAAATAGACAGTCGGAAGGAGTTAATAAATATGTTAATGATCAATAGTCAAAATTGTCTCTGCAATGTTGGAGATGCGGAGAACCCCATTACTACAAACGTTGTCTGCATAAATAAAGGACAGAGCAACTATCAAATATGCAAGAAGCTTCCACAGTTGGGGAAGTGGTGAGGTGCATGCCGAGAATTAATGCTGCTCTAGGTGACCATCAAGCAGAATACCAGCTTGCCATGATTGAAGTGAAGGTATGATTGCTAAGAAAACTATCTCTGGTTTGTTTGATCTTGGTGCTAGCCTAAGCTATGTTAGTCCTAAGGTTGTAGAGAGTTGTCAACTATAGAGTAGTAAGTTTCCAAAACCATGGTTAGTTCAATTAGCCACTCGGTAAAAAAGAAGGGTAACAGCAAAAACATAACGTTGTCCTATAACAATTTCAGGACAACCCATTTATGTTGACCTTAATATACTCCCTTTGGGTTCATACAACATTTTAATAGGGATGGATTGGTTGGAAGGACGTTGGTCCCTAGTTGATTGTAAGGAGAAAACTGTAAGTTATATCATTGAGTTAAGGCAAAGGAAGGAACTACAAGGAATCAAGAAAAATACTAAGTTACGTCCTATTACTGCTAGTGAGCTAAGAAAATGTATTAGGAAAGGCTGCCATATTTATGCGGTCCAGGTACGATATACGAACTCCAAAAGTAAAATGACCTCCTTGGAAAATGTCCCTGTTATTCAGGAATTTGCGGATTTATTCCCTGAATCCATTCTTGGGTTACCACATAAGTGTGATATTGATTTCACCATCGAATTAATTTTAGGGGTAGCCCATGTATCTACGGCCCCTTATCGCATGGGAATACATGAGTTAACCAAACTCAAAATGCAGCTTTAGGAGCTTCTAGATAAAGATTATATCTTCCCCAGCTTGTCTTCTTGGGGAGCCCCTGTACTATTCATATGGAAGAAAGATGAAACTTTTAGATTATGCATCGATTATCTTGAGTTAAATAAATTAACCATAAAAAATAAATATCCTTTTCCACGTATTGATGATTTATTTGATTAGGTGAAAAGAGCCAAAGTATTCTCAAAAATCGATGTAAGGTCTAGCTACCACCGGATAAGGATAAAGGAGGAAGATATTTGTAAAACTGCATTCTGAACTCGTTATTGTCATTACAAGTTCGTGGTGTTTCCATTTGGACTCACAAATGCCCCAGCTACTTTTATGAGTTTGATGCATGGTATTTTCCAGCCCTATCTTGATAAATTTGTACTGATTTTTATTGACGACATTTTAGTTTACTCTAAGAATCAGGGGAGCATGAAAATCATCTAAGGATAGCATTGCAAACTCTGCGAGAAAATCAATTATATGCTAAATATAGAAAATGTAACTTTTTCAAAAATCAGATTCAGTACTTGGTTCATGTTATATCAGTAGAGGGAATAACAGTGGATCTAGAAAAGATTAAAATCATTATGGAATGGACCGCCCCAAAGAATGTTGTTGATATTAGGTCATTCTTGGGCTTGGTTGGGTACTACCATCGGTTCATTGAAGGATTTTTGAAAATCGCTTTCCAATGACCTCATTACAAAAGAAGGGCTGCACCTTCTGATGGATAGTTTAATGTTACTAAAGCTTTGAAAGACTGAAAAATCTAGTTACCACTGCACCCGTGTTAATGGTAGTAGATCTGAAAAAGTATTTCGTAGTTTGCATGGATGCTAGTAAAGAAGGTGTTGGCGGAGTACTAACACAGGAAGGGAAAGTCATTGCCTACGAATCACGTAAATTGAAGGAATATGAGAAGCAATATTCTTCTTACGATCTTGAATTAATAGCAGTAGTGCATGCACTTAAAATTTGGCAACACTACCTCTTGGGGAAGAAATTTCTATTATTAACAGATCACAGCAGCCTTACAAATTTCTTTAACGGTCTAGCTTAAATGCTAAGAAGGCCAAATGGACAATAGTTTTGAGTGAATTCAATTTCGAAATGAATCATATTAAATGGAAAGAAAATCGAGTGGTCGACACATTAAGCAGATAATTACATTGTATTTATGAGGTCCAATTCAGCCAGGTACGATAAAACATCCCTGAAATCATTCAGGAAGCCTCCCTTAAGGACCTAGAGCACACTTTTCTTTGGCAGTAGGCAAATGAAGCCTAGTTGAAAGGGGAAATATCAGATTATGAAATAAATTTAGATAATATGCTCACCTTCAAAAACAGAGTATATGTTTCTAATCAATATTACGTCAAAAAATTGGTATTGGATGAATTCCATAGGAAACCGTGTGTTGGCCACCCAAGGTAACAAAAGCTATTTTCAACCATCAAGAAAATTTATTTCTGGCCTAGGTTAAGGAAGGATGTCACTGAGTCCCTATCCAAATGTTTGGAGTGTTAGATGGTGAGGGCAGAACATCAGCATCCTGCTGGGTTGTTACAACCATTTCCCATTCCAGAGTGGAAATGGGAGACCATATCTCTAGAATTCATCACGAGATTATCTCGCACTAAGAAGCATCATGACTCAACTATGGTGGTGGTGGACAAACTAAGTAAAACCACTCATTTGATACCAGTGAAATCCATTTACAAAACTGTGGAAATTTTAGACATATTTATGAGGGAAATTTTTTGTCTGCATGGAATACCCAAGGTGGTAATTTCTGATAAGGATGTAAAATTTACATCCACGTTCTAGAAAACACTCTTTTTAGGGTTGGATACTCAGATCCTCTTTAGTACTGCTTACGATCCCAAAATGGATGGTCAAACCAAATGAGTGAATCAAGTTCTGGAGGACATGTTACATATGTTTGTGATGCAATAGCCACATAAGTGGGAAGACTATCTCCCCCTAGTGGAATTTGCTTATAATAATGGGCATCATGAATCATTGGGCATGAGACCCTTTGAGGTGTTGTATGGAAGAAGGTGCAGGGTGCCCATAGATTGGAATAGTCTAGTAAATAAGCTAGCCTTGGGCCCTGACATGTTAGCAGAAATGGAGGAGAAGGTTAAGAAGGTTTGACAGAATCTAAGAGTTTCCCAAAATAGATAGAAGATATACGCATATTAAAAGAGGACATACAAAGAATTCTAGTTGGGGGATCATGTATACCTAAGAGTAAAGCCACGAAAAAGTTCCTTACAATGGAGGGGTTGTACCAAGTTAGCACCCCGGTACTGTGGTCCTTTTCAAGTCTTGGAACGGATTGGACCGGTAGCATACAAGATTACATTATCAAGCCAAATCCGGTCCATAATGTTTTCCATGTTTCCTTGCTAACAAATATGTGTACAACCCTTAGCATATAATTAGCTAGGAAAATATACAGGTAATAAGTTAGTAGAATACATAACTTTTAGATAAATTGTTTTGAGGAAGTTGTGCCTATGAATTGTATATGTGTAGGTCGAACCGGAAGGAGAATTTCTGGCAGAACCTCTTCATATTCTCGATCAGAGAGAAACCACCTTAGGGAAGTGATCCTTAAACATAGTTAAAGTGCAGCGGAAGTACTTTGGCTCGGATAGCACCACTTGGGAAGAACGGAAATTTATGTAGAGAGATTATCCGTCATTATTTTCTTAAATCAGAAAGAACGCCAGGGATGGTGTTCCTCTTACGGGGGGATGTAGCACCGCAAGATGTATGAACAGTTATTGTGGTTACTAAGTCTTACTTTCACCTTTTACTGCATTAGTTTTCTTACTTTATGTTGTTGAAATGTTAAATCATTGGGGCTGAGAGGCCAGGATATATTTTTTGTTACCTGATTAATGAATAATTAGGATTTAAGGTATTTTAACAAAAACCTATAAGGAACAACTGTTAACCTCCAGAAACAGTTAAAGAAAAGAAACATTTACTCATCAGCTCCTTAGGGGGGAGATATAGATGGGGGAGGGCAGTCCATAGAGGGGAGGGAAAACCCAGATATGCTTTAGCTGGGTAAAATGAACCAGTGTGAAAGACTCAAATACAATCTGAAAGGTATGAGACTTGAGGCTAGACAGTGAGTCCTGAGGGCGAAGGTACCTAAGTGTAGTTGGAATCAATAGGCTCTGAAGAGAAGGAAATGCTCAAGGGAGAGTCTAGATGTAATTTCCAGGCTCGTGGCTGGGTGGTGGCTGGGTGGTGAGACTTTCCAAACAGGAATAGAGTTTTCATAATTACAAGTTTGTGAATAGATAAGTAATTTAAATTTATCTTCAAGAAGTGCTAGTTGAATATGAAAATACTAGCTTTACAGATAGAATTAATTAGAGATGTAAATTCCATAGAATTGCAATTAAAATAAGGAATAGAACTGTATTGATTAAACTCAAAAGAGAAGACAGTAAATTTTAAAGAGAAGCAATGCTAATAGTTGTATGCATGGTATAGTTATTTTGCTGTAAAAAATAAGTACTCATGAACCCATAAAATCAGTGAAGACCATAAATTTATCATAGGCAATGAAATTTCTACGGTAGCAGGTTCGGAGCTTCGAATAACCAGAGCTTTCCAACTATTTATTCTACAGTTACTTTAAAAAAGTAAAGGAGAAAAATAGTAAAAGGCTTTCACCATACACCATACATTTCCAGAATACATAAGTACAATGAAGATTCATTCCATTACATATAAAAGACCAAAACGATAAATAGAGTTATTTCCATTTCAAAAGGAGACTGAAACTTTAAAGTATGAGTTGAGTCTACAGTGGCACGTCTGGCCCAACAACCTTAAGGTTTCAAAGACATTAAATAACAAAACAAAAACCCTTAAGTTTGGAATCTAAGCCTTGACGATGGATTTCTACACACAGTAAGATATTCAAATCACAATTCAAAACATTTTTTTAAAAATCAATGATAACCCTCGGTTGAATCGCATGGTGTGCATAGTTCAGAACCAGCCTTAACGTTGTAAGCAAAACACATCAACAAAACATTGTATCCAAAATAAAATATGTATCAACGGAATTTGGCATATAGCCTCCGCCAAGAATCAACCTTTTCACAGGACATACCACCTGCATAGCTATCACCTAAACATCTAAAGAACCAGTGAGGAGAATCCGACCTGTAAATAACAACGAAGGTCCTTAAACCCTCAAAATATAATTGATGTTGTCTTAGCCACGCAAATCATAAATCGGTTACAGGCTAATCCCTGCAATCATATGACGAGCAAACACAGGGTCAATGTAGGAAGACTAAACGCCTTACCAATAAATTAAAGGGAACATCTAGAGTGTTGTGAGCATACCTGAGACTGGGGAACTCGAGCAGATGGCGGCCCACCTATAACTAGCAAAACAATTAGTTAACTGAGTTTGGAAACAAATAAAAATAAAATAAAAGAAACTAAAGAATGACATGATGATCTGCGTGATCACCTCCCTGAGAACGACATCGATTATGACTGACTTCCACACGATAAGAAAGTTGACGAGAAATCCCTGAAAAGTTAGGCAATCAATCAGATACCAAACAGGGTGAAACCCTGCGAGAAAATCCAACCCCATATAGTATAGAACACTGAAACAGTGAACGGACGAGTGGAATAGAATACCTCCCGATGAGGGCATGGTGTAGATCTCCATTGAAAATAGTAGAAATGATCATGAACCTGTCTCGCGCAGCATTGGGCTAACTCTATTGCAGAGCAGTGAAGTCGAAGAGCCAACAACATGAAATGACTCCGCAGCCAGCCGGACGCTGGAGAGTTTGTTAGTAGGTAAAACCCTAACTCCTCCAAGCCATCGGATTGCCACCCATAGATCGAAGGGGGTAGATCGAACCAGCTGTCGCAGGTCAGCCGAATCCTTTGACGAATACATGCAGCAGGTTTGAATGTTCTAATGTTGCGTGGATCAAGGTACTGATAGAAATTAACCAAAGTTCGCTCATATATGTCAACCCCAACGTAAAGCCATGTGAAAAATAAATGTGAATCCATCGTAAACCTTGGAGATTGCGTTGCAATGAAAATAATAGATCACAACCGAGATATGCAATAAGGGTGCAATTAATGTTAATCAAACATTATTATAATATATATTTTTTATTTTTCGGGAGTTTTTTTTAATAGTGTTACATAGTAATTTTATGATATTGTAACAAAATATATTTACAATTAAGAATTTCAACTTAAATTTATCACAAGAGTTTTACTAGGTTTCAAAGGCCATTAGAGGATATCATGAAGAAGGAATGACACAATATATTGGGCATATAATAGGAGATAAAGGATTTTTATATTGTGGTAGGTAAAAAAATAAGTTCAAAGTTATTAAAAAAATATAAAAAGGTATGAAGAGATATTTTCCAATATGTAGTGAAATTAAATATATTATTTATTATGCCAAAAAATCATATATATTCATTGACTGAAACCCTAAAAATCCTCATAATTAATCTTATCACATATTTGATATATATATTAATATTAGATTTAATAATAATAATTAAAAAAAATTATAATATAATTAATTTTTATATTTCTAACGTAGAAATGTATTAGATAAATATTTTTTCGCCTTAATGTTATTCATCTTTATTTTTCATTTTAGATAAATCTTGAAAATATATTTGAATAAAATATTTACACATGTATGAGATAATTAAGAAATTATTTACCACTAATCCACCAGTTCATTGATTTTATAATGGAATTACTAAATATAAGTGGCACCGAAAATTTGTACAAGGTAATAGCCATCTAATACCTTAGTATACGTCTATTTTGAGTGTTTCGACATGGCCATAAAAGTGTACCATATAACGTCAAATTGACTGAAAAATGTTATCGTATTGCGAAAGGTGTACCATTTAACGATCTAGTGATGCCTTTTTGGGTGATTTAACATTACACTATGCCGGACAACGAATATCTCTTCACATCCTGTTATGATCCAGCTATTTGTTTTTTAGAATTTTCGCTCATCTTTGTCGTTCTGATATGCGCCTGCTGCCCGAAGACCTGTAGTATTCATATTTCTGTACTATCATTTCATCCATAGTATCATACCCTTGAATTCCTTCGCTACTCTTCAACAACTATTAAACATTTCTGTTAACGAGAAGATTTTGGAGTTATTTTATTAAATTTTGAGAATATCATAAACGCAGAAGAAAGGTTACATAATTGAATTCGTTGATATACGTTAAAATCGTGCAATCGACATTAGGATAGCAAGAAAGAGACGCTGCAAAAGAATATTTCGTCTTCAAAGAAAAATAAAAAAGACGCATTCAACTATTTTTATTAATAAGAAAAAGAAAAATTTGTTTCAAACGATATAGTAAGAGAGTCTTAGTTTCTGTTTGAGATTTCAGGAGGTTGTAATCCATTGCTCTTGGCTATTTCACCCGGCTGATCTTTGTATCAAGCGTCTTGATTTTTTCTGATATTTCATAACGTTATGATCGGTTTGTATCAAGAGTCCTGATATTTCGATATTTTGATTATTAAGAATGACTAACGGTTTCAACTCTTTATATATTAATTTACCACATGAATAATGACAATGTTTAGAAAAAAAAATTGTTGCTGGTAAACTCGTTACAGAAATAGCAATCTAGAAAAGTTTATCACATAAATAATAACCATAAACCCAAGAAATTAAAACTGAAATGACAATAAGTATTGGATTCCCTTTCTCTTATAACACTCAAGACCGGTACAATATCTCGTGGAAGGCACGGAAAGCATTTCTTGGACACGACAATATAACAGTCAAGAACGGTTCAATATCTCGTGTAAGCCACGGAAAAAGTTGTGGACCCTATATACTGAGCTTAGATGGGCGTTGTCAGCTAAGTAATGTTCTTGGAATGGTTCATTCATCATCACTCTGTCGACCAGGTGAATTAGTTTCTTGCTGCTTGCAAGATTTCTGTTCATCGCTACATGTAATAAGTAACTCGAATGGCACCTGTAGCTGAATCATTTTCACCATCATCCCCCGTCTTTTTCTCCAGCCACCACGGGGCATGTGTGGGCAGAAATTCCTTGGGCTTCAATAATCTGAAGTATATCTCGCGAGCATCCTTGGGTTTTGCCGGAAGCGCATTGTCAATCTTGGTCTGTGGAGGACGCTCATTCCGATCTTTTCTGGGCCAATCATTACCACCATCGCCATCGTTCTCATTTTCACGTTTGATGTAGAAAAAGGCCGCAGTAACAGGCGGTCCTAAGGAATTCCTACGAGCAAAATCTCTCGTACTGAAGTTCTCCCTGGCGCTAGGCAAATATATGTTCTGATCTGCTGAGGCGGTGAACAATGTGAAAACTATCATGCGGCCGGCCGTTCTTGGAGGTTCATGGTCAATCAGTTTCACCCACGGAGCATCTAACAATACAGCATAGAGAAACCTATCAAAGATTGATAATTGCTATTATGATTACCTGCTATATTGTCGACCAATTTAAAGTTCAGACAGAGAAAGACAGCCATGATACCTATGTCAGCACGTTCATGACCAATAACGGATCTGACACATAACCTGCACAGCATAACAACAGATGCTGTGATTAAATTGAATGGATTCCTGTGCCATGTTATTCAAAATTTTGATATGAGCTCAGGAGAATTGTAACATACTCGTGCAGATACTCGCCACCCGCTGGTTCAAGATGCGTCATCACCTGGTCATGTGGATTTATAAAAACCGCAATAATCACGACATCAATTGGACACAGTATAAATAAATATTGTCGAATATAAAGAAGAAATATGAATTAAGCTTGTTACCATGATGAATGCGCCAGTGTCTACGGACTCAGGAACGGCATCATCGCCATAACCTTCAACGTCAGGTTCGGTTTGCACACGAGACAGCCGTAGCCGATCACCCAAAGTAATTACTGTATCGTCGTATATTACTTGCAACAGCATACATGGCATGAAATCGTCGAGAACGCGTACAATAACTCCCGATTCCCGCAGCTTCTGCCTTATCGTTGGAAGGTCAACATAACCAATGATCTCATCCTCGCTTGAATCCCCCATTGTCTCTTCACTTTCACTTGTACGCTGAATTGTCTCCTGACTTTCGCTTCCGCTTGTATCATCCATTATCTCCCTGCTTTTGTTGTTAATGCAGACGGATCTGAAATCAAGAAGAAGAATTAATGCAGAGGGATCCACAACCCAGAAGAATGAAATAATGAAAACAGCGAACCGTAAAAATTGGATTCCCCGATCACCTATACTTCAAACTTTACTCCGTGTCCTAAAAGATTATGAAATTTATAGCACTAGTTTGCAAAAATATTTCTTTAGCCATTGGTGTATTTAAATCTTTTAAATAGTATTCCTTTAACAAATTAATATAATTATAAAAAAAATTAAACATTTTGAAGATTATTGATTTCTAAATTTTTTGGTTAAACTATTATTGATTAAATAGTGTTAAAAAGTATGCATAGTGATTGTCGCTGCCGAGATTGAGATACACTTGCACGATTGTCAACCTAACAGATATGTAATGCATTTTTCTTCATTTAACTCACATGAATGGTGTTTTGCTTTTCGGGCTTGCGGTTTTTGGCTTTTTTGAATTAAGTTACCGTATCCACACACTAGCAACGATAGGTTCATCGGAAGGAAGGTTTCCAATCACAAGCTTCCAGTCACAACAGAAGTTGGTGCTGCCACTAACATCTTTCAAGCGTGAGGTTCCGCGCTCATCAAGACCTTAATGAATCGGAGTGAAACATTCATACGCGTGACTGAAAGGGCGTGTCAATTGCCATGCAAAATAATGCCATCGTAAGTTTTTTTCTACTTCTTTTCATTTCTGACACCCGTGGTCCTTTTTCCGTTTATCTTTCCAGTTTTAATTTAGATTTTTCTAATTTATTTTTTTTAACTAATATTTTTTTTTTTTTATCTTTAACTTTTTAATTTATATTTACTTCGGTCACTCCTAACCCTACATAATCAAATAAATTTTAAGAGAAATATTATTTCTCATAAATATGCTTATAACTATGTTTATTTTGAAATAAAATTTCTAAATTTTAATTTAAAATTAACTAGTTTAATAATAAATTATATGTAGTTAATAATAAATTATATGGTTCACAATGAGTGCTTTAACAGCGCACTCATTCATCATCAATCCAAAGCTTTGTGGGCAATTTTGGAAGCCTTATTAAACACGTCTATCTACATAATTAATAAACATATAAAAACTCCACACTTACTCTCTATATATAAAATGTTGTGCATATCACATTAAAAATTAAAATCAATATAGATCCAAGTACCTAGAAAGATAATTAATTTTGGATCTACCAAACACCAAAAAAAAATTAAATTAATGGACTTCATGTAAACCTCATTTTAATTACAAAAGTGAACAATATATTTACACTCATGCAAGAGCATATTCTCTCCTTCAAATCATTTTATTAAATGATTAAGTCTTAGATTCTTGATATTTGCTAATAGAGGGTCTTGATATTTGCCTAGGGTTTGCTGTAAAAGTATTGTAAATGCCTTAGTTACATGTAGGAATATAGAAGTTTCTAGATAATAACAGAATTTCTGCAATTCAGTCATCAATATCATTGGGTTTTTAATTTAGAATTTATTGCAAATTTATAGGAATCTGGTACTCAACTATTTAATTGTAAGCCTACGGGAGGAAGAGAATATAGTACTAAGTAGAGATAGCGTCGACTGCAGTAAGATGAGAAGAGGGCCCATCTTTGTAAGATTAGGCCATTGATTGTAATTGCTATGATTAATGAAAATCACCGTGTGACTTGTGATTATATATAGATATATATATGAATTCTAGTGTGCAAATTCCTGTAATGTGCAAATTCCTGCAATGGGTTGATGAGGAACTGAGGTTTCTAAGAGTAATGAGGAACTGAGGTTTCTAAGAGTAATGATGTACACAATCAAACTGTGAATGTGAATTGTTTTGTTTGCTGGGAATTTGTACTATAATGGTTTGTATTCATATAATTCTATGTGGACGCTGTAGGTAAGTTCATGAATGGAATTAATGATATGCTAAGTGATGAGGGCAATTATTATCATTTCTTCCCATTGAAATTATTATGAAACTTTGCGTTGAGTATAATAGCAACGTAAATGTGGGATTGTGAATTCTGAGGTGGCATGATCAATGCATGAGATCTCGAATTACATTGTGAAGGTGGCACTGTGAACTGTGGCGTGATCAATGCATGAGATCTCGAATTACATTGTTCAATTTTGGAAGGAAATTGCCTATTGTGAAATTGCGTTGGAGGATTGTGAACGCATTTTTGAGATGGATGTCTTCGTGTCTCAGGCATCTTGTTGCTAATAAGGTTGCAAGCGTATCGACTCTATGGATATGTTTGTTGGTGCATGGCGTTGATAAGGAAACTAGTACTCTGTGCTTTGTATCAATATGATTTTCTTTTATAATTGTTGACTTATGGCCTCCGTTGACAGCAAAGGCGTTTCACTGTGATTGAGGTTAAATTGGCACGCTGTGATTGGAATCAATGGTTGTAGGAAGCATATTTCACTCAATATTACAATTAGCTAGAGGATAGTGTGGTTGAAATAACGTTGAAATTGTGCCGCCCTACGTTGGACAAATACATCAATGCATGTGAAATTGGACCCGCTACCCAGGTGAGATGGTTCTCATTGGTGAGGTTACAAATGTTTAGAGGATGAATGAGCTGTAAGTAAAGTTGCATTTGTTAAATATGTTGGAGATCAGATGCACAGCAAATAGGAAAACATACACATAGCCATAAAATCATGCACAGGCAACACAAGAATTTAACGTGGTTCACCCAACCAATTTGGGCTACGTCCACCAAACATAGGCATCGGCAATTCTTATTAATCAAACAGGAGATTACATAAATTGAATCCTCACAAACTCTCACACTCACTCCAAAACAATCCGTATGAATACCTGTTTTATAGCAAGGAGAATCTAACTGCCTCATATATCCTCTCACATCAAATTTAGGATGCATTAACTCCCTCCCAACAACCTAGAGCTAATCTAGCAACCAATTCCTATTGTTGTCACACATTAGAGATTTTTGTCTAATTTATGAAATAGAAAATCTCAACAATCTCCACCTTGACAACAATTAGCCTGATGCCCTGTTTGTTTATTATTTTATCTTTTCTGCAAGCCAAGAGAAGCCAAACACCAGCGTAGCTTCTCTAACAAAACTGGTTTCGTGAACATGTCTGCACAATTCTCCTTTATATGCACCTTTTCAAGAGAGACTCCCCTTTCAGTGATAACCTGTCTTACAAAATGGTACCTAATTGGAATATGCTTTGATTTACTATGATAGGCCGGATTCTTAGCCAAATGTATTGCGCTTTGACTATCACAAAGTAATCTGATGTTGTCTTGTAACCTACCAAACTCACCAAGCAAACCTTTCAACCAAACCGCCTCTTTGCAAGCATGTGAAGCAGTAATGTATTCTGCTTCAGTAGTGGATAAAGCGACAATGTTCTGTAGATTTGACATCCAGCTTATAGCTGCACCTGCAAGAGTAAAGACATACCCTGAAGTTGACCTTCTCTTATCCAAATCACCTCCAAAATCGGAATCAACATATCCGCAAACAAATTCACTACTCTTATTGTAAGTGATACAATAACTACTTGTGCCTCTCAGATACGGAAGCACCCATTTCACTGCTGACCAGTGCTTTTTACCCAGATTTGCCATGTACCTGCTGACAACCCCAACAGCATGTGAAATATCTGGTCGTGTACACACCATCGCATACATTAAACACCCTACTACATTAGCATATGGAATTCGAGACATATAATCCTTTTCTTCGTCTGAATTAGGACATAAACTCGAAGAAAGCTTGAAATGGGAAGCGAGAGGGACTGACACAGGCTTCATGTTATTCATACCAAACCTCAAAAGTATTTTCTCAATATACTTCTGTTGTGATAGCCAAAGCTTACCATTGCTCCTGTCTCTGAAAATCTCCATGCCCAAAATCTGTTTTGCTGCTCCTAGATCTTTCATATCAAATGTCTTTGCCATCTGAGCCTTCAACCTGTTGATTTCTTCTATGCTTTTGCTTGCTAAAAGCATATCGTCAACATACAATACCAAGATAATGAATATGCCATTTTTAAATTGCTTAAAATACACACAATGATCATATTCACTTCTAACATATTTCTGACTCAACATGAAAGAATCAAACTTCTTATACCACTGCCTAGGCGACTGCTTCAGGGCATATAATGACTTCTTGAGCCTGCAGACAAATTTCTCATTGCGATGCTAAACAAACCCTTCCGATTGTTCCATATAAATTTCCTCATCTAAGTCTCCATGTAGAAATGAATTCTTAACATCTAATTGCTGCAACTCTAAATCAAGCAAAGCCACTAATGCTAACACAATTCTAATTGAAACAATTTTAACCACTGGTGAAAAAATCTCATGAAAGTCAATACCGGCTTTCTGAGAAAATACTTTTGCAACCAGCCGCGCTTTGTACCTGTCTTCCGTATCATTCACACCCCGTTTCAGCTTGAAAACCCATTTACACCCCACAGTTTTCCTGTCTTTCGGAAGCTCAACCAGATCCCATGTGCCATTCTTACTTACGGCCACCATTTCATCCTTCATGGCTGCTTTCCACTTGTCACTTTTCGAACCTTCTATTGCTCCCTGATAGCACAAAGGTTCATTGTCATTAGTAGTAAATGCAACTGAAGTAACATAATCATCATACCTTCTCGGTGGCCGTTTGATTCTTGTCGACCTCCTTAAGGATGTTTCTGGCGCTTCCTCGATTGGCTGACTACCATCTGTAGGAACTTCTTGATGACCAGTATCTGAAACCTGTTCATGATCTATACCTGAACCCTGTTCATGTTCTGATTCTGAAACCTGTTCATGAATAGTATCTAAACTATGGTCATCATGACTATCATTAGAAATGCTATCAAACTAAATGTGCTGAAAATCAGATACATCATCCTGTTTCAATCTACTATCTACATCTAACTGTACAAGAGAGGATTCATTAAACTTTACATCTCTGTTGATGATGACTTTGCGGGTAGTAGGATCCCACAATCTATATCCCTTTGTTCCAACACCATACCCAACAAAGATATAGCTTTTCGACTTTGGATCTAATTTAGTTCACTGATGTTTAGGCACTAGAGCATATGCATCACAACCAAACACTCTGAGTTTAGAATAGTCACAAGGGTGTCCTTTCCATACCTCTTGCGGAATCTTGCAGCCTATCGTCGTTGATGGAGATCGGTTTATCACATAACAAGTTGTTGCCCCTGCTTCCGTCCACAACTCCTTTTGCAACCCGGTGTTACTCAGCATACTCCTTGCTCTCTCTAGAAGAGTCTTGTTCATGCGTTCAGCAACTCCATTCTGCTGAGGAGTATAAACCGTGGTCTTATGTCTCTCGATCCCTGCATCCTTGCAATAGCTGTCAAACTCCTTGGAAGTAAACTCACCACCATTGTCAGTTCTTAAACATTTTATTGTTCTACCAGTGTTGTTTTATACCAATGCTCTAAACTGCTTGAAAACTGAAAAAACATCAGACTTCCTTTTCAACATGTAGACCCACACTTTCCTAGAAAAGTCATCAATGAATGATACAAAATAAGACGAACCACCATATGAAGTTGTAGGGGCTGGTCCCCAAACATCTGAATGGATATAATCAAGTATGCCTTTACTAGTATGTTTGCCTGTTTTAAACTTTTGTTTACTTTGTTTTCCAAATAGACAATGCTTACAGAAATCTAACTTTCCATATTTTAGATTTGGAAGTAACTTGCGATCAGCCAAAAATTTTAACCCTCTTTCAGTCATATGCCCCAATCTTTCATGCCATAAGTGAATGGAACTACTGTCATGTTCAGACACCGTAGACACATAATCTGACCCTGTACTTCCTTCTAACTGAAATAGATTTCCTACCTTCTTAGCTTTCATAACTAGTAAAATACCTTTGTAAATTTTCATTACTCCACCTTGAATTACAGTTTTATATCCATTTGAATCAAGTGCTCCTAATGAAATCAAATTTTTCCTTAAATCTGGTACATGCCTCACATCAGTTAATATTCTAGTTGTCCCATCAAACATTTGTAGTTGTATGCTCCCAATTCCCACAATATTACATGTTACATCATTACCCATGTACACAACTCCATCATTAATTGATTTATATTCCTTAAACCATTCTTTATGGATACACATGTGGTTTGATGCACCAGAATCTAACAACCAATGTTGACCATGATTTGACACATTAACTGATAATACTTCATCACTCATACCTGAACCAGATGCCGAACCTGTATCTGTCGTATTTGCCTCCTTCTTTTCTGTCGAAGAATCTGCTTTAGAAGTTCGCTGTTGTCGCTTCCAACAGTCCTTCTTTAAATGCTTTGATTTGCCACAAAACCAACACTTTAGTTTACTCTTCTTCCCTTTCGACTTTGAACGTGAGTCGCTCGGCCTCCTGGAGTGTCTTTCTTTCGAACGACCTCTAACCATCATAGCTTCTGATGTAGAGGTTTCAGAATGCGACCTTCTCCTTGTTTCTTCTGATAATAAGAATGCAACTACATCATCAAACTCAATAGTTTCTGATGAACTAAGACTTATAGAAGTAACAAAATGATCCCATGATTCGAGCAACGAGCACAATAAAGTAATAGCTTTATCCTCGGATTGAATATTTACCTCTATACTTTGTAATTGCACAAGAAGAGTATTAAAAGCATTTAAATGATCAACAATCGATGTACCTTCCTTCATTCGCAAACTGTACAACTGTCGCTTCAGGAGAATCCTATTGGTTAAGGATTTGGTCATGTACAGCTTCTCCAGTTTCGCCCACAAACCAGCAGCTGTTGTTTTCGACACGATATTAAACAGGACATCATTAGCTAGACATAGTCGAATAACGCTTATCGTTCTTTCATCCATCTCGGCCCACTCATTATCTGTGATGTTGTAAGGCTGTTTGGATTTGCCCAACAACGCCTTTGCCACACCATGTTGGACAAGCAAATCATACATTTTCACCTTCCAGATCTCGAAATTATTTTTGCCATTAAACTACTCAATTTCAAACTGGGCACTTTGAGTTTTCGCCATCTTGTATCAACAAAAAAACACAATAATCTCCAAAACCAAACTTTTAAATACCAAAAATTAAAAAAACTGCCTATGCCTTATATGCCTTTGCTATTTAAAAAAAAAACTTTCAAATCGACTGCTCCACGGCAACCCATTTGTAAATGATTTTTCTCCTTTTTAAAAGACCAATTTTCAAACAAAAAACACCGAATGTGGTTTGCACTAAACAAATGAAGCTGTTTGGAGCCTCCCTACGCTTTTCACTATTAGTCGGACTTTGCTTGCTTTATTAATGGCATCCCAAACATTTTTACAGAACTTACACTATAAACTGCATCTTGACAAATTCCCTGGAAATGGTAGGTTTCACAATCACCTTCTACAACTCTCAAATATACAGAACTTACACAAACATTTTTGGATGCTCTTAACACAGGAATTGTGCAGCAGCAACGCTCCACGCAGACGCAGTGTAATATAAACGCACCACGCAGATGTAATACCTCCACGCACGCACTCCAGCTGCGCCACGCCTCCAAACGCAGACTCCAGCATCAGCCAGTCTTTAATCCACCATGCACAGTAGTCGTTTTACAGTCATGGCATGATTAAAAGAGCACATTAGTTCATTAATGCAATAGGCAACGTTTTTTCAATGCGTTCTGGTGGGCAACGTTCACCCTAAATTCGTTCTTGAAATCCGCTCTGGTGGGCAGTGTCCATTCAACCATATTGCGTTCACAATAAAAATGGTGGCTCTAATGGTTTGATTAATATGACCTGCGATGAATTTCTTATTGAAATAAATGTATACCTGAACTCTTTATTGCGTTCAACGCACCAGGCACAGCGCCAATAACCAAACCACGCACCTCCACGCAGTTTGAACAGCAGTGTGTACCATTCAACGCACCTGCAACCTCCACGCGCGCTGGCGTTTCACCTCAACACACGCAGCAATCTCCAGCACTGGTCATACGCACCAGCAACCTTCACGCGCACTGGCGATTCACCTCATCTTCCACACGCAGGCTTTACTCAGCAGCTCCTTCAGCACGCAGACTCCAGGACGCCACGCACAGCAATTAGCAGCACCAGCACTCCAACATTGCTCTGATACCACTTGTTGGAGATCAGATGCACAACAAATAGTAAAACATACACACAGCCATAAAATCATGCACAGGTAACACAAGAATTTAACATGGTTCACCCAACCAATCTAGGCTACGTCCACCAAACATAGGCATCGGAAATTCTTATTAATCAAATAGGAGATTACATAAATCAAATCCTCACAAACTCTTACACTCACTCCAAAACAATCCATATGAATACCTGTTTTATAGCAAGGAGAATCTAACTGCCTCATAAATCCTCTCACATCAAATTTAGATGCATTAACTCCCTCCCAACAACCTGGAGCTAATCTAGCAACCAATTCCTATTGTTGTCACACATTAGAGATTTTTGCCTAATTTATGAAACATAAAATCTCAACAAAATAACGATCAAGTTGTTTGATCATCGCTATAGGCAAGGGTTGTGGAATTGTTGGAATGGTATTGAAGCAAGAGGACTGGTAATTAAACAAGTTTGAATTTAATTGAGTTATGTCTTGATTACTGTAACTTTTCAGATGAATATTTTATATAGAAGAAATGGGGTTTTAGGTAAATAGATGATTGTTGGTAGCGACTGCATCCTATTAACTAATTGACTGCATCATTTAGTATCACAGCTAGAGAATTTGATCAAAATGTGTTTGCAAAAAGGAACAAGGAAAGAGTTGGTAGTAGCAAATGATATGCTAATTTTGGCAAAGGAATTCTAACAATTAGTATGGCTGTGCTAGAAAGGGTTTTTAGAGGATAGGTTTCGGTAATGCCAACAATGTGATCTCACACAATGACCTTGGTGATGTGTGTAGCAGCAAAGAGGTCTCCTACTGGAGAGGTCATTTGTAGGTCACACTGGACAACTAAAAGCTCACAAAGGAAGAGTAGAAGATGAAGATGACTATGGATAGACATTTGAACAATCTAGATTGAAACCAGTGAGATGCCAAAGTAGTGGGAATAACTAAAATGGGTGATGAAGAATACCAGAGGGAACTCGTTGAGATAAAAGCACAGTTGAATGTGCTTATAGAGCTGCTACAACAAAAGAAATGACGAGAAAGAGGTGGAGGATGAGGAAAGAAGTTAAGTGGCCTATCAAAAGATTATGGGCCAAGAAGTAGAGACAAAAGCCTAGACATAGGGGTAAGGAAGAACTCAAAGATATTGAGTCTAAGGAAACAATTCTTAAGGGTGAAGCTCAACAAGGAGAGGTTGTTGGAGAGGATGCTGACCATGTTGATGGAGGTTTGATGATTCACACATCAAGTAATGCTACAAAGCCTTATGTTTTTTCTAATGATTTGTTTATAGTTGTAGGTGTTATTGCAGAAGATGAAAAATCTTTTGAAATTTTCATAAAGAATGAGGAAGATGGAGGGGGACAAAATCCAAAATTTTTTCTAAGCCAAAATGAAGAACAATGCTTGAATGGGATGCTCATAAGGAATGATAAACTAGAGACAAAAATACTTTTTAGTTCTCAAATTGATCATGTTTATGCAAGGGAAGAAGAATGTGAGGATGGAAAACATTCATAAATTGTTATGAAGGAGGATACAACAAATCTAGAGGATGTATAATTTATTAGTAGCATGGTGAGAGAGCTTGATCACCATATTGAAATGAGGCAGAGAGTTTTGAGAGAAACTTTACAAGTGTAGAATAAGGATAAAAATATGCTTGGATGGTTATATATTTTGTTTGCTTTCGTGGATAGAAATTTTTCACTTCAAATAGTGAGTAACAACATGGAGAAAACAACTTTATTGCAAGAACGAAGGAAAAAGAGGAATTATAGTGGAATTTAAGTTGATGCAACAATAACAGAACAACATCATGATGAGACTAACAATCAACAATAGTGTAGAGCTTGGAATCGTAGAGGAACTGACACATTGTTATAGAAATGAGGAAAAAATCATAGACATGAGTCTATGAATATTTTCTAGTGTGGGAGTATGATGTAGGTAAAAGAATATTAGCATCTCGCTTGAAAGCTATAGTAAAAGAGCTAAAGAGAAAATGGGTTTTAGGAGACATCACTCAACTATTAAACATCTTGTTATTGTTAGGACCATTGTTGTGGAATGTCACAATAGTAAAATTGATCCCTTTTATTTTTTTGTTGATTTTTCGAAACATTTCAATGCAGTTCCTCATGATAAACTATGGCAAAGTCTTGAAGAGACAATGGTTCCCCTCGATTCATGGGTTGCCATGATTCGGCTATACAAGACTGTTGTTTCCAAGGTTAAGACCATTGATGCTTGGTCTCAAGAAATTAAGTGCAATATCAAAGTTAAGCAAGGGTGTCCCCTATCCCCTACACTTTTTGGAAATTACATTGATAAGCTAGAAGAATGTTCGAAAGGTGTAGGTTATGTTGGGCTCAAGATTACTGATATCATCATTACTCTTCTCCTTTATGTCGTCAATACCATTCTTCTAGGAAGAAACCATGATGATCTTGGTAAGTAGCTTAAATTACTCCATGATTACAACTCCAAGATGGATATGGTTGTTATATCTACAAGACTAAAGTCATGATAATTTAATCCAAAAAGATCAACCACGATAACTTCATCTATAATAGAAAATACTTGGATTAGGTTTCTTCATACAAATATTTAGGTATTGACTTTCACCATCATCTGAATTGGAACTAAAAACACTGAGAAAAAGGATTATTGGAGGTTGGAAAGCTTATTATTAGCTTGGAAAGAAATGTAAGTCAACTAATCTTTAGATTTGGAGTAAAAAGAAGGCTCCTCCTTGAGACTCTTATCAGCCTATTATTTTATATAGATGTGATGTTTGGGGTTATAGTATATATATAGAATCATTGAGGATGATCGAGCTTATCCAAAAGCAATTTGTAATGTACAACCCCAAGATTATAGGAAATACTCCTTATCTTATATTCTTGATTGAATCTAGAACTCCCCCCATTAAAAGTATGTCTATGCTTAGGCATTTTATGTATACAAAGAATATTTACAACATGGATGTCAAGAGGTTCCATAAAATTGCTTCTAACTCTAGCCAAAACCCTCATCTATGGTTCAAGCAAGGTCGGTTGAAGGATGCCTAGTCTTGTCTCGACCATTGGGGGATAAAAGAGGATATCTTCTTGGAGAATAAGGATAACATTAAAAAATATATCACTTCCAAATTTAAGGATAATTTTTGTGATGATAAGGAGCAAGAGGTAAAGAGGAAACTAAGGTATTATAGGCAGGTGGTCAACCCCACTCTTGCTAACTAGAATTTTCTTTCTTCCTTGAGAAGTGATAAAAAGATAATGAACATTGTGAAGATAATAAATACTTCTCATGAGCTTCAAAGTGAAATCAAGTGTTCGTCTATTCCTAAAACACCTTGGGAAAAAAAAAATATAAACACTAAGAGGGTTGAAGATTAAAAAAACTCTCGTAGATTGCCTCCCTTTTACCCATATCCATTCTCATTTCTAAAGCATTTTCTCCACTACCATCCTTGTTGACTTCAACAAAATTATAGTGATCTAGGAACACTTCCTTAGCTTCTTTTTTCTCACAAAAAAAACATTTTAAAGAGTCACAATTAATCTCTTACTTTCTTAAGGTCCAATAAATCACATTATTTTTAGTGGACATTAATCATCATCATCATATATCACAAAAGTATATTTACTTGTATATATGTCCATTAAATAAATTTATTAAATCTTTATATGTTTATTAATTATATGTTACCCAAGGGATTAATACTAAAATCCCAAGGGATTATGAACCCATGGGAATAATATTAACCAAAAGGGACTAATATTATTAGTCTAATGTATATAAACCCTAGGATAAGTATTAAAAATACTAAAATAAACATGATTGAATTAATAAAGCCTAATAATTAATAATTAGAATTGTGATAAGAGAATTATTATATGTAATTCTTTAAAGACCAACTATTTATAATTATTAATAACTATATAAATAATAACAACGATGTTCTTATATATTTATATATTTATGATTATTATATTAATATTATTATAATAATATAACCTCATAATAATAATAATAATAATAATAATAATATATTATTATTATTATTATTATTATTAGGCTTTATTAATTATTATAATTATATTATTATAATAATATAATGATAATGTAATATTATTATGAGTTATTTTTACTATTAATTAGTATTACTAATATTATTAGGAGTTTATATTATTATTATAATAATAATATAATAATATAATAATATATATATATATATATATATATATATATATATATATATATATATATATATAAATAATATGGTTGTTATTATTTATATAGTTATTAATAATCATAAATAGTTGGTGTTTAAAAAAATATCCATAATAATTATTAATGTGGTTGATATAAGCCTATTGGCGTATATCAACCACATTGGAAAATGTGGTTGTATATATGTTTCATGTACGCCTATCGGCGTATATCAACCACATTGGTAAATGTGGTTGGGCTAGTTATTATAACTATAAACAAACTTCATATACACAAATTTACACTGCATTTTTTATTAAATTATGTTAAAAATAATATAATCATAAGCACTTTAAACATAAATACTAAGTATTTACTCCATATTATTTAATTTAATTCAGGAATATAATGAAATTCTATATAAAACTTGAACATTTCAAATTCAACTACTCAAATTTCATTGTCACCATGGCTTTTTCTGTTCAAATTTTGAATTCAAAGGTCTTTGTCACAATAATATAGTGTAGACTGGTGAAGAAGAAACCTAGGCCTTTGAAAGATCAGCGTGACACCCCACTTGCGCCTATTTTAAAAATCCAATCCACCGTATTTAAATAAGTGTATCATCATTAACATTAAATCATCGTTGCACTTTCACCAATCTCCTTATGTGTATTATCTTTGTGTATTATTGCTACTTATTTTGGTAGGTATAAAGGATTACCCTATGCAAATGATAAAAATGCCATAAAGATAAGTGTTTGTTTTTTATTCTCCCTCCGCAAAGTTTGAACATGACGTACGTTTTTATGGTGGGTTTAGATTTTTATTTTGATTGAAGTGGTATTTCACTCCATGTCATGCTTTTTGTTTTCCACAATAATGAAGAGTAGAGATAAAATATAAAATCAAAAGCAAAGATTCAATCGCATGAATTTAGCTCCAAACCCAAGAACCCGATGTTCCACAACAACAACATGTAATTGTTAATGCGAGCGACAATCAAGAACTTGTTAATGTGAGTAACAATGATCAGAACCAAAATATTTGTATGTGTGAGTTCTGTAGCCCAATGTTATCTCACTAAATCTCTAAAGTTAGCCAACTCTTCATGCAGGAGTAATTAGCTATTTTAACACTCCTCCTTAATTACGACCTCTAAACTAAGACATGACTCAGATAAGGCTTTAAGTGAAATTCTCCATTTCTTACAAGTTCCCTAATAAGTGATATCTAGTATCAATATGCTTTCTCTTTTGATTAAACACACTATTCTTGTATAGTGCAATAGGTGAGGTGTTGTCACAGTATATTGTTGTTGATCTTTGTTGTTTCTACTTGAGTCCATCAAATACTCTTGTTAACCACATTGATTGGCATGCTGTTGATGTTGCTGCTACATATTGTGCTTTTGTTGACTAAAGCGTCACAATATGCTACTTCTTAGATACCCATGAAATCACACCTGAACCAAGATGGAACGCATAACCGAAAGTTCTCTTCCTATCATCCAAACTACCTGTAAAATCAATATATGTATATCCAATCAGATCCTTATTCTCTATGCTTGCATACATTATTCCACAATCTCTAGTTCCTGCTATGTATCTTAGAATTATTATTCTTTCTCTCCAATGTGTGTCTTTTGGAGACTTCATACAGCTGGAAATCATACTTACTCCTTGCATAATATCTGGTCTTGTAGCTATGAGATATATGAGGCTGGAAACCAATATTTTGAATAGAGTTTGATTGACACCTGATCCTTCATCGTCCTTACTTAACATTGTACATATTGCAACTTGTGTAGGGATAAGTTTGCAATTCTCCATCTTTAATCTTTCAGCAAATATTTGGCATATTTATTTTGACAAATAAAAATTCCTTCTGCAAACTGCTCAACTTGTATGCCAAGAAAATATTTCATGAGACCAAGATCTATCATCTCAAATTATTTCATCATGGCTTCTTTAAATTCATCCAATTGAAAATCACCTGTATAAATCATGTCATCAACATATAAGAAAACAATCAAAATATGTCCATGCTCATTTACCTTTGTGTATAAGGTAGGCTCAATGTTTCTTTTGTATAATCCATTCTTTATCATGTAGCTATTAATTCTACTATACCAAGCTCTAGTTGTTTGGTTGAGTCCATATAGTGCTTTCTTCAACCTGTAAACTTTATCTTCTTTACCTTGAACTTCATAACTTGGAGGTTGCTACACATATATTTATTCATCTAGAATTCCGTTCAAGAAGGATGATTTCATATCTACCTCATATACTTTCAACTTGTTCTAAGTTAGTGTGGCTACAACTACTCTTACAATATCCAATCTGGTTACGATAGCAAACGTTTCACCAAAATATGTTCTCGGTTGCTATGGTAATCCTTTTATTACAAATCTTGCTTTAAATCTATCAACTTCACCTTTCTTATTCAACTTTGTCTTGTACACCCATTTTAAACCAATGAGACTTTTGTCTCTTGGAAAATCAGTTGAATCCGAAGTCTCTTTCTTTTCAATAGCTTAAATTACTTCATCCATGGCTTGCACCCAATTTTCACCTCTCATTGCTACTTCAAACGAAGAAGGTTGAAAAGACACAATTGAAAATTTGAATTGACATCCAAATCATCATAAATATAATTCAAAATTCTCATATTATTCTTACCAGTGCTTGATTCATCACTTGATTCCATGATGGGAGAATTCCAATCTATTGATTTGCTTGAACATCCATGCTGCTCATAAAATCATGGAGTCCTTACTCATGTCTCCTCTTGTAATTCTTGTTGCTCCTTCTTTGTTACATCCTCTTCCATCAATGGTGCTTGTGCATCAACTAATTTTTCTACAGTCCCATTCCGTGAATCTTTTTCTTTGAAAACAACATCTCCACTGATTATGGTCTTCTTGGTGACATGGTTATACAACTTGTAAGCTTTTCATTGCTCACTATAACCAGTAAGTATGCCCTTTTCACTTTTATCATCCAACTTATCTCTTAGCACCTTAGGTGCATACGCATAGGCTACACATCCAAATACTTTGTGATGAGATATGCTGCAAGACATACCCGACCATGATTCTATTGGTACTCTGTTCATCATACTATTTGTAGGAGATCTGTTTATCACATAAACAACAAATGCAAGTGCTTTTTCCCAATTCTCATTAGACAAGTTTCTTCCTTTGAACATGTTTCTTGCAATGTTCATAATTGTCGTGTTCTTTTTCTCTGCTACACCATTCTATTACGGTGTCAACCTGATTTTAAAATACCTTCTAATTCTATGTTGTTTGCAGTAATCATGTAATTCCTTCGAATCATATTCTCCACCAAAACTTGACCTCAATACCTTGAACTTTCGATCACTTTGGTTCTCTCTGCTAAGGCTTTGAATTCTTTAAATTTGCGAAAGTTTAAGGCTTCTACTTTAGGAAGTAATCCCAAGTATTTTTTCTATAATCATTAATGAAAGTGAGGAAGTAACAACTTCAACCAATCGATTGTGTCCTCATATGTCCACACAGGTATGTATGCACCATCTCAAGTAGTTTCTTTGCTTTGTATGCAACTCCCTTTGGAAAATTTTGACGGTGCTAGTTTTCCAAGATGCAACACTCACAAGTAATAGAACGTTCTTTGATGGGAGGTAATCCTCTAACTATCCATTTCTGCTGCAACAATCTTAAACCAGAGAAGTGCAAGTGTGCAAACCAAAAGTTCCATAACCAACAATCATTAGATCATTCAACTATAAACGAATTTACTTGATCATTGTAATTCATAATTAGAGGAGAGGGTTTGTTCCTTGTCATCTGCACCTTTGCTATCAGCTACTTGCTTGGGGGCTTGTCATATATAACACACTATTGTCCTTGAAAGTTAGCCTTGTATCCCTTCTTCGTTAATTGAGCAACACTTATTAAATTATGTTTCTAACCAGCGACATAATATACCTTGAGATTCTCTTTGGCTCCCCCTACTTGGTCATATTGTTGACCAATACTTTTCCATCTACATCCACAGTCTTTTCATTTAACAGCTTTACCTCTGTCTTCATAGATTGATCCAAATTTGCAAACAAATTTTGGTTGGTTGTCACGTGGTTACTGCAACCACTATCTAATACCCAGACATTATCATAAGGTTCATGCATGGTATGGAAAGCTAGGAACATGGATTTAGTACTCTCTGTAGTGATATTAGCTCTCGTTTCCTTGATCACCTATCATTTTCTTACAATCATGGGCATAGTGACCAAATTTATTGTAATAATAACATCTCACCTTGGAATTATCAACTCTTTTATTATCATTGAAGCTTTTATTGTTGCTTCCACTTTCATGTTCATGCTCTTCTTGGCCATCTCTTTGACCACCATGTCTTCTGCCTCGTTCTCTACATCTCGATTTACTTCTTCCTCAACCTCTGTCTCTTGAAATAGAAACCTGACCTTTGAAATTGGTTTCTAAAGTGGAATCCTTATTTCTATGTACCATTGCCTCATCTGATAGAAGTGATGCCATCAAATCGTCAACTGTAAATGATGCCAAACCATTGGCTTCTTCTATGATTGCTACCACATCATCAAATTTGGTAGACAAAGATCTGAGGACCTTCTCAACCACTCTTTGATCTTGTATATATTCACCATAAATTTTTAACTGATTTACAACAGGCATGACCCGATTCATGAAAGAATTGATGTCCTTTGTTTCCTTCATCTGCAAACTTTCAAAATCTCTCCTAGTATTATGCAATTTAACAATATTGAGTTTGGAAATACCTTTATAACTTGTCGCCAAAGCCTCCCATGCTCTCTTTTCTCAAGACATGACCATAACCTTCTAGAACACTACTTGGTCCATTCGTTGGATAAGTTGCAATGCTTGTGCATTCTTTTTTCTGTCTTTCTTCCATAATTCCCTATCTTCATTAGTGAGGGGTAGTTCTTCTCCTTCATCCTTAGGTTCTGAAAACCCAAACTAGACATGATCCCAAACATCATGATCTTGCAATGTGGTCGTCATCTTAATAACCAAAACATCATAATATTTTCATGTAAACGATGGAAAGTAAAACTAGAAATTAAAAAAATCCATTTTCAACCAAAAAAATTCTTATTTTAAAAAACTTTACAAAACCTTCTTTAATAACTTTTATAAAAAAGTTTATAAAATTCTCTCTTTATAAAAAAAAAAAAAAAAAAAAAAACCTTAAAAAGAACTTTCATAATTAACCCAAAAAAAACCAAACCTTTTCAAACTTTTAGGAATGTCATAAAAACCTTGATCAACTCATGTAAATAAAGCACGTGTCCTTTAGAAACTCGTTATGAGTCCAAATATGAAGACTTCTGACTTTTGTACTTCTTTTTTAAAACGAAATTTCAAACTTTGACGGGATTGCGCATCCCGACACTAAAAAACTGCACACATTAACATCATTTGCGGAGTTTATGTATTAACGAAGTGACACTTAAAAAACTGCACACATTAATATCATTTGCGCAGTTTATGTATTAACAAAGTGCGGATTTCACACTGTTTTTAATAGTTTCACGAATTAAAAAAAATAAAATGTTGGGCTTTTATACTTCGTTTTTTTCTCACTCACTTTGCATGCATTATGGATTTGTGATCTTTACTCTATTTTGATATTTATTTGTTGGAAATAGATTATTATAAGCACAAAATAACACAAATAATTGATATAATAAATATATTAGGGCTCTTTTCATGGTTACACAAATTTGATGATTATAATAAATCAGATAAAAACTATTTAAACTTTTCTACTCATTTAAATTAACTTGACATTCAATAACACACTAAATTTAAATTTACTTAAAATGATTTAACTAATTCTCTAAATTTAACCACTCTTCATGCAAAAGAATTAACTATTTTAACATCACGGACTCTTACCTATGATGGCCCCTTTCTTCACATTTACAGACTCCATAACCAAGAATTCTCTAAATACATCTATATCAACTATATCATTGCTAAAAATTTCTATAGATGCACCTATATCAATTATATCATTGCTAAAACAAAATCCTGGCGAGGCCTTACGTTGCATGAATTTTACACACCTTGATGGAAAAGCCAATTCGGATAATCTACGCAAACAGTAACCCACCATCAGCAAGTGTGGATCCCTGAACATATTTATTAAGAATCTTGAAAAAGAGGTAGACTCTCCAATGGTAAAAGATACGTATAGATGGTTCACCTTGTATAGAAGTTGCAGTTGCACTATATGAACCGTGAAAAAAAAACAGTGATCAGAACTGGTATATTTTAGCAGTGTTCTAGGGAGGCGTCCCCAGAGTAGAGTGCACGCACGGTTCGCATCCCACGCACCTGGAACGAGGGATATCTGGAAAGGTTTACCACGTTTTTTTTGGGGAGACGTGGGGAGAGGTAGGGGGACGTCTCTCCAGTGTGGGACAAGTAAAAGTGACATTCTCTTTTATCTTTCATTTTCATCCTTTTACTTAAATTTTTAACATTACCATGAAATGATGTTTGAGAATGGTTCCAACGTCATTGGATTTCATATCGAGAAAGTAGAATTTTAGATCTCACTCAAAATCTAGTAGACTTAATAGTTTTTCAAGAATTCAGGATTCGATGGATTGCAATGTTTCTATTGCATTTTGTTATATACAAGGGTATGGAATTTGTATTTAATGAAGAGCACCAAGCCCTCTTTGTACTTTAGAGCGACTTTTAGACCCATCACTCCACTGTTTTTGAGTTTTAGTTATATCAATTTACCATTCTAGTATTCAGATTTCAGTGTCTATTATAGTCTATTTTGCTTAGTACTAATTAGATTCTAGAATGATGAATGTTGAATTCTAATTTTAAATCAATTTAGAATCTAGAATTATGAATGATGAATTTAATTTTTAAATCAATGTAGATTCTAGAATGGTGAATAATGAATAATGAATATGGATTGGAGTATTTCATTATTGAACCTCGTGGTCTATGGATGAATCATGTATGTATTAGTAAGGATGACGAGTGTGATCAATGTATTTCATTATTTAATTCAATTATGTATATATCATTGTATTTATGCTTTCGTTATTGAATATGAATTTGTAATATATATATATATATATATATATATATATATTAAAAAAGAAAAAATAAATATACCCCACGTCCTTCCCTCCTAAATTTCCCTAAAATTTGAGAGTACTCCCACAGGTCCCCTTATGCATCTCCCCGCATCTTCCCGTCCCGGAATCTTGGTAAAACATTGTATTTTAGTTCAATACACTTGATATTAAAAAATGTTTATATATATTTTTTTTTACATTAAATCCAAAGGTTATGCATCTCTCTATAATATACTGGGCTATTTGATAAATTATAATAGAGCTTACTTAAACAAATGTTGACCTATAATCTTTTTAACCTTACCCCAAACTGATACAGCTCTCCATACTTGGCTGTTTAACAAATTATTGTGTTTCTTTTAAAAAATTATAAAAGAGCTTCGGGCAATAAAAAAACACTATGTTAAATTTAAAAAAAATAACAAAATAAGCATTCTAGAATAAAAAGTTACACAGATTTGAATTGTGCAACACACCAGCGAAAATTTTATATAAGTTCGAAAGAACATGCTGCATGTTTAGCATCTGTTTTTCAGAACATGGCCACTCAAAGCATACTTGTGGTGATGAGACATTTAGATGCACTGGGAGTTCAAATTCCTTCTCCGTTGATTTAGTCGACAGATCATATTCGTTTCGAAGGATTTCAGTGCATGCGGGTATTGGTCGTCGTCTAATTGACCATAGCTGAATGATGTTTTCCAATTCACGTCCACGTCCACGTCCACGTCCACGTCCACGTCATCATCCATTTTGGTGTCCGTGCCGTTGTCTTTTTTCTTGACTTAGGTTACTGGTTGACTGAATGACAGGGCCTAATATTGAAGGCCGTTTTTATTGTTTATGTTTTGGACGTCTGAAAAGCATAGAATGCCGAGAGGAGATTTGGTGTCATTCATTTGATGATTGCAGGGAAGTTTGGGGAAACCGAGGAGAGTGATAGAAACAGCGTGAAGGAAAGAACGACGAAGCTTATTAAAGAAGATATGAGGAAAGGGAACACAAGAGTTGAGCAATGAGTAAAACAGAGAACGTTGGAAGGACAATAAGGTAAGTAAGGAAGAGATAGAACTAGAAAAGAAAAGTGTACGAGTTACGAAAACATAGCATAGAAAGAATAATGTTGTCGCAAATTTATAGGTTTTTAAAAAATAATTAGTATTATGTAAAAGAATTGTATGCCTCATTGTGAGAATTTCATGAAGTTTATAGAGGTGTTAGCTCACTATGCTCTTATGGGATCCCTTTGTGTGTTTGAAAGAGTATTTGATTAGTTGTGTCTCTAAATTATTGTATTTGAGTATTTATGTTTGAAATAGTATCATTTGTGATGCTGGTTAGTGTGTGTTTTATTTTATGAAATTTTAAGGGATTGTAAGTGTCTTATGGTATAATAAGAGTTGATATTATGTTGTGTGTTAAGGAAAGGAAGGTTTGTAATGTGTAGAGGGTTGTTATAGTGTTAATATTATGTATGGATTAGATTTTGAAAGCATGGAAGGATTGTTTTTACAAAATTTATTTTTGATTTAATCAAAAGAGATAATGGATAATCATGGTTCTCAATTGACTCATTCGATTTAGAAACCTTAGTATGCTCATAGAAATAAAAGTGACAAACTATAGGATTGGCAACAAACATAATGTTGCAATTGATGACTAGAATATAAATAATTTTATTTGTCTTTAGTCTATGATTTGTCTTCAAAGATCAACCAAAATAGTGAGACTCAGATCAACCCATTGTTGTTTATATTAAATATATTATTCTTTATTTCACCAAAGATATGCAAATGTTCCATCTCCCCTGTCATTACAAGGATACTAAAAGGTTCTTAGATGATATTTGGAGCCAACTCAAATGTTGGAATCATAATTACTTAATGGAAAGAATGACACAATGAAATCTATAGGGGAAGCTCAAATCAAAGAGGGTTAATCACTTTCTGATCATGGTGATGCCTCTTATTGGAAAAAGATTAAATTTGTAGGTAAGATTACATAATTACATGGTCAATCTAATGTACAAAGTGGAAGGGGATATTGGTGGGTAGCATAGGTTTTTGTTTGAAGGAAAATGCCTCTATAACCACTCTCTATTGTCTACCTACAACATTGGTCAAGATTAAGCTCTTACGTTAATTTAATGGTAGCATGGGTAAACAATGGAAAATGGAGTACCATTGCCTCGTGACATGTTCCTTTGAAGATTTGGTTTAAATCAACTCTAATATATTTTTTTGTTTAATCTTTGTATAATGAAGAAATTATAATAGAGAAATCATAAGAGGTGGCAATGCTCGATGTTTCCACGCTAGAGATCATAAACTTACACTCACTACTACACCAAGGGAAATTTTAAGACAAAATAAATCTTTTGTCTTAAAAAGTCACTTTTATTTTAATTATTTTACATTAAAATTTAATATCAATTGAATTGTCTTAAATATAAAATTTAAGGCAAAAACAGTTTGAGTCAAAAATATTTTAAGACAAAACTTTATATTTAAGACAAAAACAACTTAGGACAAATAACTTTAAGACAAAATTTTAAATTTAAGACAAAAACAGTTTAAGACAAAAACTATTTTAAGACAAAAACAGTTTAAGACAAAAATATTTTAACACAAAAATAGTTTGATACAAAAATATTTTAGGACAAAAACTTTATTTTAAGACAAAATTATTTTAAAGCAAAACTTTATAGTTAAGACAAAAATAGATTGAGACAAAAATATTTTAAGACAACTTAATATTTAAGATAATGGCCACTTAAGACGAAACACATTTAAGACAATTTACAATTAAGTCCGCCAGCTTGTGGGCTACTACTGTATTGCACCTATACCAACACTACTATTTCACTTTCCATTCATTTTATCTTATGTAAATACACCAACTTGTTGGGCTCTTCGTTTTGTGGGGGTAGCCAACTTTGAAGAACGTGAAAACTTTCCCTGCTAAGATTTCCCAAACGTTAATTACTCTTTGTCCATTCGATCTCTATTGGTATGATTATAGACAACTTGTATGTCATTGCATTCGACACTACTACATGGAGGGGAATTTTAAGACAATTTTTTTAAGACAAAACATAATTGTTGTCTTAAAATTTTCAATATGACGCGCTAGTAAAAAAGGTAAAGGATTAGGGGTTCATCTTTATGCTATTGATGGGTTCTTCGTGAAGTAGAGCGATGGAGGCTGAAAACAGAGGCGTGCATTGTGAGAGGAGCGATGGAGGCACTTTCGATGAATGTTAATAGGTGGTAACATAGTTGGAGTACTTTTCAAGGTCTCCGTCAATTGTGTTTTAATATGTGTTTTTTGATTGTTTTATTTATTTTGAACGCTACTTATATCCATTGGTTGTTGTTATTAGCACATTGTTGAGCTAGATTGACAACATGGATTAGATTCACCTAAAGGATTGTTGAAAAATGTAGCAAGAAATCTCAATTTGATTTTCCCTTGATTAAATTGAGAAAATTGAATTTCCACATCAGCAGACAACTTGGATGCAATTAGCTTGTATGGCATGGTTTGTATCACCCATTTTACTCAATAAATTAAAGTTGGAGGAGTTAGAGTTCCATTAAGCATGAATGATTGCTAATTTGTAGCAATCAAAGTCAATTATTTCAAGTTTTTTTAATTTAAACTAGTTCTAACTATTGGAGGAACTAGTGGAAGGCTAATTGTGTAGTGGGACTTTAGTCAAATGCAGTGATCATCTAGTTAACTAATCAATAAAACCAAATAACTAGTGCATGCAAAGAATTTAAGTTCCTTAGCTACGGTGGAGATTCCAAGGTAGTGTAACATTAGCTGTAGACTAGTATTGAGCATGCAGGTGTTGCATGTAGTCACATGATCAACCTTAGGAATTGAGAAATCCATTTTGTAAAAATACCTGAATAATAGGGGCCTAATTTCTCAAGGAATTGCACAAGGAAATAGGGCCTCAAGTAGAGGCAAAAATTGACAAAGTTTGGGTTTGAGCTTCTTAGTGAGCAAAGAGATAGGTTATTCACTTACAGGTTGTGCACAATTGAGTAAATCAATTGTAATATATCTATATTCATATGATTGATGCAAGAAGGCATTGGAGTTATTAGAAGATTGCTTTCCCTAGGAAAAATATTGTGTGCATGTGTTTTATTTCTTATTTCATGTCTGAAGTTTTTGTTCTAAATTGTGAATTAACTTTCGCAGAGCAGTAGAGTAAGTTTGTGTCTTATGATTTTGAAAAAGCTTCATGAGAAGTTTCAGATCAACACAATAATTTCCACATCGTATCATAGAAGGATTCACATTAGAGCAGGAATTTCAAATTTATTTCTCAGGAGGTTTGAATTTGCAGTTTAGTGTAGCAAGATCTCTTAAGAACTGAAAATATGACCTTAAATGGGTTGAGGCTAGAGTATGCCTTGGAAGGAAAATCTAATTTCATTGGCTAGAAGGATCACATGGTGGAGATATTCAATGACAATGGATTGCTAGAATACATTAAGAGAGATGTTACAAAACCAACAGAATCTAATGCCCAAAACCTTGCTCAGTGGAAGAAAGTTGTAGCCAAGGTGTGGATAATAATATTGGAGGGAGTACGAGATCACATTGTCAACAATCTCCATGGGAAAGAAAATCCTTACACAATGTGGTAGGCATTGACAAATCTGTTCTAGAATAGTAGTGACGACAAAAAGTTGTTTCTCAACGATAAATTTTGAAATATCAGGATGTAGAAGAATGACTTTATCCTACAATGTCAGATGAGTTTCACACACGTTCGTGATGATCTTGTAGGATTTGGTGTTACTCTTTCAAAGAATGACTTGGTAAGAATATCCCTTTTGAGCCTTCCCAAGAGTTGGCATAGCTATCAAGATTAAGTGAATGGGAAGGAGAAACTATCGAATTGGGAAGACTTATGGTATGATTTGGTACAAGAGGAAATAAGGTAGAATATGAGAGATGGGACCTCATCCAAGGGCAAGGAAGAAGAAAAATTTGCATTGGTTGGAAAGGGAAAGAAGGTAAAAGGGAAGAAATCTCAAACCAAACTAAAATCCAACCAAGGCAAAAAGAAGAAAGATTTGTAAAAAATTAAATGCTTCCATTGTTATGAATATGGACACTATGCCATGAAGTTCCCACATAAAAAGGAAAGCAAGAAGACCTAAGGAGGGGCAGCGGGCAAAACCTTGGCTTCATAGTCTGACCTTAACTTTACCCTTATCGCATGGATGTCCAACATAGTGATGGGGAGTGTGGTACGTGGACTCAGGTGCATTGTTCGACATGACAACGTGTAGATATTGTTTTAGTGACCTGGAGGAGAAAGGTCTTTAGATGCACATCAATCTAGGGGATGATGAAAGGTACAACACAACCAGTATTGGTACAGTCACCTTTTAGAGGGAGTCGGGTTCCCCTCTCAGGCTCAAGGATGTCATGTTTGTTCTAGGCCTAAAGAAAAATCTCATCTCCACTGCAGTTTTGTAAGACCATGGTTATGACATGATATTCAACAAAGGAAAAAAATTTCTAAGACACATAGCCATGAGGCAGGTGAAGAAGATAGAGGTTTGTGTGAAGAATCTATATAATTTAGATGTGGAAGATTGTGTTGCATTAATAACTAAGGAAGATAAAGTGTAGGGCCATGATGTAGGTGAACTTTAGCACATAAGACTTTGACATTTGCATCATGGAACCTCAAATATTTTACAACAAATATCCACTAACCTCCCTAAATAAGAACTTCAACAGCAAGATGTATGCAAATGATGTACCTTGGGGAAGTAAATAAAATCCTCATTCCAGGATCGAGACAACAAAGCACATGCTGTCCAAGGAAGGATTCGCTCTAATGTCTGTGGACCTTTCTTGAGAGCCTCCACTGCCAGACACAAATATTTTGTCCTTTTTTTAATGATTTCTCACATAAGTGTTGGATCTCTTCATCCATAAGAAAGATGAGACATTATCCAAGTTCGTAGAATTCAAAGCACTGGTTGAGAGAGAAACCAACAGGAAGGTGAAGCCTCTCAGGAGCAATAATGGACGTGAGTATGTGTTGAATGAATTTAAAAATTTATGTGCGAAATAAGGCATTCAACGATATTTGACAACACCCCATAACCCACATCAGAATGGGGTGGTTGAGAGAAATATCCATAGAATTTTGGGAGCAACAAGGGTGATGCTGCATGACCAAGGCCTACCTCTACATTTGTGGTTTGAGGCATGCAATACAATAGTTTGTTTGCAGAACTGACATCCTCATCGGATTCTTGGCATGATTACATCGGAGGAGCCTTTCTCGGGAAAAAAGTCAGATGTGTCGCACTTCAAGATTTTTGGAGCCTTTTTTTATTGCCATGTCTCCAAAGACTCAAGGAATAAGCTTTTGTTGACCATAGAATTGGGTGTATTTGTGGGTCACACAGAAACTCCCCACAACTAACATGTGTACTTGCCATCACTCATAATGGTATTTGTATGAAGGGATGTAAATTTTGATGAGGAGAAACATATGTGTTGCTCTCTTGAGAGGGAGCTTTAGATCCCACCAAAAGATGATATTTTAGCTCCAAAAGAGGAACCTTAGAAGGTTGTAGAGAAGCCAGAAATTGTGTAGTAGAGAGTGGAGACATTCACTAAAGCTAAACCTCTAGAGAAGGAAGAAAAACAACTAAGGAAGTTGATAGAATTGTGTAGGATGCGAGGGGAATGTGGGATATCCTTCAAATTTGCGTAAGCAAAGGTGGTTACCTGACAGGTACACTGCCTACATGGCTCTTATGACTGAGCTTATAGAGATCGAGTCATCCTATTTTGAGGAAGAAGTAGAGAAACCTGTATGGCTTGATGCAATGGTGGAGGAATATGAATCCATTACAAAGAACTGTTTTTGGGAAAAGGTCCCAAGACTAGCATATAAATCAATAGTGGGTTTGAGATGGATCTTCAAGGTGAAGCAGCCAACAAACAGAAGCATAGGGAAGTAAAAGGCCATATTTGTGGGCAAGGGGTACTCTCAAGTTGAGTGAATTGAATATGAGGATTACTTTTCTCTTCTACAAGGTACTCATCCATTAGATCAATTCTTGGTCTCGCTACATAGATGGGGTGTAATATCCACCAGATGGGTGTAAAAACAACATTTATGAATAGGGTTATTAAGGAGGAGGTGTACATAGAGTAACAAAAAGGTTTCGAGGCATTTGATCAAGAGTCTCATGTGTGCAAACTCAAGTGAGCATTGTATGATCTCAAATAAGCACCTCATGCTTGGTACATGAAGATCGATGCTTAACTCATCGGTTTGGGCTTCACCATAAGTGAAGCAGATGTAAACCTCATCACATCTAGATAGAAAGTAAATTGCTTATTATTGTCTTATATTTTGATAATTTTATTTTAACTAGTGATGAGTCATTGATCATATCTTGCAAGGGGGACCTTGGAAGGGAATTTGAAATGAAGGACATGGGTCTCATGCAGTACTTTCTCTGGTTGGAAGTATCACAAGGTGATGGGGAATTGTTTGTCTCTCAAGTCAAGTATGAAAATGAGATACTGTAGAGATTATACATGGAGAGTTGTAAAACCATGGAAACACCTCTAACGAACAACTAAAGAAGAGAGGATGCCACTCGAGGTGAAGTGGATGCTACCATTTATTGGTAGCTAGTGGCTCCACTCATGTATCTTGTGAACACATGACCAGATATGTGCTATGCAGTCAACCAGCTAAGACAAGCTATGGATAATTCAACCAAACTATTTTGGAAGGAAACTAAGCATGTTTTAGATACCTCATAGGCACTACCCAGTTTGGACTATGGTACAGATGAGCCGAGGGAGTGAAGCTGTGCGGATTCACAGATGTAGATTGGGCACAAAGTCCATCAAACCGAAAGAGTACATCAATGGAATTTTTAGTGTTGTGTCCACAGTTGTTTCTTGGTACGATAGGAAGCAAAGATATGTTGTGCTCAGCTAGACAGAACCATAATACATGGCTGCAAGTCAAGCAACACCTGAGGTGATATGGATGAGAAAGATACGTGTTGGACTATTTCGTCAGATGATGGATCCAATTGTGATAATTAGAGTTGCATCAATCTTTATGAGAATCCTATATTTCATGATCGATCCAAGCATATAGATATCCAATATCACCATTTACAGGACTGTGTCTAAAGGCAGATGATGTTGCTACACTCCATTCTGATAAAGGAGTAAGATGTTGACATTTTGACGAAAGCTTTGCTAAGAGGGAAGTTCAAATTCAGTAAGTGCAGGATAGGGTTGGATGATAATCCATTTCTTGCAGAGATGGAGTCTTGAAAAATGCAGCAAGAAATTCTCAATTTGATTTTTCCTTGATTAAATTGAGAAAATTTGAATTTCCACATCAACAGACAACTTGTATACAGTTAACTTGTGTCACATGGCTTGTGTCACCCAGTTTACTCAGTAAATTCAAGTTGGAGGAGTTAGAGTTCAGTTAAGAATATATGATTGCTAATTTGTAGAAATCAAAGTCAGTTATCTCAAGTTGCTTTCAGTTAAACTATTTCTAATTGCTTGAGGAACTAGTGGAAGGCAAATTGTGAAGTGGGATTTCAGTCAAACTCAGTGATCATCTTGTTAACTAATCAATCAACCCAAAATGGCTAGTGCATGGAGAATTCAAGTTCCCTAGTTGTGGTGGAGATTCCGAGGTAGTGTAACATCAATTGTAGACTAGCCTTGAGTGTACATGTGTTGCATGCATTTAGATGATCAACCTTGGGAATTTCACAATCCATTTTCTAAAATTTCCTAAATAATAGGGGCGTAATTTCTCAAGGAATTACCCAAGGAAATATGGGCTCAAGTAGAGGTAGAAATTTACTAATTCTGGGTTAGAGATTCTTAGTGAGTAGAGAGATAGGTTATTCACTTGTAGGTTGTGCTCACCTGAGCAACTAAATTGTAATACATTTCTATTCATCATATTAATGCAAAAATACATTGTGGTTTTTAGCATATTTCATTCCCCAGTAAAAATTATATGTGCATGTGTGTTATTTCTTATTGCATGTGTGAAATTTTTGTTCTAAATTGTGAATTTACTTCTGAAGAGAGCTAGAGTAGGTTTGTGTCTTGTCATTTTGATTAAAACTTCATGAGTAGTTGCAAATCTACATGATAATTTCTATAATTATGGTGGAGGCAAATTACAAAATACTCGTTAGTAGAAAATATGCCTACATCAAAATATTTTGGTCAAATTTTGCGAGAAGAAGACGTTGAGGATAAAAGATTGGATTATGGAAGAATTAGTCACAAAATTCACCAGGTCAGTAATTTTGGTTGCAGATGTGGAGATAGACGGACTAAATGTAATTTTGGCTACAGGTGTGTAGGTAGACAAGTCACAGTTACTCCTTTGATTTTTGTCAATGATGTGTTACTATTTGGTAGATTGACCTCTTTTGGTCAGTCTTTAGACTACTTATGAATAAATTTAAATATCGTAGGATTTCTTCTTATCCAGATGATGCATTGGTATTGGAGATTTATCATATTTTTGGTGTTATCTGCACTGCATTGGATGCAGATTTTAGGTATCTTAGTTTTATGACCCAACCTAACTGTTATTGAATTAAGGATTGGAGCTGACTTATAGGGAAAATTCATTGTAAAGTTTTATCATGGGCACACAGGTGGCTCTCCCTAGGAGCAAAGTGGACTCTAGCTAGAGCAGTCCTTTAGAGCATCTTTGTATATTGGCTTCATATTTTCTCTCTGCCTAAAAATATTAGTAAATGTATCTTCCTGGTGTCATCTTGGCATGGGGCAATTTATGTCATAAATGATAGAGTGGGTCTGCTTGTTGTTTACTCTTTATGGAGGCGATGGATGACCAGAATTATCTATTTCTTTGATTCTCCTTATCAAAATCAATTTGGAATGGTGTATTTAATATGTTGCATTTACAAGTAGATTATAACTACTCTTCTGTGGTTGATTGTATTCAGGACTAGATTATTGAATATAAAACATTTGGACCACTTCCAATATACATTAGGGTTTCAACCCAAAGAATGCATTACTATCCCAAGCTCCTTTGTTGTGATACATCCACCTCCATCCTTGTCAAAAAATCTAAAAGCCCCCCTGAACTTAGACATAACCTTCATTCCATATTCCTTTAGTAGATATAACCCTTCTCTCATTTTCTGACCATGCCAATATACCCTCCATCCCATATTCTCTCATGAGCCCTACGTAAACCACCATTTCATTCGAGGATTGGGATTTTGATGCTTACTCTGACCATATTTTTTAGATACTTTCCACTTTTCTTGCTTATGGTTTCTTGAGTTGGCCTCCGCTAAATATGCCCTACTCCCCTTAAATTATTTTGAAGGTAGCATTTGGCTGCTAACCCCATTTTACCGAAGATCCTTGACATGTCCCTTGAAATTTTGATCCGGCCCCATGATCTATTTTATGGTGATAAGTTGAAAGCTTTATATTGCTTTTCCACATATTCATTCATGACCAAACACTATACCACTAGTTCTAATAATATTGTGGTTACTATCACCACAATAAATGTATATTGTATTTTAGAGGAGACAAGAATGGTATATTTCCCTTTGGGACACTCCAAAAATATTTTGATGCACCCTATTTCTCTAACACTCTAGTCTAGTTTATGACCTTAATTCCCATTCCATTTAAATCCATGTGGATGCAATTTATGATCTTCTAGGACAACCTAATGTCCTTGTCAACTCCCTCTCATCTTCCTTGTCATGTTTTCTAGGAATTGTGTATCCAACAAGTAATTTTGGAGATGAATGCCATCACGGTAGAAAATCATGGGGTTTTAAGTCATTTATTTAGGGTTCCCACTAGCATAGTCGCACCATATGAACCACCCAATCCCTAAATTGGGGTCTAGTGCTATTTCAATTAATTATTAGATGATCACGGTGGGCCATAATTCCAATTTAAATTTTATGACTCTTCATAGGATATTATTGGAGATAATTGAGGAGACAATTCTTTGGGTAAAGGGTTAAGGAAGGATTTTGACTTCAATATCGAATCATCAACCATATCCTCAACTTTTGTCCCATCAACCATATCCTCAACATATCAAACCAACAATCAAGAAGACAATTGAGGTGAAGCATGGACATCCTCTCTCACCCACATTGTTCAGGATATATATCAATCTATGAATGCCTCTACACTCCACCAATTGTGCATCAATAAAATTTTGGGTTTCCCACCTATCCACCAAGATGGATACATTGTCCCTGCACTGTGCCTCTAATTGCAAAATTGAAAAATTGGGATTTTCCATGTCAAAATTTTAATTCAAGACAAACCATGCATTGGAAGGCAATTAACACAATACTAAGACATAAAAATGATTAATTGACAAAATACCAAATACAATACATACATTTATTTTTATCTCACAAGGTATATAGATGCTAATTGAGCAAGTTCACATGAAGAGAGAAAGAAAATGCCATGATACATTGTTTAATTTATAATCAAGATCATTATCTATGATAAGGGAGAAGTAACATTTAGTTTCTTTCTCATATACAAAGGAAAAATTACGAAGCAATGTCAAATGCCTTCCATGAAGCAATGTTGTTGTAAGGGTTTTAGAAATCTTACATTGTAGGCAAGACCCTCACACCATACTAGATTGTGTTAACCAAAGCATCCTAGCCATGTCCAGTGATCTCAAATTTCATGAGCATGTTCAATGAGTGACCATAAATGAGGGGTGCCAGAGTAGCTACTAATCATAGTTTATAGTGGATGATTGTAATCGTACATAACATCTATGGTCCAAGTCATTTTTTTGGTGCCTAATGTTGGTAAATCACTTATTTCGTCATGGTAGCATATCTTTCCTTTCTTAAAGAAAAAATATATTGAATGTAAATTAAGTTATGTCTCATGCAAATGTTCAATATTGTTCTATAATGATTGGTTTGCATATTACAAGTATCATGTATCTATTATCACTTATTCCAATCCTACTTTAAGAAATAAAGGGAGAAGTTCAGGGCCTTTCCATAGGAACGACACCCACGAACTCCTCTCCTCGTAGCAATCTTTCAAATGTTAGCCCATAAATCAAACTCATGCCCTTGTTTCTCTAGTTTGGAAACCCTTGGATGGATCTAACAATGAACTCCTCCCAACCACTACTTTATCCATCTATTGAATGTCTTTTATTGGTATGTGTAAATGATTTTGATTGATTCTTAGAGAGGTGTGAAATCTAATTTTTCATTGACATAATGCAAACACCAAATTTAACCCGTGGTAGCCAAAATTTCATCCTTGCACTTTCTCACCCAATATTAAATACTTCACTAATTAGTCAAGGGGTAATGTCCTTAACAATATATTAAATATGAGAAGCATTCATATTAATACAAAAAACAAGAATAGTATTTAATATTAAGTTATAATGCAAGTAGCTACCAAGTTGACATATGAGACCCCCTTGTTTGTGAGACAAGGGATTTCCTCCATTCAATGCTTTAACTATTTAATTATGGAGGTGTACATACCTTAATTTCCTTTTGATCCAATCTTGTGACCTTTAAAGAGGAAACACTTTAACGGAAATCGAACAAGTAAATACAAACTTAATTTGTATATGTATCAAAGTTACTTTGAGAGTTGCATGGCATGCTTAGTTTTGTATACAAGAAAGGGAGAACTTGAAGGGTTGATCACAACAAACATATATGGTAAATTATCATTGTCATAGAACTGGTTTAACATCATGTACATTTAGTTTTGTGTCTATTAAAGGCATGTCAATTCAATGAAAAAACCAATGGTTTTCAACCTGGTCAGCTTAGTGAGTTATGTGTTAATCATCTCAGTGAACAACATATCAGGTCAATTAGCTTAGTCATTGACATGGACATTCCATTGTCACTATTAGTGACATGTTAGGTTGGATGTTTACATGTATTTTTTATTAACATTATCTGGGAGATTAACCAAATCAACATGCATGTTTGACTACAATTTGGGAGATATGTTAGATAGGTCAACCCCATAAACAACATTTATGTTCAATTGCACATGTTAGAGGCATGACGCAATGGTAGCTTGATTATTAACATGTAAATTTTGTTTATCGCTATTAAAGCTGTGTTAGGTTGGTTAACTTGATCAAATATTTGTATGTCTGGTTACAATTATTAAAGCCTCACTTGATTTCTTGATGCAGTAAATGGAGCGTAAGTCTAGTTACCATTGTCGAAGGCATGTTTTGTTGGTTAAATTATTTGAAATCATATACATTCAACTATGATTGTTAGATCCATCCAAGGCTACTAAACCCATTTAAAGTAGTGCATAACATCGATGGGGCCTTGCTTATTGCATTGTGTGTGAGTATAGTGCGTTATTTTTTTTGTAAGTCAAATATTTTTCATTAATAAAAAAGTATGTACAAGGGCGTCAAAATGCATGTGGCCTCACCCTGACTAGGTTTGTCAACCAATGCTATTACCATGGTACTGACAAAAAAAAAAATTACCCATCTGGGAGACCCACGACCTTATAGGCCATACATGCCCAAAAACAAAAAGAACTAACAGTACACCAGTTGCCATAATTAGTCATCAAAAGTGATAGAGGTAATATTATCTGGCCCCATCCCTAGAGGAGGAAGTGGGTGGTAAAGATAGTGGATGTGAGTATAGTGTGATGTTATTCCCCCACATGTGTTTAATTATGCCACGCGACATGTTCACCCTTCATTTTTTGAATTGCCTTCTTAAGGGGGTTGCTTAATGAAGATGGGGCTATGTCTAAGTCTCACGTGACTTTAGTAGAATAAATTCCATTTAGTTGTGATTTTTGAGCCAAAGGTGTCCTTTCATAACTTTTGAGACACTTCTACCACATTGCGATGTCTCAAATCAAATAATCGCCACTTGCTTGTGTTCATTGAAAAGATTTCAATCCAAAATACAAATGTATGTCAAAGCAAGTTAAATAGCCCATTTCCCACTAACCCACACCACAAACCTTCCTAAATTTATCTCCTTGCTTGTGTTTGTTTGGGTTCAACCTTACCCCCCCACCATAACTCATTTACTCCACCATTATGTACACATGCATATCTCTAAAATGAAAGCCAAACGTAGCCATTTCCATGCCTCGCAAAAGAATTTCAAAATATTGTTACATTTGCACCATAAAATATACATATTTGTAATCAAGATTTTATAAAGTAATATGTGGTACTCCTAATTACAATCTACTACTATTTTGACTACCCATACCGTACCCCTCAACCCTATGGAGATCCTTGTATTGATGTCATGACCCTCTCCATTTTGTAGATATTCTCTTAAATTGATCTTATAACACCCTCAATTAAAATCATTACTTGCACGTACATGAGAAGCCTTTTCGTAACAAAGTAGACCAACAAGGACTCAAGAGACTCTGCTCACCCCAACTCAAGTGCGAGGAAGTCCTAGCAACAAAAGGTGGGAACTTTCAAACCTTGGCAGGAACCATTCCCACTCTCTCAAATGTGACCATGTTGGTCAAAGCATGGTTGTTGTGTAGAGTTTCTTTTAAACCAAGCTAAAACTGGGATATTTGAGTAGGATATCACATAAGAAAAATAAGGACTCCGGAGTGCATATTGTGCTAAGATTTAAGAAAGAAGTGTGAGTTAAATCACGACTTTCATGCAAAAGATTCAAACTCTAAACATCTCGACAATTTGCCAAGTCGATTTATGTTTTCAAATTTAGTGTAACATCTCCTTCTGAGTTTTGTGGGAGAGCTAGAAACTCAGGTGAGTACATATGCGATTGTCGAAAACTTATCTTTCTTTCTGTGTATTGCAGTTATATTACAGATTTTCAGTGCAAATTCATTTTTCCCTTTTTCCATGTTGTATGAATATGCACCCTAGGGTCCTTGTTATTTGCTATTATATTTGAGAAATCCACGATGGATTTATCTCGTAACTCCCTTATATGGTGGTCTAAGCCATGAATTTCATGTTTTATAGTTTCAACATCCATTTATGAGAAGGTTTGTGGGAAAAAGGTTGGTTGGGTGTGTGCGACTAATGTTAAGGGTTCTATTTGGCAATCCTATTAATTTCTTTCTTAAATGCGTACCATACGCTTTGGATGTCTTAAGTTGTTCTTCATCCTTTGTATAACATGACCTGATTGGGCTCTGGATGTTGTATGAAACATGATATCGAGTATTTTGTATTCGATCTATCTTTTCGTAGCTCTCGTTCAATAAAAAGGGCGGCGACAACATTTCACCCTTTTACTCAAATCTACTCCTCCCTGCCTCACTCGAATAATAGAAAAAGCTATCAAAGCATAGTTTTATTTTTTCGTCAAATTTTAAAACCCTTACTGTTTCAAGGGTTTCAAATTTGCACTTTGGCATTCCATACAGATCCTGGGATCTATCCTCCACAGTTGAGCCAATTCGAGCAATGAGAAAGCATGGTAGGAGTTCATCAGATGACCTAGCTTCCTCCAAGGAAGAACGACCATAGAATGAAGAATCGATCCTAGACAAAGAAGAGGATGACCAAGAAGAGCTCAAAGCCATAAGTTGGTAGATGGCAGATGATGATGAAGACATGAATCCAATCAGTCAGTGAATGTGCCCAGTGTAGATGATGATCAAGATGCTTCTTCCGAAACTAATGACGAGCTAATTTTTTCAAACTCTATTTCTTTTGCACTCCCTTTATTTGTCTTTGGTGATTTTGAAAGCCCTTTTTTCTTAAAATTTTATCATTTTTTCCTATCCCCCCTTTTCTTGTCTTTTGTGCACCGTGCAAGTTCAAGACTTCCATTTTATGTGGTTTAGCGTCCTGAGAAGTGTCGGGTTCCTGTTATCTATCTCGCATTAGAAAATTCTCCACATTGAGCTACCATAGATCACTTTGATGAAACATCCAAGAGGCACTGCAGTAAGAGGAAGCTCTGAATCAATCCACTCCTAAGTACTCTGCAATGAAAATGCTCCACATCGAGCCACCCCTCAGCACTGTCATGCAAGAGTTGATAGGCAATGGGATAAGAGCACTCCGCAATGAAAATTCTCTACATCGAGCCACCCTTGAGCACTCTGAGTCAACATCCAAGAGGTGCGAGGCAGGAGGAAGCTCTGCTTCGAGCCACCCCTGAGTACTCTGCAACGTAACTACACCTCAAGTGCTTCTGGCATCCTTAGTCTACTTTTGCTACCCAGGTATGTTCAACACCCTCTTCGGATTGGGGGAATTGGGTAGGATTTAATCTTGTTTATTAGGATATACTATCTTGTTAATTAGTATTTAATTCGGTCTTGTTGGTTATATCCTTTTAATTACGATGTAATAGTATTTAGTCGGATTTCAATTTTCATGAATTTGTTTATAGCCATACACTGCAAGAGTTATATATTTAAAAAATAACTGATTTTCTTTTGGATCTTCCCATAAAGAAGATACATTCTTTTTTTTCAGATTTTGACTTCTATGGATGTTTTATAGCCATTAGGGCAAGAATTTTATGTTCAAATGGTTGTGAATTTTGTTGGGGTCATCCCATAAAGAAGGCATGTGTTGCTCAGTTGTTGCATTTTAATTTTTATGAGCTTGTTACAACCACACAAGGAAAACATTTTATGTTCAAATTGTACCCACTTTCCCTTCGGGTAACCCCATAACCAAGATTTGTGTTACTGTTTAGTACGATTACCAATTATATGAGTTTTTTATAGCAATATATGGTAGGCATTTCATATTCATATGTATGATTTAAAATTGTGCGTCTCGATACTTTAGGGTTACAGATTTCTCAGTTTGCACGTTTATTGTTATCATCGAATTGTTATAAGGTTGTTACTATGAAACACTCATAAATAGATAGGTATAATAACTTGGCTCTTGTTATGAGCATGGCGATTTCAATGTCTTCCTAGAGATGCATAAGATCCACAATGCATATATTCAAATGGTGCCCAATCTCCTTTTGGGTCATTGTTTAATGAAGAGTCATGTTCCTTTTTAGTGGGATTTCAACTTTTTGAGTTTTTGATAGCCATATGGGGCAGGTATTTTATATTCGAATATATGATTTGAAATTCTATGCATTCCCTTAAACCTTAGGGTTCCACATCTCTTAGTGTGCATATTTATTCTTCCCTTAGAATCGTTAAGAGGTTAAGAATCTCTATGGTTAAATTAAGAGGTAGAATTTGGTTATAATGGAGGGAGAGGTAGATTTTACAGCTCACTATATGTATCATTCCTTCTACAGTTTAAGCAAGGTGCTCTAAAGTTTAAACATAAGTGATTTCCTTACCTTTTAATTGTTTTTATTTGTGAAATATCACCGAAGCAGAAGCCAGGATGGAGAAAATTTTTAGGTTATATTGGACCTACAGTTCTTGTGTCCATAGCCTTCATGGATCCTAGAATGTGTATGTAGTTACTAATCTTTAACAATTTTATTTCGTATATATTTGGGTATCGATGTTGATATCGAGAATTCTGGTTGTGTCTCAGTGGTGTCTGATTTGCAGGGAGGGGCTAGGTTCAAATATGAGGTATTTAATAATAATAATAAGCTCTTGAATGAGATGATTGATTCTGATTAATTACTTTTTCGATCAGAAGAATTTAGAATTCATCCTAATATAATATTGTTTGCTCAATTTTTTGTGTTTTTTGTAGTTACTCTGGTCATTCTTGTGATGTCTATAAGTGGCTTGATTATTCAATATCTTGCATCGAATTTAGGAGTTGCAATAGGTCTGTCCCTCATCTGTTTTCTCTGCCAAACAATTATATGAATTGAGATTATGCTCACCCTTGAACCTGCTAGTCCATCAGGTAAGCATCTCGTGCAACACTATAGGGAAGAATATCCAAGAAATCTAAATTTTATCTTATGGTTCCTATCAGAAGTGGGTGTCATTGTTGCAGATATTCCTGAAGGTTAGCATTTTCAAGAATGATTTTGCAAAGTAAACTTCTTTTATTTTGATTTCTGATGCAGTAATCTTATTTTATTTTACTCCGTGCATCGAAATGAAACTGCAACTAATGCAGGATTTTAATGAGAATATTGATTTTTGTTGGAAAATGAATTCAACTGCAACTAATGCAAAGAATATTGATTTTTTTTGGAAAATGAATTCAACTGCAACTAATGCAGAGAATATTGATTTTTGTTGGAAAATGAATTCAACTGCAACTAATGTAGAGAATATTGATTTTTGTTGGAAAACGAATTCAACAATATTATTAAGAATGGTATGAAAAATAATGTACATAGTACATATAAATATGCACTATATACAATAGGTAAACCATTGATTCAATTTCCTAAGTTTAAACGATAAATAACTATCCACAAGAACCCTAACTAAATAAGGGTTAACAATTTTACCCCAATTTACTTCATTCACTTCATCCACTGTTTGTAATGTTCTTGTCTCTTCCTTTTTTTATCGCAGTACTGGGAACTACATTTTCTCTTAACATGTTGGTCGATATAGCTACATGGGATGGTGTTCTTCTAACTGGATTCATCACACTCACTCTCATTGGAGTGAAGAGATTCAGGGTGCTCCATCTGATCCTTTTGACTATACTCTATGCATCTATTTCAAGACAAAATGACAATTCATTTTTCTTATGTAACCTGGTTACTTCAAAGCCTTTTATCCTATGTTATAACTTGGGACATTGCAGATGAGAAATTTGGAGGTGATCATTGCTTTTCTTGTACTTACAATGTTTGGTTGTTTCATTGGAGAGCTGGCATATGCAAAGCCTAAAGCCAATGAGGTGTTAAAAGGAATGTTCATTCCTAATTTAAGAGGAAGTGGAGAAATTGGTATTGCCATTTCTCTTATTGGAGCTTTTCTTACATCGTAAGCCCCTATCACTTGTCCATTTCGTTAATTCAATTCAATGAATATGTTCTGTTAGCGCAAAGTAGTAATGATTCGAAAATCTAGCCAAACATCTTCCCATATCATGCATATGAGGCTTTGGGAAGTTAGTTGCATAGTAATAAATGGAGTACTTTTAAGTGCGACTTTTTTGGAGTTTCTAGTAGTTTTCTGGTCAGAATTTTGTGAAAACATTTGTGGCCAAATTTTGTTATTTGTTGTTTAAACTAGTTTTTTTACTACATATATGGGTTCAGCGTCCTCAAAAACCTCTGAATCACTTCGATTATGAATATTTCATCTGTCAAACTTATGATTTCAATGAATGTCGGCCAGAACAAACTATATAGAAAAATAAACTAGAAAACTTTCCAAAAAATTGCACTCGAAAACTACTAGGTAATAAATTTAGTACTAAGGTATTGAGTGTTTATTGATTACCTTCACAAAATATAATTGACCATGTTATCCTCCATATCTAGATACAATTTATTTCTTCCCTTTGCCTTGTTTCTCTCCGTGAAAGTACCACCAACTGTTTCTCAAGTTAATGTAAGTACTCTTCCATAGTTTAGAGAATTCTTAAAATAACTGGAATAGATTATTCATGTACTTTTCATTGTGCTTTATTTAAAAATTATATTGATTTTCAATGGGTTGTTGAAATTACAAGTTTTCATTACGAAAATTATGAAATGTAATTATTCCACTCAGAATAAGGTCTAATAGTCCCATCTACAAGAACATAATTTGTAAAAGTACACTGAAAAACATGATTCTTCAACCCAAACTGTCATAACTCCGTCTAAAACTCCTCCAGAGAATCATTCACTACATGAATAAACTACTTCCTGACAATGTCAGGTAGCCATAGACCTGTCAATGACTCATTAATCAGATCAGAAGACTATGAAATGATCTTAAAATGTTGTCTATGTTCCAGTCAGTGTGCAGGTATTTTCTCATCGAAACTGGATTTGCTATATTTATGGCATTCTTAATCAATGTCGCTGTTACCTATCTGAGCGGGGCAGTCTGTTCTTCACCAAACTTATCTACAGAGGACTCGGATAACTGTCGGAACTTGGACCTGAATACCTCATCTTTTCTATTAAAAGTAAGCGGATCCTTCCATCCCAACAAATATTTCCTCCACTTTGTCACTATGGTTTTGATTCACCTCCCTATTCTTCCAACATTTTAATCACTTAGACAACTTTACAAGCGAACTGACTTATCCATTCATCATGATTTTAATTATTTTCTCAGGCACTTGAAATGGATCCACAAAATTTGTTAGTAAATATAGATCTCATTCAAATCTTTGGCATTAGGAATTTCCTGATATTGTTAATGGTAGTGTTCCGAAAATCGTAAACCGAAAACCCTCTTTTTTCGTTCTTTAGCATGTTCTAGGTAACTGGAGCTCAAATATTTATGCCATCGCACTACTAGCATCTGGCCAGAGTGCATCGATCACAGGGACGTATGCTGGGCAGTATATCATGCAGGTGCATTAACGCATTAGTAACTCGTTTTTTTCCCTCTTGAAAATAGATGAATTTTGAATTTTGATAACCAGATTTGCATAATATTCACATGATACTGCTTTTACTGGCATTTGAGTGTGGTGCGTTGTTTTTTGTTGCAGGGTTTTCTCAATATGAAAATGAAGCCATGGCTCCGCAATCTTATCTCTCGGGCCATTGCCATCATCCCAAGCTTGTCAGTTTCTATTCTCTATGGTTCTTCTGGTGCTGCACAACTTATTATTATTTCGTCGGTATGCTCTTTGATCATCGAAATTGGCATCTCGATAACACATTTCAAATCACAAAAAATCATGATTGGGCTTAAAATTATTTCCCTGGATTCCAGTTAAAAATTTCCATGGATTTGGATTTCAGTAGTTAGATAATGTAAATGTCAAAAAAAAAAATCGTAGTTAGATAATGTTATTTTAAATATTTCTTAAAGAGTTAAAATTATAGTGCTAGATTCATATATATACAGTCAAAAACACATTTCATTCAATCCAAAAAACCTCAAACTTACCATAATTAGAAAACATTTCTCATCTAAATATTTCAGATGTTTTATATTTAAAGGCTAATGCTATGTGTATTCCTTCCGTGCAGATCATTTTATCATTTCAACTGCCATTTACATTAATTCCACTGTTGAAGTTTACGAGCAGTGAGATAAAGATGGGTCCTCACAAGAATTCAATCGGAGTAAGTTTCTACTACCAGATTAGAGAAGAAAACCTTTTTCTCCTGGTGCTAGAAATGTAGGATAATGACGATTGATCGTATTATTGTTACCTAAATTGAAAAAATTTTCTTGAATTATATGGCGATTTTTTGAATTGCATTTTACTAAATGGAAAATATTCTTTACCGTGTCGCAGATTATGGTTCTTTCCTGGTCGTTGGGATGGTGTATCATGGGCATCAACACCTACTACTTGACTACAGAATTTGGAAAATGGTTGGTCCATAGTAGTCTGCCTAAGGTAGTTTCTATATTTATTGGACTAATTGTATTTCCACTCATGGCTCTATATGTAGTGGTGCTTTTTTATTTGGCTTTCTGACGAGAAAATAAAGTCACTTATATGGCTCAACTAGGATCCTCGATTTGATCTGAAATTACAGTGAGTATTAACCGAACCAAGTCACAAAAAAATTGATATAGAATCACAGAAGTGATTTGCAATTGGAGTATGATTCGATTAGTTGTAGAGAATTGATTTGGAATTTCAGGGAAGTCATGTAAAAATAGTGCAAGTATTAGCAGATCTGAAATTTAGTGTGTTTTCCTCTTCATGTCTCTGAGTTGGTTTCATATTGTGACAATTTCCATGCAGCACTAAAACTTCTTTAACATTGCTTGGCCTCCATTACTATGAAGAAGAAAATTCCTAACATGGTACTGAAAACAGAAACACAGACGCATTTAACCATACATGGGTACAAAGCTTTTACTTGGAAAACAATCTTGGGCTAATCATATAGGCTTGCAATTTCAAAAATATCATGGGACAGTACTAGCTTTTGTTTATGCATTCATTTTTCTTATTTCAAAATTATAGTAGGAATACCCCTAAGGTAAGGGTATCCCTTTAGATCCTTCCATAACTTATCTCGCCTTACAGTTCCAGAATGTTCTTGGCCTTTTCCACGACATAAGTGGTTTTAACCATTAAAATCCACACTTATACGCCAAGTGTGCCAATGATAAAAAATGTACAGACAGTCATTTACAAAGATTCTTATAGATCAGATGCCTTTGCTAATTTGGGTGTTCTAGGGTTTTGGTCCTAAAAATCAGTAGTAGTTTTTTTCCCTTTTTCTCGAAAAAGAGATTTTAGTTTTTCATTCCATTTCTGTTTTTTGTTTCCTCAAGAAGATTTTTTGTCGATAAAAACTAATTTTCGATGACTGCTTTCCTCATTGAACATTTAGCCTTTTTGAAAAATTTGAAATAGCTAAATATTTCTCTGAAAATATATTCATTTGAGCTCAGGCTTTGCATCTAAGAGGATTTTCCTTCTTCAATTTTTATTTTCTCAACAACCTACAAATCTTCCACTGAGTACAATATTGAACCAGATTTATCCTCGTCCTTTCGGTGGAAATGAATTCAGATTTTCTACATTAAATAATACAAAGGCAGGAATAGCTGCAAGTTCATTCTAGAATAGATGAGAGGAAATTCACTTCAGCTTAGACAAGAACATGCAGGGTGAGTGTTCTTCTTCCAAATTGATAAGAGGAGTAACTTCCGCAAAGTTAAAGTTGAGTGTTTCTGCAGGATGCTCTGCAAACTGTTTTGAAGATACGTGTTGAAGCAGTGCAGTACTCTAAAGCATTAGCAGATCTTACAACGATGTATATAAACAAGAGCATATACTAAAAATTAAAACGAATGTCACAACCAAAACAAAAAATACAAGCTCACTACAACCAATATACAGCAGGGTAGTTATTCTTTGCAGAAAAACACTAACCTACAAATATTAACCAACGTTCAATGGATGGTTCAAGAGATACTGAGATTGCTATGGGTGCATATCAACCACAATATACATGGTCTAAAAAACGAGACCATCCACATGGCCAGGTGATTGGCTTAAGATTTTGTACCATGTTTATATCATGCTTTAGTATTTTTTATTTTTGTTTTCTCTGCAACAACTGCTTTTTGAGGCACTCCCTCCCTCCCAACCTAAATACATACTGAAGCATCCCCTTCTCTTTTATATTCTTGAAAGAGCTATGCAAATTTTGGCCCGAGTCAGTGCAGAATTCTTGGCATGTGTCACTTTGGGGATGCCCAACCATGCATACACTGAGAATCGAACTTGGGTTAGTTGGGGTAGACACACATCAAGTTTTTTCTAGACCGCAACTCAACCTACATAAAGTGAAGCACACTTACTAGAGGTCATGCTCATTGTTACTGAAATTGATGTTGCATGAAGATGGAAGCTAAACTTAGATGGGAAGTGGTGAACATATCCAGTTTAGTTGCAATTTTATTTAGAGATTATAGATCCAAATCAGCTCATGTCTTTCTTTGTTTCGATCTTTTAGTTGAGTGAATTTTCCATGCAACCTCCTCCTGCCATAACATCATAATGCACTTGTTAGTTAGGATTCATCCTTTTGCTTCATTTCTTCTATATTGTGCTATATTTCTACTTGTACATTGTATGAATTGCATTAAAGAATAACCTTCCTTACAATGAACAAGGATTTTTTGGGCTCCATTTTAGACATTAATGGAATTTATATGCTCTTGATTTTGTAGGTCAAACATGGTCCTATTTCACTCCCAAAGAGGTTTGGTGAGCCTGAGTGTGCTATAAGATACTCTAGATTTTGCATTATGAATGTCAAATTAGAATAGTTATTTGGACATTTTAATTTTACATTTGAAGTTTATATAATGTCTCATAGGAAAAATAAGTTTGCAAAGCTTGCATTTATGGTTTTATATATACTCTGATACCTAACATAATGGCTTTCTATTTTTGAAATATAGATTAAAATCTTTCTGACTTGTTTTCTTGTATGACCATTAGTAGCAACCCTCCTATATTGACATCAACTCTTGCAAGTACCCCTTTATTTACAAATGCTAGTCTTATGAATATAGATTAAAAGGAAGCATGGGCTTGAAACACCCAAACACCAAAAATCCATGCATCTTTCTCGGGACCTACCTGTACGCTAAGTCTTACATTTTTGTTTTTAATAAATCATTTTACATACTCTTGTTGTTTTTTTTGCACAATTATAGTCCTACTCCTTGTCTTAAAAGTTACCCTGATATTGAGCTCGTATTAGCCATGGTTTTCATGATTCATATCATACTGTTGATTTCTCTATCATGTACCTTATGGTCAGAATTTTGTGTATTATATTTTGAGAGATAGACTATTTTCCAATTTGCATACAACGAATTAACTTTTGTCAACTCTATTTCCAAATTTCCATGGGAGGATGGTTTATCTTTAGATGGTGACAAATGGCATTGAGTGGTTGGAATTATTGTTTCACTTTTGTGAAGTTGTTCCTCATAATGTAATATGAAAGTTTTACTAATGAGATTGTGAAGGCATATGCTCAAGATAATTTCTTTGACGTGATCACCAACACAATTGGTCTAATTGCTACTGTTCTTACAAGTACTCTGTACTGGTGGATAGATCCTGCTAGAGCAATTGTGGTAAGTAGTGCTTTGACCTTTTTCTTTATAGTTCATAGTTTTCAAATTTTCACATGTTATGCTTATCTATTTTGTTGAGTGTGTGCCATGGTTTCTTGGAATTGGCTACTAAAGAGTATTTTGTCTTCCATTATGTTATCCTCTCCTTTTTATAATCAACGTCCACTTATTTAATAAGAAACTTGATGTTGTTTTTTTTATTATCATGATATAGCTTGGCATTTAGTAGAAACATAGATGACATTTTTAGCACATGTTCTCAGTCATAAGTACTCTTGACTATCATAAACAATGGCTGGTGTGGAACTCCCAAGCCATAGAGGGCCCCAAATAATTATGGAGCTAGGATGGAGCCATGAATTTATCCAGCTTAAAATTCAAACAAAAAACATATTCCATGTCTATTAACTTTTAAGTAAGGAGAACTGATTAGAAAGGTGTAAGAGAATATATCCACTCCATTTCATTTCTTTTGCTTTGATAACAACTCAATCGCAGATTGTGGATTCACAAATCATAATTCTATTTGTTTTACATTTGGAAATCAAGACATTTTGTTATAGGATTTTATATGGTTGCATATACACAATAATAGAGACATACATGTGTGGAGAAGAAGGTGAAGAAAAAGAATTATTAACATGGAATGAAATCCCAACATAGGGATATGCGATTGTAGCAAGATAACCTGTATACATGAATATTTAATTGTATACTCATAGAAGATTTTGAAATTTTTTGCTATAGATATAATCTGCCTCTCTTTGTACCTTTTGGGGCAATTGCTAGTTTTAATAAGTTAAAAATATGGTCTACATGATTATAGTTTTTATAAAGATTATAGATCATGTGTCAGATAATTTTTTTTAAAGCAATTGCTATAAATGTAGTTTTTAGGATTTCCATAACTCTTCACGTAATTCTTTAAAGTGTGTTAGCTCAATGGAAGAGCAGCTCCCTTACAAGTAGGAGGTTGGTGGTTCGATTCCACTGTGCACTAACATGAATTAATCAACGATTTTGTAGTATATTTTTAATTAAATGTTTTTTATGTCAATTTATTTCAATGGGGAGATATTTCTGGATTCATTGCTTTATATTGTCTCTAGAGAGACAAAAGTGATCTTTAAATAAAAATTTTATTGTCTCTAGAGAGACAATCACTAGTATTAAAGACATATTGTCTCTAATCCGAGTGTTGTCTCTAGAGAGAGAAAAATGAAATTGTCTCCCAAGAGACAATAATGCTTGTGCTATATATTGTCTTTATAGAGACAATTTTTTAAGATGGTAATATTTAAGACAATAATGTTTAAGACAATAATTTTTGAGACACCTGCTTAAAGAAAATATTTAAGACAATACACAAGTTTTTTTTTTGTCTCAAGTTAAGATAATTTACCCAAAAATTGTCTCAAATATTGTCTTAAAAACCCTTTATGTAGTAGTGGAAAGAGTCCAAAATTGATATTTGTTGCATCTTTTGTCCACATTTTGTATCCATTTGTTAAATATGACACCTTTCTTCCTACTGTTATGTCCCTATATTTATCAAACATCTCTCCTGACAGTGGATTTGGAATAACAACTGTACTTGGAGACTTCTTACCAGATGACAGGCTATTGTAGGATTTCCTCATTACTTTAAGATTCCTCTATGGATTTATCTCTGAAGATATCTTGTCAGAACCATAGGGATGTTCCCTGGAGTAGACTGAATCAACTGCCACATATTTTTTTCATTGTCTCCATCCCTGCACAAATTTCTTGTTTGAAGGCATGAAAGTCCTTGTATTATATTCCAAAATGCTATTATCCTCATCTCCTTGTTTTCTTGCCAAACATGACACATTGGTCAGTGGAGGCTCTGTTGCTGAAACATGATAATTGCTCAAGTCAAAATCTGTATGATTTTTTCTCACATTACTTGCATTTTTTGCTTCACCAACTTCTTCTGTAGAGATTATATCTACATTCAAGTGTGTACTTTCTTCACAAATATGGATCTGATCAGCATTCTTATTAATAGAACTTGATCCATCTGAAAAATCTTGTCCAAGAAATTTTGAAATATTTGATTCAACCTTTTCACTCCTTTCCATCTCAAAGCTAGTAACATCACCTAATTGTTCTTGATTTCTTAGATCTTGTGCAGTAGATGGAGTGTTGGTTTCAATTTCTACTAGAGAATTGACTCCAACTAGCTCTGTAAAAATATATGCACCATCAACAACACCCACACAATACTTAGACTGCAAAATATTCTCCCTTTTTCTATAAACTCTTTTTTCCTTAGTTTTATCAAACCTTTTTCTCAACTTCTTCTTGCCTAAGGTAAACAAGGTAAAAGATATAATTTAGTTTATAAATAACATTTGTTAAAATGTATAAATATAATGGAAATTTTCAAACAACACCAAACTATTAATATGTGTATATTGGGAGGTACTCCAAACCCTATGCTTGAGGGTTCTGGAGAAATCGGCACACAAAAGTGGCTTGTGGGCTTGAAACCTAAGATTGGGTTTTTGTACCCATAGAAGTTGGGCCAAAACCATGAAGAGAATTTGGCGTGTGAGTGATGGAGAAGGTAGAGCACTCTAAGAGCAACTAGAGGCAATGAAAAATCATCAAAATATGACATGTAGAAATGGAAATATTAATTTTTTAAGGTTAACATGGGTGAAGAAGACCTTAAGGCCACGTCAGCTAGACATTAGTGTGCCATTTCAAGGGATGTTATGTAACCCACATAATGTGTATAGATATAGGTATTGTGGGAGGTGAATTACATACATCCAAGTGCATTCAACATCATAGATTATCTCTGAAATTTGGTGTAGATCTGAAGCATGACGGAAGGAGGCAAGAAGGATGAGTTTGGGAAATGTTTGGAGTGAGTGAGCGATGAGGCTTGAAAGGCCTATGTAAGATAGTGGGTTCCCTAGCAAAGAAATTCTAAGGTATGAGGTAAGTTACAAAGTGTTTCTCTACATGGTTTAAGGTGTATTTTTTCTTTGTTCAAGCCATAGAAGAAGGCTGCTACAAAAACGAGTTGGGAGAGTTGTCTTGTGAGATGAGAGGCATAGAATAGGTCCTCTTCTCTAGCTATAGATGACCCATACCTAGCTTGGTTGAATCAAAGATATTTTCATTGTCTTAGAAGGTTGACACCCTTGCTGTAGTTATCCAATCTATTGCAAGAGTTCTTAGTACGGGCTTAGCAATCTCAACAGTGCAGGAAGCAGTGTAGAAGGAAGTGAAGAAGAGAATCTAATTGGAGAAAGGAAGCACAATTCTTTGAACAGAAAATTAGGGCTGCTAATGTGCCCTACTAAGAGCTCAGGTTACAAAGATCCCTAGGCAAGGTGGAAATAATGAAAAGTTGTAGATTTCAACCTGATGATGGATGCATTCTAGTTGGATGGGTGTTCAAAGGTTGGATAGTTCATGAGGTTTGTTAAAAAATGAGAGGAAGGTTTATTGTAGGTTTGGATGCCCTAACCATCATGCAAATGCTACATAAATGATTGGTCACTCATGGCGTGTTAGAGGGCAACATGAGAGTGGAACAAGTGTGGACAATGGATTGGGAAGTTATGGTCTGTCTGAGGGTAGCATGATATTGCCCAAATTGGAGGTCGGTGCGTACCATCTTGATCAACTAAGGTGGTTTCTAGTGGCAGAAGAAGAACTCAAGGGTCTAATCAAGCAGGAGAAGTTTGAGTAGCCCTATAGTTGTCGTGTGGAGAAGGACATCAAAAACAGAAGACGTGCAGTCCTCTTGGCCTGTGTTCATTATGAGAGATGGACATCTTGTAGTGATAGCTGGTAGCCCTTTTTTCCTTATTCTAGTCTTCATTGGAGCAATGCAGGAAGACTATGGCAGGAAGATGAAGTACCTGAGTAGCTTAGGAGAAATAGTGGCTAGTTGTTAGTTGTTCATAAACGAAGTTGTGAACAATGGGACATGAGTCTCAATGTGTTGATGCATTGACGGAAGAACAGTCAATGAGAGAGCATATTATTGAGTCGAGATTCAGTGGCCAAATGGACTTGGAGCACTGATAGAGACAAATGTTGCAAATGTGGAGCTGAAGGACTGGGAAGATGTGTACAAGGTATGACCAAGGAAGTTGTCAAGAGCTCTACATCAGCTAGAGGGTTAGACTTTCTTGTTCAAGGTAGACTGGCTGTCGATGGAATGACACCAAGCCCCAGTTTTGTATCTTTGTATCAGTGTATGTATGAGGGTTGTTATCCCTGATACATGAGCCTTAGATGATCATATTATTCAATTCGATTAATATAACGAAGTTGGGTTATTGTACATAATTTGTGCAAAAGTTGTGTATATTTTGTGCACTAGTATATTTACTATTGTTTATAATTTCGCTATGCAAAGTAGCTTCATTGTGATTCTTGGTTTTGGTGTTAATGATTTCAAAATCTATCCTAAACACCAGAATCATGGAAAATCAACACACACACTATTAAGCATACTTCTTTTGGATAACTTCTTCTTCTTCAACAAGCTCCTTCTGACAGCGAAGAGCTTCTGCCACCTTATAAGCTATTCATGCCTTTACCTACCAAAATAAAAGATTTATATCTTCTTAAAAATGTGAAGCATAATTTTTTTTTTTAACTGCATTAATTAAAACATGTCGAATTAAAAACACCTATGTTTTGTATTTCACATAGACGTCATTTACCAATTTTTTCTCAACCAAGAAACCCAGGGAAGCAACCAGATTCTTCACTTCTAGTCCAACATTTCCTACTTCTCCTTCATATACAAGCCTTTGTACAGACACAGATGATCCTGCACAAAAAGGTCCTTTCACTTGCATCATCCAATATGCTGAATAGATATCCATTTTGCAAGTGAAAGGACCAATATCCAATATACTGAATAGATATCCAATATGATGAATATTATGTGGCATGTTTGGTCACCACAAGCTTGATAAAAAGGACTTCATGATAACAAATCCTTCCTTCTGTAGTTTGCACATTATATATAGATTTAGAATTGGTGTTTGACGGAAAACAAGGCCATGGATATCCTTCTTCGATGCATCGAGGCCTTTCTGCACTTAGATAGGACATTCATTGAAGAGATTATGGAAATTTGATAGTCGTTAATTCCTTGGCCATAGGGTTGCAACTGTAGGTCCTAGGAACAATGAACTTCGTACAACACTTAAGGCAGTAGGAATTTTAGCAAGGGTTTGTCTACTGTAAGTTTAGTAGACATCTGGCTCATTAGGGCATTCTTAACCTGGCAAAAAACTTTAGAAAGCATGAATATCAATGGTTAAATAAAACAATTATTTTGTAATTAATTGAAGAGTTCTCGTGGATTAGTACTCATGATTTGGTTTTAGTACTATTGGATAACACTATTATAGTTGGAATTAATATGGTTGTGTGGCCTACTATTCATTAGAAATGGACTCTAATTTACTGATCTGAATTGGATCCATAGAGAGACTGTCAAGAACCATGATTGAATCAAGTCGAACAAATCTATAATGAAATCCAAAACAGTATCAGAAACACCCTGAACCAGTAGCCATGGCAGTTGACGTGGAACGACGAGGACCTCGGTCAAAGTGCGCTGACCGAGGCCCATGAAGACCACACAGGAGGAAAAAGTAGCCCCTGGGAGCCCCGGAATGGGAAAAGGGCGAGGTTTTTGATGCGTGATTAGCGCTTAGCGCTAATCGCGCATTGTTAGGTGAACAAGGCCAAAATGGGAGAGCTCGAGCACCCGGTCGTGTGGGGGTATTGGAGGACCGCGGGTGGGAAAAGGTAAAAGCGCTAAAGTACAAAGGCGGGACCCATGCTCTGGAAACTAGTAGTTTTGATCGGGGTGCCCTTGAATGGTAAGAGGTTTTGGATAGGAGCGGAGCAATTCCATACACCGATTGATGCATGACAGGCGGATGTGAGAGAAAACCGTCATTAATCGCGTGTTATCAGTCGATCAAGTCAACCGCGTGAAACATGTGCATGGCATCGGATTTGGAGGGCCTAGATCAGATGGTTGAGATTGCACCCGATGGAAAGAAGCAGAATCAACAGGGAATTAAGCCACATTATAAAGGGATTTGGAATCCGTTTGACTGCCATGGTGGAGGAAGAACGCATCCATGGCGTAACTGAAGAAATGAACTGACGAAGCATGCTGGCACCGTTTAGAGGAGGAAAAGTGGCCACTCCCTGAGTGTTCATTATGATGCTGAATGCAGGGAACTCCAAGCGCAACTGCAGAAGGTGAATCAACACAGGAAGAACATGAACTAAATAGGCATAGGGATCGAATGGCTAAAGCCATGAACAGAGACAGTCGAGCCAGTTAGAGTTGATTTTGGAATCAGAATTGAGAAGAGTCCAAGTGACCAAGAGAGACAGTGAACAGTGAACCCAGAGATGAGGACTGAACACAGAGAATAGTAAAGCCAAGTAGAAGAGACAAAGGGCCGAACTAACCACAGGTAGTGTCGAGCATCAGAGAGCTTGAAGATTCAAGCCTTCCCATAGAGGAATCTGTCCGGACTGAGCATCACATTTGGTTGTTTCCACTATAGACCAAGGGTCAGTGAGCTGGTAGGAAGAAGAAGAGTCTATGTACTCCGAGTGGCTTGGGGAATCCAAGAACCACCCTTCCAAGCAAAATCTGCTTCAGGAGAACTCATATTGAGTCCCTGTATTTAATTTCTCTACTAAAAGACACAATAAAACAAGGCCACCACTGAAGCTAGACTGATGACGTAGCCCTGGAGAATAGGGTGAGCTCCTTATTAAAATTGTTTGTGTCTTTGTGTTGCTTACTATATTTCTCTGCTGTCTTTCCATTTTACTTTCTGCGTATTGTCAATCTGATCGATCCGTTGTTTTAATAACGTAGAACACACACACCAGCACATGAGTCTGTAATACCTTTAGTTTAATGAATATTTAACTGATGGAACTCATATGGTGAATATCAGATCAAGTGGTATCAGAGCATAATGTTGTAAGGTTAGACAAGGTTGTGTTGGTATAGTTGTGAATGCTCACAAGATCAAAGCTCAAATTAGGAGAAGGAGAGTTGGTGGAAACTAATACTGAAATTGGGAGAGTCTATCCTCGAAAGACCATGTCAGAAGAAAGTTTTATGGGGCCAAACCCTCAATTCATAGAGAGTTTCCTAGCTATGAAGTCCATGGTTGAAGAAATGTACCGAGACTTTAGAAAGAAAAAGATGGAAGAAGCATTAGGTTATAAGCATGAGAAAGGAGAAGATGAGTCTCACTTCCATGGCAACTCCAAAGGAAAAGGGAAAGAGGAAAACTTTCTCACACCTCCTAATAGCCCTGTACATAATAAGAAAGCATCTTTAATTAAGTTAGATGTTAAATTTGATTTGCCTATATATGATGAAGATCCAAATGCTAAAAAATTGGACAATTGGATTAGACAAATTGATGTGTATTGCAGGGTACAGAACATAAACTCAGACACGAGTAAGATTTTGCCGGTAAGCCTATGCCTAGGAGGCACTGCCTTGGTTTGGTGGGAAGGTAGAACCCAAGATGATATGAAAAGCCATGGTAAGACCATGTATGTCTGGAGTGACTTCATTTCTACAATTAGGAAACAATTCTATCCATTGGCCTACATGCAGCAGGCCATGATGAGTTGGCAAACTCTTCGGCAGTTGAAGGGGAGAAGTGTACAAGGGTATACTCAAGAGTTCAGAAAGAGAAAATTGACGTTGGGTATGTCACTAGACTCACCAGAGACTCTTTTGAAGTACATTGGTGGTCTACACAGCTACATGAGGCATACCATCCTCGTGTTTAATCCCACTAGTCTAGATGAGGTTTTTGTACAAGCTACTCATCTAGAGGCTAGAGGAAAGAATGGCAATCCAGAAGTTGAGGGACCACCCCAACCCACTGTAAGCAATAGCAAGGAGAAAAGAAAATAGAAGTGGAAAGCAAGGAAGGCTAACACTGCACAGAAAGCCAAAGCTTCATTCACTCACTGTAAAAAGGAGGGGCATGATGATGAGCATTGTTGGATTCTGTATCCAGAGCTGAGACCTAAGAGGTCCGAGGGCAAGAAGAAGAAGATAGTTGCAGCTATTCAGAGAGATTTTGGGTCAGACTCGGGAGATGAAACAAACATAGAAGCCACAGGTATAAAAGGTAAGAATTCTGAAGCATCTACTAGTAATTATGCTCAATCTGTTATTGATGAAGAAAATGAGAGAAAAAGACATGAGCTTTTCCATATTCAATTTATTTCTAAAAATCAAAAGATTGATACTTTGTTTGATAGTGGCTCTCAAGTAAATTTGATTTCTGGAGCAATTGTAAAGAAATTGGGATTAGCAACTACACCTCACAAGAAAAGATACCCATTAGGATGGTTGAATGATAAAGCACAACTACAAGTGACTAGACAGTGCAAACTCAAGTTTTCTTTTGGGTTAGCATTTTGTATATGAGGTTGAATTAGACATAATTCCTTTGGATATATGTGGAATTGTTTTAGGAAGTCCTTAATTCTACGATAGAAAGGCTATTTTCTATAGAGTTGAGAACAAGTATCTACTGGTTAAAGATGGAATCAAATACTTTGTAAGAGCTCATAATCTCAAGAATAATTATACTCTCATAAACTCAGAACAGATGAAAAAAATGATTAATTCATGCAAGCAATTCTTACTGATGGTTCTAAAGGAAAATAAACCTGATAAAACCAATGTATTTGAGGGTTGTAGTGCTGAACAACAAGCTGATATAGAAAAGGTTGTTTAAGAGTATGATATCTTGTTTCAAAAACCTAAAGGCCTACCACCCAAAAAGAGGATAGTACATGATACTATTTTGCAGCAAGATGTTCCATTGCCTAACATTGGGATGTACAGATTGTCTGCTTTAGAGAATGCTGAAATAAAGAAGTACGTGCAGGAGTTGCTCGAAAAGGGCTTCATCAGGCCTAGCACATCACCATGTGGATCACCAATCATTTTGGTGAGAAAGAAAGATGGCTCATGGAGAATGTGCATTGATTACCGAGCACTGAATAAGATAACAATCAAGAATCGTCATCCCCTTCCTCACATAGATGATCTCCTAGATCAATTAAAAGAAGTTTTTTATTTCACCAAGTTGGATTTGCATAGTGGATACCATCAGGTCAGAGTTGCAGAGCAAGATTCATGGAAGACTACTTTCAAAACAAAGTAGGGATTGTATGAATGGCTAGTTGTGTGTTTTGGCTTAACTAATTCTTTTGCTACTTTCATGAGATTAATGAATGATGTACTCAGACCTTTTCATGATGATTTTGTTATTGTGTATCTGGATGAAATTTTGATTTTTAGTAAAATGTCGGAAGAACATTTAAAGCATGTTAAGCAGACATTAGATGTTTTGAAAAGAGAAAAACTTTATGTTAAACTCTCAAAATGTGAATTTGAAAAAACATCTCTAAACTACTTGGGTCACATAGTAGGGGGAGGTGAATCGAAAATAGATCCCTCGAAAGTGGCAGTCATTATAAACTGGCCTAAACCCAGGTCTATTACAGAAGTGAGAAGCTTCTTAGGAGCAACACAATATTGGAGGAAGTTCATCTCTAACTTCTCCATGATTGTAGCGCCTTTACATGTTTTAACAGGATTGAATAAGGTGTTTCAGTGGGGAGGCAAACATCAGAAATCCTTCAACACCTTGAAGTAAAAAATAAGTACAGCACCTGTATTAGCACTACCAGATTTGCAAAGACCATTTGAGATCCAAACTGATGCCAGCGACTATGCCATGGGAGCAGTGTTGACACAGCATGGCAAACCCATATGTTAGCATTCTGAGACTTTTAATCCTGCAGTAGTTAACTATCCTACATATAATAAAGAATTGTATGTATTAGTTCAGAGTGTGAAAAAGTGGAAACATTACTTAATGGGCAAAGAGATAGTAATACATACTGATCACCAGCCACTCCAATATCTACACTCCCAAACTAAGTTGCAACAATCAAGACATTACAGGTGGATGGGTTTTCTACAACAGTTTGACTTGGTCATCAGATATAAAAAGGGCATACATAAGAAGGTTGCAGACATGTTATCTAGACCCATTATAAATGCATCTACCATACTTAAGCATAATTTTGTACTACATGAAAGCTACATAGAACAATATGCTCAGGATATGGATTTTAAAGATGTATATGCAACTTTGAGTCAAGGCAAAAGAGTAGAAGAATTGGACTATCATATAAAGGACGACTCTTATACCATTGTGGGAAACTCTGTATTCCAAAAACTAAGAGGATAAAGATAATTAGGGAAGCACACACTTCTCTAATATCAGGTCACTTTGGGGTAAGCAAAACAGTTACACAGTTGCAAAGATTCTGCTATTGGCCGAAAATGAATGAGGTAGTTTCTAGATATGTAAGAGGGTGTGCCATGTGTGTTAAAATCAAGCCCAGCAATAGAAAACTAGGCTTGTACACTCCATTGCCAGTCCCTTCTCACCCTTGGGAAAGCGTTTCCATGGATTTTGTAGCAGGACAGCCTAAATCTAGGAAAGGTCATGATTATCTATACGTTGTTGTGGATAGGTTCAACAAAATGTGCATTTTGATACTTTGTAGTAAATAGGTCACAACTGAACAGACTGCAAAATTGTTCTTTCAACATGTATGGGTTCATTTTGGATTACCCACTTCCATTGTATCTGATCGAGACACCCGATTTGTGGGGAAGTTTTGGTCTAGTCTGTGGGAACTGATGGACACCAAGTTAAAGAAAAGCACAACTTTTCATCCACAAAACAGATGTCCAAACAAAAGTAGTAAACAAGAATGTGATCCAGTTACTGAGAGGATATTGCAGTAAACATCCTAAGCTTTGGGATGAACACTTGTGTTATGTGCAGCATGCTTACAACAGAGTCGAACACTCTTCTACATAGATGGTTGAAGGGAAAGTACCCCTAGGGTCCTTTGGGCTAAGACTCTACCAGACTGAAAATTGCTTATTCAAAGAAACACACACACAACCATCATTTTTACTTTTAAGCAAATTCTAATGTTTAGGGTACGTACCTAAGGTCCTACGTTTGAGAAGGCCTTTAGGGTCCAAACCCTTCTTGGATTTCCCTTCTTCTTTCTTTGACCTGCAAGACAAACAAATCAAAGAACACAACAGTACATGTACAGATACTTATGTATAAACCATCTTTATGCTATAAAGTTAGTTAAAAAATTCTTTAAGTAACCACTTGCATAAGAATTCAAGACAAGAATCTCATAGGCATAAAGAAAGATTGTTTCGGGAACAAAGACGTGTTTCTTTATATATAAAGGCAAATAAAGTACATATATCGGAAAGATATCACCTGAACACCTTCAGCAGGCTCCAAGCAAAGCTTCCTCCCGGATTCATTCCAGCCTCAAGCCTCCAACAAGAGCTCCTTCCAAGTCCTACTCAATGATGATATCAAGGATGAATGATCACCAATACACATGGAAACAAGAGTTTCCTATGCAAAATGGGGGAAGTGCAGAAAGCCCCAAGGACTTCAGACCTGGTCTAAGGGAAAAATCTCAGCATAATAATCTTGCTCTCTTCTCTCTCCCCTTGGCCTTCCCTTTGATGTCTTTTTATATCCTCTCCAAAGTAGTTTTTTAGTTAGGAGTTGGTTGGGAACAGTTGGGCCACGGGCACTAACAGGTGATCCAGCAGGTAAACCCGCGATCTCCGCCCGAAAAAGAGGAATTTATTATTTTTTTAAGTGTTTTAATAGATACACGCGGGTTGGGTATGACATACCTGCGTGTACACGCGTTTAACTCAGGGCAATGTCGCGTATAGGGAATAAAACACTGTTTTTTAAATTTTTGGACCAGGTCTAGAAGGAGGGGTTTCCCTAGGCCATGAGTGCAGCATCACAAACCATAAGAGAGATATTTGGAGCTATAACAGATGCCCCCTAATGTATGAGGTCAGAAGGGGAACATGATGGCCGAAATATATTAAGTAAGTACAAGGAAAGGAACTCTGCCGAAAAACCGAGGAGGACTTCACCAGGATTCAGCCTGCCAAGCCACCGAAAGGAGATCAGAAAGAAACACTGTCTGAGGCGGGCATACCCATGCTCAGGAAAAGTAAAGCATGTCCGCATATCAAGTACAAGCGGATCCACTAAGTATACAAGTATAAATGACTGGAAAATACATAATGGATCATCTGATCATAATGAGTAAGTACATGTCTGAATATCACATATAAGACTGTCAATGATGCTGAAATATGCAACGGATCACTGATATCAAAGACTGATCCCAAAAAGGTACCAACTGAACATGATGGAATAGGATGGTACTACACTGCAAACTCAGGTGCCAGCATATAGAATGTCGCCATGACTGACTGCAACATATAAGGTGGAGTGGTATCAACTAGCAGGAATAGGAGCAACTGTCAAGTGAACCAATGAATGCTGATACAACCTGAGGTCTTCACCGACCGCCGTGGTACATTTCTACACCATGGGAATAAATGATCTGAAGTCGACCATGTGAGAAATCGTTTGATTATCGGTCATTGATGTATACCGTTAACAAATGCGAGACTACTCACCGATAATGATAATGAGCGTCAAGGTACCCAGTACAATCTAACAAGTGTGAATAGATGAGCTGAAGTCGAACACCTGTAAGAATCTATCAATCAGGAGACAATGATGGTTTCCCACTGTCGATAGCGAGGAATCTGCCACTAATGACTGCAAACCCCAAGGTACTGCCAAATGGACTCTAGATCTTTGCCCCAGAGCAATGAGTCGGAGTCGATAGGGAAAGATCTGCTAGAAGGAAGGCATTAAGGCATCCTCCATCAATCTAGTGCGAGTGTAACCCGTAGGCCAATAATGTGGAAGGAATCGGACGAAGAAAGATGTAGTAACCCAACCGAAGTACGTTTCCGGCGTACACAAGATGTGGCTAGCGCACGGCAGAAACCCTCTGAACCAACCAATAATGAAAGCTGACACAGAGGCGAGGTATCCACCAATAGGGTCAAATGGAAACCAAGGTACTGCACGAATCCCAATGTGTGATAATGTATGCTGATGTCGAACACAAGGGAAACCACTCAGTCAAAGACCCATGATACTGATCGATGCTGAGCACAAGGTGACCTATCAATAATGAAAATAGGGCCAGGGTGCGGCTCTAGGCCTGTCCTCAGAGCAAGGTGTTGTCGTCGATAAGGACAAGACCCGCCAGCAAGAAGTCAATGGGGACCTTCTCAAACCGGCACGAGTAAAGGACCAATATAACTGATGTGATGATAGACATGACACTGACAACCAAGGATGGCCGACTGAAAAATGAGTCAAGAGACACCACAGAAAGGCCGACTCAGGCTAACTTCCCTTGAACAAAAGCACGACTCAATGTGACTATGTGGCAGCATATGATGAGTCTGTATAAGTTCGTCATGCAGGAGGCACGAACGAACCCTCCATATGATTGGAAGAGATAACCAATCGGGGGAGAACTGACTCGATAACAAGGTTATGGCGTACCTAAGTCAAACTAAATCCCACCCATGCGGAGGAGACTTTGTTTTGAGTGCTTTGTTCAAGGGCGACACGACTGACTCTAGCTGCCAACCATAAATGGAAATAATGTCCCTGTTCCCGCTCTTTTTGGAATATTTAATTTTTTTGTCTTTTTCTGATAAGCCGGAAAAAGAATAAAAGAATGCTATGGTACAGTGGAAAGAACGAGTGTCGGTGAAACAGATGATCTAGTTCCTGGGAAAGGAACGTTCCTATGCTCAATGCAGGGAGGTGAAAAACTGGTCAGTGACACTCAGAGGTAAGTTCCTTCCACGGATCTGGGTATGCCAAGCTGCAGAAGTCAAGGGTATGCAAGGTTGATTTTGCAGATGTCATGGTCAAAAGTTGGCTTAAACACGAGTCCAAGTGAAGCCGGCTATAGGCCAAAAGGTGCAAATGGTCAACATGCAATGCAGAAGTACAACTTGACACACATAGGAGCCTCTAGGGTATAAGGCCAGAACGAAGCGAAGAAGCAAAGAGGAATGAGTCTTCAACGCATAAGTCATGGCGGGACTACAGAGGACTCCCGAGCCTACTCAAACGAAGCAGCATGGGAAACAAATGTCAGTGAGGTGCTAACTAGGATGCCCATGTAAAAGAATGGCTCTACCATCATGTCATGATTTAAAGAATCGGCGAGTGAAAATGGCTTACGAACCATAACATGATGGGGTCGACCCTACGGCAGTTGTATCGGTCAAATGGAGGCTAGTATGCATAATGCAACGGAAAAATGGTGTCCCTAACCTATATGCCAGTGAGAACACGATACCTGCCATGACGGGTCAGCAGTCATGGAACCGTCTCGAACCGTCGAAAAATGTCCAAAATGTCCTGAAAAACAACCCAATCTCGACATTCCAAGCTCTCAAGTTAAAAGTGACATGAAACCAAACAAAATAAAATTTTGAAAAAAATTTTGCATTTTCAAAACTTATAAAAGAAATTTTGGACTTACCATTTTCACCGTTTGACTTGGAGAGCAAAAATTGTGGAGCAAAAGGAGCAAACTTCCCCGTGACTTATTCAACCGTTCAAACTTGCCGAAAACTTCCAGGTAAGCACTAAACTTGTCTTGCAATTAATTGTGATAGTTTTTAGGAAGTTTAATTAATGTTTCACCGTTAGACTTTTGCAAAAAATCGCTCTGCGGCGTACACGCGGGTTGGCTGTATAGAAATCGCGTATACGACGGCCCTACACGCGACTGTATACAAGTGAACCCGCGTGTGCGCAGCAAACTAATTTTATACAAAAAACTAACGGATGAAAATGATTTTTTCTTCCAGGATGACTATCACATGGCGTGAAAGAGAGCACTCAGCTGTAGATAATGAAGTTATGAACAATGATGAGGCGTTAGACGCCCTGCGGGGATGCGGATTGTTAAAATTATTCAAGTTGCCAAATATGAAAACAAACGTGCGTCTGCTCGAGAGACTCATTGATTATTGGGATGTCGAGGAAGAAGCTTTTGTGATTGATCAGATGCCACTCAGGGTAGAAGTGGAAGATATATATTTCATCACGGGCCTTTCCCGAAGGGGAGAGGTAGTACACTCCCGGGGCAGGACCCGGAATAGCCTCAGTGTAGACGACTATGTTCAAATTTACTGCCCAGGTCATCGGAAGGTCGGGAGCCAGATCTCTATCCCAGACGTGGCGAGTTTGTCACTGCGGATAATCTTGTTCACCATAGCTCGAGTGAACGGATCATCCTCACTACATCAGGCATCACGGGTAAACATGAGCGTAGCAGTGGACTGTCTCACCACGGTGTTTGACTGGTGTACTCCTCTACTTGCCAATATGAAGGAACAACTTGCTTCTATCAGGAGGGGACGGACCAAGAACTTTGGGTACGGAACTATTTTATGCACTTTCTTCTTTGAGAAGGTTCCCGCACTCCGCCCCAGGGTAGCAGTTCCCATCAGTAGTCCACGTGATCCACGCATGGGCCGGTGGGCTGACTTGATGAAACGTCTGGGGGGTGGGGAAGTGCCTAGGAATGCATTCGACGATGACTTTTTTGCTTGGTGGGAGCAACAGATCATCGCCATAGATGACTACCCCTATGCTGGGCTGGATTTCCGAGGAGATCCTGATCTAGTGTTACCACCGGATGCAGCATGGGGCGAGATTGGTAAGATTTTTGATTTTTATGATTTTATGATTTTTTTGGATTTTCCAAATATAATGATAAATTTTGAAAAATATTTTTTGATGAGATTCAAATGACTAATATGATGATCATGTTCCAGACATTGGGCCTGTGCGACCAGATGGATTCCCGCGGCATGGACGGCGTGGCCGAGGAGCCGAAGAGGCGGCTGCGGATGCGGAAAGGACCCTCAACAACGTCCAGCGACACTTGGCGAGACTGAGCTACCAAGTACCGATGGCCGAGATAGAGGACCTTCCTCCAGATATGCAGCGTCATGTGGTTGGGATGCCACGTGACTGGGTTCGCGTCTTTCGGCGCGTGGCCACTGCTATAGTTACTTATTTAGCTGCTCATCCAGAGCCGAGGCATTAGATATGCCTGACATGATTATGGGCATTTGAGTCCCAATTTTGTATATTTTTGGACACACATATGTACACTCGAGACGCTCTGCGATATATATATATACAGTTTGACTTTTTGATGCATGATTTTATGATGATGAATGATTGATATGCCAGTCTAATGCTTGATTAGCGATAGAATCAGCTAACCAATTTTGAGATCTTGGAATGTGCAAATAATTAATGTAAATAAATGATCTTTGCAACAACCTCACCCTTAAATATTGGCGATATAATAATGGATCTCTAACCCGATAAATGTTATTTAACTGAGACACTATCAATTGAGAATCAAGATATACTACCAACGAGTCGATCCCATAAGAGATTGCCTCGGATAATAAATTGACAACAGCTGTATACTCGGCCATATTGTTTGAAGAAGGACCGATACACACGCCTCTCGATATCATCAACTGACCAATTGGGTAATAAAGTACCCAAGCTGCGGAAGCAAGATTCCGAGTGTGCCGACTAGCACCATCGGCGAACCCAAAATAAACCAAATCATCCATCAACACCTGCCAAGGTAGACCAAAAAGTGCTGATATCAGAAAACGCTCGACAATATATGTACAAATACACATAAAATACAAAGAAGCCATTGCCTGGTAAAACTAAGCAAAATACTTCTTTAAATAGAGCCCATTTCGGGGCTCCGCCAGCTTGTTTCCTTCGAAATCAATTAACTCATACGATCCTTTTTCTAAGACTCGTTTGATAATGAAAGGACCGTACCACATAGGCTTGAATTTTCCTGCCCCCAAGGCGTCCTTATCTTGGTCATAGACCAAGACAAGGTCACCTTCAGAAAAGACACGAGGACGGACAGACTTATCATACTGAGTTTTGACCCTTTTCTTATGGGCCTCATTCATCGTGGAGGCATCTCGACGCTGCTCATCGAGATGTTCCAGGTGAACTAGGCGCTCCTCGAGACTCGAAGTCTCAGGAAGAAGCTCGATAGCCAATTTCAGAGATGGAATTTCAAATTCGACCGGAAAGATAGATTCCATCCCGTAAACCAACTGAAAAGGAGTAAAACCAGTAGCCGTTTTGACGGAGGTTCGGTATGCCCAAAGAGCCGGATACAACATAATGTGCCAATTGGACCGATTTTTATCGATTGTCCGTTGGAGTATCGTCTTAAGAGTTTTATTGACTGCCTCGACCTGTCCATTGGCCTAAGGATAGTAAGGAGACGAATGCTCTTGACGGAAACCTAATTTAAGAACCAATTCGGACATTAGCTGATTTTGGAAATGACTGCCATGGTCAGTGACAATCTCTCTTGGGATACCGAATCTTGAGATAACCTGATTGAAAAGAAACAATGCTGCCGTGTCACTGTCGTTCTTATAAGTAGGCATGGCCTCTGCCCACTTCGTGAAGTAGTCTACAGCCACGATAATGTACTTGTGATTCGCCGCTGAAGGCGGATTACAAGTCGTAAAATCAATACCCCACTTAGTGAAGGGACCGACGGTGACAACGGGAAAAAGGGGAGTTGAATGCGCGCGCATCTTGCGAGTAAAAATTTGACACGAGTGACAGCGTTTGACCGCTTCCACACAGTCCTTAAAGAGTGAAGGCCAAAAGTAGCCGGCACGTAAGATGCGCTGGGCTGTAGCAAGCCTAGATAGATGACCACCACAAGCTCCACTGTGGCAATCATTAAGCACAGAATCTGCTTCCTCTAAGGTTAAACAACGTCGAAGAATTGAATCAACCCCTCGATGGTATAATGTGTCACCAATGATAACATAGTTCTTAGCCAGGTGACGTAATTTGCGACGTTCATCCTTGGAGAAAGTAGAGGGAAACTTCGAAGTCTGGAGATAAACAACGATATCTCCATACCAAGGGTCTTGTGAAGAGATGAGGAATATATGTTCGTCGGGTAAACTTTCCTCATAAACAACATCCTCTCCACAAGGAAGCTCAGAAATTAGCTCCGCGAAGACCATAGATTTCTTAGACTTGGCGGACAAGAACTCGAGGTCGAATTCTTGTAAAATGACTATCCATCTATTATATTTGCCCCCAATCACTTGCCTACTGAGGACAAATTGGAATGGATTGACCGCCTCTAAGACAAAAGTTTTGCGTAGCAAAATATAATGACGGAGCCTCTGGACAGCATGGACAGCTGCTAAGGCCAACTTCTCAACTGGAGAATAGCGGAGTTCAGGGCCTATTAAGCCTCGGCTCAAATAATAAATCACGTGCTCGATGAGAGCATCGTCTTCCTGAACTAGAACCATACCAATGGTAGATTCTGCTGCAGCGAGATATAAAAGGAAGTCTCTACCATAATCCGGTGGACTCAAAAGCGGGGCAGAGACTAATGCCTTTTTCAAAGCATCAAATGACCGCTACGCAAAGTCGTCCCACACAAATGGAACTCCTTTCCGTAGCAAACGCATGAACCCTTTAGTGATCTCGACGTAGTTTGCTATAAACCATCTCAAGAAATTGGCCTTCCCTTGGAGACTTTGAAGTTGACGGATTGAGGACGGGGGAGGCAACTTAACTATTGCCTCTACCTTGAAGGGATCAACCCGAATCCCTTCATTGGACACTATAAACCCTAACAACCGACCGGATGTAACCGCGAAAACGCACTTATTTGGATTCAACCGGATTTTATAGAAACGACATCGCTCAAAGACTAATAGAAGATGACTAGGGTGATCTGTTCTCTTTCGAGAGCGAGCAGCGAGATCATCTAGGTATGCTTCGATGACATGTTTGATGTCGTGGAAAGCGTAGGACATGGCCTGCTGAAACGTGGCTCCAGCATTTTTAAGACCAAAGGGCATCTTTCGATATGCAAAGGTACCCCAGGGACATATGAAGGCAGTCTTATGCTGATCCTCAGGACGAATAGAGATTTGATTATAACCTGAGAAACCGTCCATAAAGGAGAAAATCTCATTACCTGCACACTCGTCGATAATCTGATCAATGAATGGCGTGGGGTAATTGTCTTTTGGACAAGCCTTGTTTAAGTCCCTAAAATCGATGCATACGCGGATTGTTCCTTGCTTTTTGTCCACAGGGACTGGATTCGAAACCCAATCCGTAAGAGGAACAGGGTATATAAAACCCGCCCTTAGCAGCTTCTCAACCTCAGCTTTGATAGCCGCTGCTTTCCTAGGGTTAACCGGCCGAAGCCTTTGACGAATCGGTTTTGCATTTTCATACGTCTTGATCTCATGTTGGACTATAGAAGGATCAATGCCGGGCATTTCCTCATAAGACCAAGCAAATATATCCCGATATTCCTTGAATAGGTCGGTATAAATTTGAATTTTTTCAGGGGAACACTCAATTCCGATGAAGATATTCTCGACGATGTTAGGATCCTTAGAGATGTTTATAGGTATCATTTTTGAGATTACCGACATGTTACCTTCGGCCCGTACGTGTGTTGGAGCCAAAGGGTTCGACACCGTACAAACATCACTATCAATGAGCTCGGAGAATTTAGATTCCACTTCCTGCAATGGAGGAAGAAAATATGAACGATGGTGTAAGTCTTCCCAAGGTCGATCTATACCCATCATTACTTCAAGGATTGCTTCTTCAGAAGGTAGAACCGAATCTAAGTAGTCCAAGGCAGAGTTAGAATCAAAGCTCCAAGCGGGGGCCACATGACCATCTAATTCCTCTTCGGAAAAAGGAGTAGAATGGTTATCTGCAGAGTCTACGATAGACTGATATCTAAGCTCAGCTGCAGATATAGGAAACGCCATTCCATTCACTTGTCCTTCAACTAATGTGGTGATAGGTGAAGGCAAGGTCCAAGGGTCGGAAAAATAATGAGTTCGAAAGAACTCTTCTCAAGAAGACTCCTTGGATGATGAAATAGCATTGATTCTTGCAAAAGGAGAGGGAAGATCAAACGTACCCATCAATGAGGAATACATCCCTACTCCTAAATTCTCAGTCGGCGGGCGAGGGTTATCCACCAAAGGAACAGAAGAGTCGGAGGTTGCTTGAGGATCGATTGGAGAATAGTCCAATTGATCAACCTTAACAATTTTCCCCTCATGAGGAAAGCAAATGACACGAAACAGAGTCGATACAACGGCTTCCATCTCGTACACCCAGTGCCTTCCTAATAGGAGATTATAATCTAGGTTAGCATCTACAACTTCAACTTCGATATTAACGACCTTCCCTCCAACACATATAGGAAAGGCCGGGATAATCCCATGCGGCTTGTGAGAATGGCCATCAAATGCAGTTAAGACGGTTGGTGAAGGAACGGCCGAAGGTGAACCAATAGCCTTCCAACATGACATGGACATGACACATGTGGAAGCTCCTTAATCTATAACGGTGCGAAAAATATTGATTTTCCGGTATGTTGACTTTACCTGAAAAGCAATATGATGAGGGAGTCTCTTTTTGACATTTGACATGTCAAAAGAGAGCACTAAAGAGTTAGTTGGATCGACTGCTCCAATGGCAGAGAGTAAAGCACTTCTCTGAGACGGACACGATTGGAGAACTTCCAAAGCGGACATAGCACAGGGGCTTTGAGCCAAATCCTCCACAATGGAGTAATTTTGGGCGGCCCTAGCGTTAGGGTTAATCGTCGCGCGTTTGGCGGAACCTTTCGGTATCCTAGGTATAGTCTCAACAAGAGGTCTCTCAATATGAAGGTCATTACTTCCGGGAACCGTTTTATCCTTAGATGTTTCGGCTTCACCATAATCACGTGACCGAGTAGTCACGTTAACGTTTGAACCCATCATAAAAACATTTGATGCTTTTTCCCCTTCCTGGTTGCCCCCTGAGGAGGTCCCAAGATTCGAATTCGCGCCAGCAAGAAGTTGTTGCCCTTGGGGAAACGGGTTAGTTAACGCAGCTTGCGAACTAGAAGTCCCTTGCTGTCCTAACAAGCGCTGAGCGTCTTCAATTCTAGGGCAAAGATGAGTTAGATGGTCCCCACTGCATAACTTGCAAGGGAACTTAACTTTCTTTCTCGACTCACCTTTACCACCACCAGCGTTGTTGCCAGATTTATTTGCATCGGGCTTCCCATCCGAGTTCTTCTTTTTACCACGTCCTTTCTTTTTCCCATTGGAATTTTGATTTCCTTTGGGGTTATCGGATTGGACGGCGTTAATGGAAGAATTTTGGGAGGCCTGAGGATTAGACATTGTGACTTGGTTGTTAGGAGCAGTTTGTAATGACAACTGCTGCAATTGATTCAACAAGTTCACTGTAGTCGAGTCTACTGACCCCACAATACCATCCGCGTGCGGACCTGGCTTTGGCTTAGCTAAATCAACCTTAGATCCAGGAGCATCTGGCAAGTACTTTTGGAGGATCCCAGATTGAGAGTAAATTAGTTCTAACTGCTGGGCCGTGAAAATGGCTTGCTCCTCAGAATAGACCCCAGACATGGAGACATCCTTGGAGATCTCGGGTTGCAAAGACTTCAAAAACCACTCTAGACGATACTCCGGAGGGATTTCGGCTTTAATGAGCCTTTTTCTCCGTCTCCATTCCTGAATGTGATCAGAAATGTGGGTTGCCTTATCCTGACGAAAGGTAGCCAGAAGTTCAGTTCCGGCATCATAGCGGAGAGGCAACTGGAAGTGATTCAAGAAGATATTGGCTAAGTCTGCGAACGATGTAAAGCTGCCCCCTGGAAACTCTATATACCATTTAGCCGCATTACCAGTCAAGGTGCGCTGAAAGAGTCTCAACCTAACCGAATCTTCGATGAGGGAGTTGGATGAGCACCACAAATGGAATGTGGTTACATGATTGCTCGGATCTTCACCACTCTTCCCTTCGAATTTTGGAATGTCCGAAGGGAGTTTGGTTGGGACCGGAGGCTAGGCTGGATTGTATCTGATAGGGTCGTTCGTTAGCTTAGTGAGATCTGGCAAGTTTAACGTTGCCAGAAACGGAAGCCTAGGAGGACCTAGGGGATTCCACCCAGACTGGGCAGAACTCCCAAAGTTCTGAAAAGATTGTCCTGGGATTTGGGAGGCACTAGGCTGCCCGAAGTGACCAGTAGAACCGGCTGAACCAAAAGGCAAGCCTTGTGGTCCAGCAAAATTCGGAGTTTGGCCAACTCCTGCCGTATAACCTCCATAGCCTGCAAAGTTTCCTCCTAAAGAATGGTAAGGAGTTGATAACCCCTGATATGGGTTCCAAGCCGAAGCAAGGGGAGGAATACTTTGAAACATGCTAACCGTGGAATACGGCCTACTTCCTTATTGGCCGATAAATGGATTCACAGTTCCTGCGCTACTAACCCCAGGGTTATTCCAACCTTGGAAAGGATTGCTGCTTTGTCCTATTGAAGAAAAAGGCATGGATCCTACCGTTGGGTTGGAATGTGGGATATGACCACTTCTAAAAGGAAAACCCTGGAACGAAGCCGATCCGCCCATCATGGACGTAGCGGCACTGAACGGAACCGATGGAATACCCTGTGATTGGGTGCCAAAAAGGAAGGAACCAGTACTAAAAGCATTGGTTTGGGCATTTCCACTCGTGGACGGAATGGAGGTAGACCCTACCAAAGATGTGCTAGCAAACGATCCGAACAAGGAAGCAGAGGGGATGGAAATGGTTCCTCCCCCTTGCACCGATGTTGGGGTTTGCATAGTCGCAACACTCGTAGAAGCCATGCTTCTAGTAGTGATCATAAATGGTAAGCGCGTAGCGTAACCTGGACTCGCTGGTCTATGCGACGGAGTCCCAACGTATTGCAATACGTCTGGATAACTAGATGGTAGTGGAGAATTTGGAATCACTAATGATTTTGAAAGTTCTTCTACATCTACGTTATTCTCCGCTTGAAAGCGAACTCGAGAAAGGACTAGAGTGTCCCTCTCTTGTTCAGAAGTGCCAGGCCTTGCTTGGCCGCTAATATCCCCGAGAGGAGGATCAATCCCCGATGCGTCAACCGGCGTGGGACGGACCCCACCGGTAGTATTCCCTCTGCGCCTTCTAGGAGAAGGCTCTAAACTAGGTGGCGAGAGACCACGAAGTCTTTGAGACCGTCTTGAAGACCGGTCAGCCACTTTGAATTTTTTGTTATGATCTAACTAAAGACTCAAAAAATTAAAAGCTAAGCCGACTAGGAGTAGAGAGCACACACTATAAAGTTCCTAAAGAAATAGCCAGTCAAACAACTTTCAAGTATTTCCGCTCCGGGTGATTAGGACCGGACACCAAAATACGAGAAAGTGAATCAAAGGGCCTTCCGAAGATAGTCTGGGATGATGAGGGCCCAGTCCTATCAGCGAAGGTATCAGAGGAAGTTACGCTAACCTCCTAACAACAGCCTGCGCCGGTGCAAGCCCCCAAGCTTCGCAAGGGTGCCCTCCAGTATTACTGTCGAGAGTGATACAACGTCGACCTCAGGTGCCACGGGATTCCCCTCCGCAGCCACCTATGCAGATCCCTAGGAGAGGCAACTATGGGTACCAACTCGTCGCAGAAGCCAGGCGGAACAGTCGTGAGGTAAGTTCGGACAAGTAGGAGAGGGGGTATCTCTCTTCCCTGTCTTCACAGACCCTCGTGCTTAACTCCCAGATCCGGAGCTTTCCTAGTCTTCCTAACGCTATTGGATTTACTCTCGTTAATCAGACTCTTATGTTTGACGTTTTATGTGGCCTTGGAGAGTTAACTCTCCTCTCGCCTAATCCAAGGCCCTAAAATCCTAAACTTGTTGGTGTAATAACTAAAACAAAAAGTTCTAGTGGATTTTAATTAAGCCCTTGATTTTATTAGGCTGTTCTTTAAGTCACAAGGTAATGGAGGTGAAACTTGTGGTGTTTTTATGGACGCAAAAGAAATTAATAAAACTTAGCTACATGCACATGCACTTTTGTTTTCGATGAAGAGAAATTTCTATGAGGTTCAGAGGTACTTGTAATATAAACAAATTTTCTTTTTCTTTTCAGACTCCACACTCACGAAAACTAACAAAACTAAATATGCCTAAAAAGAGATGCAAATCTTACCGTAATGCAAGAACTATATGTGGATGCAAGATTCAAAGACTACTCTAAAAACAAAGAAGGAAAGTTGCTGCTTTACCAAATTTTGTCTTGCCACTAAAATGCTTAGATAGAAGATGATGTGTTACCAATCATTTCGTCCAAACAATAAAAACAAGTTCTAAGATAAAAACAAAGCACTTTCACTTCACAAAAAAGGAAATCAAATGAGAAGCAAGTTTAAGAAAGCGAAACTCAAAAACTTTCAAAAGATTTTCTTTCAATCAAACCAAAAAGTCTTTTTCAAAGGAAAGCTCTCCAAAACTGACACCGATGATTGATAAACAAGCAACCAAACACTTTTGTGAATTGACACCTTTCAAATGATGAAAACTCAACAAAAATAAAATGTGTGTGAAATCGCTTTTGACAATCAAAAGCAGCAATGAAAGTCCAAAATATCAAAAGACAAGTTTCAAGAAAATGGTAACAAACAAGTTTCCCGAAACGAAGGAGCAAATGGTCATAAAAATGATTTCGTTAAGCAAACAAAAAGTGTCATGAAAGCAAAAATGGACACAAAGATTGAACCCAATCTTCCTACTCTGCCGAAACAGAGCAATCAAGATTCTTAAACAGAAATCTTGTGTGTCAAAAATCAAGGACGCTTGCAATCAACGAAAACAAGACTAATACTCCTTATGACTAGAGAGAGTTCAGAACAAGATGCCCCCTGTCAAACAGAGAACTGTTACTGGAAAAGTGACTGCTTGACACTGACCCAAACCACCAGACAAATATTCAGCAAAAAGAAAATTTATAAATCTTGAAATTTGTGTAATATACGCACCTGCAATTAAGTGCAGAATGCGTGTATACGCGACTGTAACTAAGGAAACCTGCGTATACGCGGGTTCACTTAGTGCAACTTGCGTATATACGCTTCTGTAACCCAGGAAAAGAGCGTATCTGAAGTCTTTCAAGAAAAATAAAAAAACACAGACTGAAAAACTGGAAAAGCTTGGAGTTCAAGAAAAGATCAGACAGTCAGAGCCAACAAACAGAGGGGCTGAGCCTTGATTGGCTTGAAGACTACCCAAACTAGGAACAACAAGAGTGTTGTCCCCAGCGGAGTCGCCAATTCTGGTTGAAGGGAAAGTACCCCTAGGGTCCTTTGGGCTAAGACTCTACCAGACTGAAAATTGCTTATTCAAAGAAACACACACACAACCATCATTTTTACTTTTAAGCAAATTCTAATGTTTAGGGTACGTACCTAAGGTCCTACGTTCGAGAAGGCCTTTAGGGTCCAAACCCTTCTTGGAGTTCCCTTCTTCTTTCTTTGACCTGCAAGACAAACAAATCAAAGAACACAACAGTACATGTACAGATACTTATGTATAAACCATCTTTATGCTATAAAGTTAGTTAAAAAAATCTTTAAGTAACCACTTGCATAAGAATTCAAGACAAGAATCTCATAAGCATAAAGAAAGATTGTTTCGGGAACAAAGACGTGTTTCTTTATATATAAAGGCAAATAAAGTACGTATATCGGAAAGATATCACCTGAACACCTTCAGCAGGCTCCAAGCAAAGCTTCCTCCCGGATTCGTTCCAGCCTCAAGCCTCCAACAAGAGCTCCTTCCAAGTCCTACTCAATGATGATATCAAGGATGAATGATCACCAATACACATGGAAACAAGAGTTTCCTATGCAAAATGGGGGAAGTGCAGAAAGCACCAAGGACTTCAGACCTGGTCTAAGGGAAAAATCTCAGCATAATAATCTTGCTCTCTTCTCTCTCCCCTTGGCCTTCCCTTTGATGTCTTTTTATACCCTCTCCAAAGTAGTTTTTTAGTTAGGAGTTGGTTGGGAACAATTGGGCCACGGGCACTAACAGGTGATCCAGCAGGTAAACTTGCGATCTCCGCCCAAAAAAGAGGAATTTATTATTTTTTTAAGTGTTTTAATAGATACACGCGGGTTGGGTATGACATACCCGCGTGTACACGCGTTTAACTCAGGGCAATGTCGCGTATAGGGAATAAAACACTGTTTTTTAAATTTTTGGACCAGGTCTGGAAGGAGGGGTTGCCCTTGGCCATGAGTGCAGCATCACAAACCATAAGAGTGAGATTTGGAGCTATAACAACAGAGATCTCCTTTTGAGACCTGCTTTGGTTTCACACCAAGGTCTCCTTTGGATTTTGACTTTGGTAAAGATACCATGGTTGATGGGCACAGTGATGTGGATAAGGCAACCAGGTTCATTGAACAGATTCAGGAGATCCATCAGGTAGTACAGGAACAGATGGAAAAGAGCCAGGCCAAGTATAAGGCTAAGCATCAGATGGAGCATAGTTTTCAAGTTGGAGACCAAGTCTGGCTATATATCAGTAAGGACAGGATGCAAGGTGAAGGTAAAAAGATAAAGCCTATCAGGTAGGGACCTTTTAGGATACTTGAGAAGATTGGTGAAAATGCGTTTCACCTTGATCTACCAGTTTACATGCACATCTACTCAGTCATAAATGCGGATTGTTTGAGATTGTTTGAACCTTCAATGATTGAGGACCCTGAAGAGCAAAGTCAATTGCCTTTTATTGATGACCTGCTACCTGAATCCATGAATGAGTTGCAGGAAGACACAGTGCTGGATAGGAAGGTGAGCACAACGCGAAGGGGAGAAGTTGAGTACCTTAGGATTGGGCTCAAAGGTTCAAAGCCGAGCAGGATAAAGTGGATTGAGATTGGACAAGTGAAGAAATAGCATCCTCACTTAGTTGATTCTTGAAAACCAACTTTTGGTGGTCCAAAATCTTTTTCAGTAGGGAGGCCATGATTTGAATTGGATCCATAGAAATACTGTCAGGAACCATGATTGAATCAGGTCAAACAAATCACTAATGAAATCCAAAACAGTATCAAAAACACCCTGAACCAGTGGCCGTGGCAGCTGATGTGGAACCACGAGGACCTCGGTCAAAGCGCATCGACCGAGGCCCATAGAGACCCTGCAGGAGGCTAAAGTAGCCCCTGGGAGCCCTAGAATGGGAAAAGGGTGAGGTTTTTGATGCGCGATTAGCGCTTAGCACTAATCGCGCATCGCTAGGTGAACAGGGCCAAAATGGGAGGGCCCAAGCACCTAGTCGCGTGGGGGAACTAGAGGACTACGGGCGGGAAAAGTTAAAAGCGCTAAAGTACAAAGGTGGGACCCACTCTCTGGAAACCAGCGATTTTAATCCAGGTTCCCTTGAACGGTAAGAGGTTTTGGATAGGAGCGAAGCGATTCCATACACTGATTGACGTGTGGCAGGTGGAGGTGAGAGAAAACCGCTGTTGATCACGCGCTATCGGTCGAGCAAGTCAATCACACGAAATGTATGTATGGCGTCAGATATAGAGGGCCCAGATCGGACGGCTGAGATTGTGCCCGATGGAAAGAAGCGAAATCAATAGGGAATTAAGCCGCATTCTAAAGGGATTTTGAATCTATTTCATTGCCATGGTGGAAGAAGAACGCATCGACAGCGTAACTGAAGAAACGAACCGATGAAGCATGCTGACACCATTTAGAGGAGGACAAGTGGCCACTCCCTGAGCATTCATGATGATTCTGAATGCAGGGAACTCCAAGCACAGTTGCAGAACGTGAATCGACACAGGTGGAAGAGGAACCGACCAAGCATAGGGATTGAATGGATAATACCATGAACAGAGATAGTCAAACCAATTAGAGTTGATTTTGGAATCATAATTGAGAAGATTCCAAGCGACCAAGAGAGATAGTGAATAGTGAACCCAGAGAGGAGGACTGAACATAGAGAACAGTAAAGCCATGTAGAAGAGACAGACGGCCGAACTGACCACAGGTAGCGTCGAGCACCAGAGAGATTCAAGATTCAAGCCTTCCCATAGAGGAATGTGTCTGGACTGAGCATCACATTTGGCTCTTTCCACTCTAGACCAAGGGTCACAAAGCTGGTAGGAAGAAGAAGAGGCTGTGAACTCCGAGTGGCTTGGGGAATCCAAGAACCACCCTACCAAGAAAAATCTGCTTCAGGAGAGCTCATATTGAGTCCTTATATTATAATTTCTCTGTTAAAAAACACAATCAAACAAGTCCACCACTGAAGCTGGATCGGAGACGTAGCTCATTGATTCTGGATCTTCTTATCACATGTTAATAAAAAAGCCATGTTTCTCTTTAAATGATTGTAACACCAAAAATATATATGTTGGTGATGACAGATCTCTTAATGTTGTAGGGACTAGAACTATTCATCTAGACAATGGTCAATTTAATGATGTATTATGTGTTCCAACCTTATCCTGCAACCTTCCATCTATATATTAGATAACTCATTCAGGTGAAGGTAAAATTATTGAATTCTCACCTCATGATGTTGTAACTAAAGACCTAAGAGATCCTAGATAGATTTTAGCTACTGGCATTGCTGATGATTTTACAAGGTTGTATAATTTGAAGAACTTTGGGTCATCAACTCTTCCCTCAGTGTTTTTTGCTCACAATGATGAAGTGAGCAAACTTTGGCATGAGAAATTTGGTCACTTAAGCTATCGCTCCCTTCAAAATCTATGTAAATAAAATATGGTGACAGGTCTTCCTATAGTATCTTGCAAAGATGGTGTTTGCTCCATATGTGTACTTGGAAGACATCATTAGGATAGTTTTGAAAAACGTTCCTCTTGGGGTGCCTCAATCGCTTTACAACTTGTGCATAGTGATTTATGTGGTCCAATTCCAGTTATTTCATTCTCTAGCTACAAGTATTTCTTAACTTTCATTGAAGATTTCTCTAGACACATTTGGGTATACTTATTAAAATTCAAGAGTGTAGTATTTAACATGTTCTTGGCCTTTAAGGAATTTGTTGAAAAACAATATGGACATAAAATTCTTAAGCTAAGATCTGATAATGGTGGAGAATATGTTAACAAAAAATTCATCAACTTTTGCACTGAGCATGGAATTCAAATGCAACATACTGTTCCATATACTCCACAACAAAGTGGTGTAGTTGAAAGGAAGAATCACACCTTAACGAAAATGGCTAATTGTATGCTTCAATCTAAAGGACTTAGTCTTAATTTTTGGGCAGAAGAAATTAATTATGCAAACTCATACTAAGGTTTAAAAACATATTACTAAACTAGATGTCAGTCACTTTCGTGTTTTTGGAAGTGAAGTATGGGCCCATATTCTAGATGAGAAACATAAATCCTTAGAACCTAAGTGTGAAAAATTATGTATTTTTTTTAGATATTCTGAAGATGTCAAAGGATATAGAATTATTCCACTTAACTCCAAAAATGTTAGCATTAGAAGAGATGTAAAGTTTGCTGAAAATATATCGGCCCGTGAGTCTAGTTCGGCAGATGTGCCACCTCTCTCTCTCCCTTCTACTTCTCAAAATATTTCTTCTTCAAATGATGATAGAGAGGATGACAATCCTCCCCCACATTCTCAGGATCCTCCTTCAGCTCCTCAGCTTCCAAAATGGGTCTGTGCTACTCTGGATGCAGCAGGTGCTCTTGCAGGTGATTCTACATATCATCGTCGCACTCATTCTGAGTTTGATAGAGCCTCTTCTTTACTGGCTCAAGCTCCAACGAATTATGATCCTGACACCATTTCAGAAGCTTCAGGCCATCCAGATTGGGACACAGCTATAAATGAAGAAGGTCATTCATTATTGGCAAATGATGCATTGGATCTTGTTCCTCTTCCAAAGGGACGAAAACTTGTTAGATGTAAATGGGTTTACAGAACCGAGTATGGACTAGATGGAAAAGTTGATAAACATAAAGCTTATCTTGTTGCTAAGGGTTTTTGACAAGTTAAAGGATTTACTATACTGAAACCTTCTCCCCTATTGCCAAAATGAACTCTATCTACCTTGTTCTTTCCCTTGCTACCTCTTTCAAATGGGAAGTCCATCAGATGGATGTTAAATCTGCCTTTTTGCATGGGGACTTTCATGAAGAAATCTATATGGAACAACCTCCTAGATTTATACAACCAAACTCTAGCCTTCTATGTTGGCTTAAGAAATCCCTTTATTGCCTCAAGAAAGCCCCTTGGGCTTGGTATGCCAAGATGGATAACTTTCTTTTAGATACTAGCTTTTCTAGCTATCATTCTGACAATACTGTCTACACCAAGAAAGTGGGTAAGTCTCTTATCATTCTTGTTCTTTATGTTGATGATCTTATCCATTCTCGTAGTGATCCGAACCTTATAAACCATGTGAAGTCCAGCCTTAAAAATAAGTTTGAAATGATAAACTTAGGAGACTTGCATTATTTTCTTGCTCTTCAAGTCTTGTAATCCAAGGAAGGAATTTGCCTTTCCCAATCGAAGTATGCTTGTGATACTCTACGCCACTTTCATATGTAAGACTGTAAGCCAGCCGCTTCTCCATTTTAGTTTGGAGCCAAACTTTCAAACAATTTTACTTCCCTCAAGTTGATGCTAGCTTAGACTGTTAGCTTGTAGGAAAAATTTTGTATCTGACCATACTCGTTGTGACCTTTCCTTTGATGTTTCCCTTATTTCTCGGTTTATGCAAAACCGACATGAAAGTCTTTGGAAAGAAACTAAAAGAATACTTTGTTATGTTCAAGGTATTATTTAGTTTGGGATTCATTATAGTGTAGAAGCATCTCCTCTATTGGTTGGTTTCACTGATTCTGATTGGGCTGGTGACCCTGATGATCAGAAGTCTACTGTAGGTTATGTATTCACTCTTGGTTCTAGATCTATTACATGGGCTTGCAAGGACTAAAGTGTCATTTAGCTTTCTTCAGCAGAAGCAGAGTATCATGGTGCCCTAGAAGCTAGTAAGGAAGCCATGTGGCTTCATCAGATCCCGTCAGAGTTTGGCTTTCAGCAACAGCATTCGACCACACTTTGGTGTGATAATTAAAGTGCCATTCAACTATGAAAAGATCCAATACAACATCAGCACAACAAACACATTGAACTACACATGAACTTCATGAGAAATCTCATTCACTACCATGTTCTTGAAATGCAATATTGTTCAACCAATGATCAAGTTGCAGAATTCTTTACAAAGGCTCTCATAGAGGCGAAGTTTACTGAGCTTCGATTTATTGTTGCAGTTCAGGAAGTTGTCACTAAGGAGGGATAGGCTCTAATGCATCCTTCCTTCTCCTATTGTGTCATATTTGTACATCCTTCAATCCTCTCCCAAGCTGTTGTTAAGGGGGGATGTTATGATATTCTGACACATAGGAAATAGTTAAGTATAACTTGGTCTAGTGTAGAGTTAGGTAAAGTGTGTTTCTTTACTATGTACATTTGTAACTTACAATCTGACGGTCACAATATGTTCTAGACATGAATTGATCTGATGGTTCATTCTCTCCTCAGTATTACCAACACTTGATCTATGGCTAAACACTCGATTTGTCCATGATATCTATTTAAAGAGCATGGAGGGTCATTTGTAGGGTGACCGTTCACGAGAGAAGCATATGGAAATTTTCTTTCTTTTATTAATAAATTTCCTAAAGTGGTCGCGTTGGCTGAGGCCTCCCTCTTTGAGGGTTTTAACCCTGTCAAGAATAATGGTGTATTGATTGGTGATCTATTTGTGAGCTATGTCCTTTGGCATTCTATCTGAGGAACTTACCCTGTAAATGCCTACACCTCAGGATTTCTTTCTTTTAGAATATTTCTTATATTATGAACGTTCAGGTTATACTTATAGATGTTATGAATATTGTATTTCAGGTTATCTTTAAGGTTAGACTTATAATTATTATGAGTCACATTATATTTCAAGTTAGACTTATACCTATTATGAATACTATATTTCAGGTTATCTGGATTTCTGGTTGGCTTAGGAATAACACTATATTATTGATTTTCAAGTTGCATCCACTCTCCTTCCTTTGTTGTGTTCCATTTATTTTATCCTATACCTCATGGTAGCTACAGATTGGTCTGCATTGTTGCACATAGTCTTTCTCTTCTAGAGTACTATACAAACATCACTAGCCTAGTGATATCAACAAAACTATCTTTCATTCTCCATCTCCAAAATCCACCAAAATGGGGCTAGCTTGTATCGTTCGTGAAGGGACTTTCTTTGTTATACAAAAGCCCTATGTTGGATTCTTCTTTTTCATGGTTGTACGATGATGATTATGTTGCTATTGAGTGTTAGTAAGTGGTCTTCTTCTATGCACTGGTTGTTATCTGCCAGTTGGTGGCCTTTTCTCTGCCACCACTTCCCTATCGTCAAGGTGTTTTAAGCTTGGGGTTGACTCATATACTAGCTAGCATAGTTAATTTATATTCCATTATGAATCTGTCCTCTCATCTATACTTCTCCATCCTCTCTCTGCGTAGCACTCTAGAGGTCATTGCTTGGCTGATTTTATGAGAGGTAGTTCTCATTAAAATGTAGGGTAGGCCATCCAACCACTTCAAATATCTCATCATTACAGGAATATAGGTCATTTCAATGCTTCCTCTCCTCTCATCACTAAGCAAAGGTATGTCCTGGTGAGCCTCCGACTATATGTTTCCTTCACTGCATCCCAATAGGCCACCCATTATTGTCTCTCTTAAAATTATATTCAAATAACTGGTAGCTTGACCCTTTTGAACTATCTAGAATGTATTGACAAGAGACATGTGTAACACATGAATCTGAAATATAATATCCGGCAGGTTGCATGGCTATCCTATTAAAAAATAATTAAACGAATTATTTGATGTTCTTTATTTAATTAAAGGTGAGCCTCAAAATTTTGCAAATGCTTCTGGTACGTCACGTCTAACTCCAAAGTAATCTCTACTAGCGACTAGGACTTCAATTTTTAAGTTGCCGAAATTGGTTTAATAGTTATGTTTTCATAATCTGAAAAATTGGTCTACCTATTATGTGCCATTTCCTGAAGATGTGTTACTTTATTGATCAGTTGTTGTTACTCAATGCAAGTTGTGGCAATCTACTTGGAAAATTCCTAAATAAGCTAAATTTCTGGAAAATTTGCAAAAATAAAGTGTTTTCCAAATTTTCCAGGAATTTAGTTTATTTATATATTTAAGAATAAATTTTAAATAAGAAAATTTTTACTTTATTTAATTTACAAAAATAAAAAAACAGAAGTACTACAAAATTTTTAAAAATTAAATTATATTTAAAACTACATTTTAGATAATAAAAAATCAAAAATATTATTATAATAAAACCTAATTTTAACCTGATTAGTATGGAAACTTTTCCCCAAAAAAATTAATTAAACCACTTTCCTTCAAAAAAATTAAATAAACCATAGAAAATTTTGTTAAACATTGATCATTATTTTTTAAAATCGGAATCCAAATTCCACATAAATAATAAAAGTTAATTCTAATTATTAAGCTTACTGATAAAAATACTAAAACATAACATACTTTAATCGTTTAAAAAATGAAAATCTAACTGAATGTCGTCGACCAGCGTGAGAATAAAGAAACCAACGTAAAATTGTCGTAAATATTATTCGTAACCTCTTAAAACTCGACTCCTCTTGCTTTCAAGAATCTATTACAAACGGCATATCGCAAGCACTTTTTCTCTTTCCATCTTTTCCGTTGTGCCAGAATAGTACAAGCACTTTCTTCGCTCTTCGTCTTTCCGTTGTGCCTGAAGAGTATAAGTAGCGTTTGAGAGTTTTCATCAGTATTCAAAAGCCTATTCCATTCATGATTTCATATGGTACTGCACTAAGTTGGCCAAGTAATGTAGCAGAGAAGGAAGAAGCTGGTGGAAGCAGGAATTATCGGACGCGTTGTGGACGATTTCAGTCCTCATATAAAGCTTATTGTATTCTACGGCAATAAATGAATCAGATTGGGCGAGGAATTATCGCATGGTGATGTTGATTCAGGTGGATGTTGGTGGCCACCCACCTATCCCATTTGGACCCCCACAACTGTCTCTTTCATTTTTTCTGTTTCCTTAATTATAGCACAGTTTACTATTTTTAGTAGTTTTTCGGGTCCTAAACTTCCGGAGCCGTTTTGAGGCCCTAAACGATGTTTTTTGGGAAATCCACCTCCAGCGATTTTTTTGCCTAAAAATCGTCTTTTCCGTCATAGTCCTCGGAGAGATCTTTCCAACGGGCTATCATGCACGTCAAACGGAGATAATACGACCAATTCGCGACCCCGGGAAGTTGGTTGTCCAACTCACCCCAAAACGGGGCCCACAATTTGGTGTTTCATCTTCTAGGGTTAGGTTTTGGAATGTGAAGGGTTTTCCATTGTTTCTCAATAATAAATAGGCCTTCGAGCCTCATTGTAAAGACACTTCGAAATAGTTCAGAGGCATGTAGCCATCACATCTCTTCTCAGAGATAAGCTACCATCGCCCTAACTGGTTTATTTCGATTTCTAGTTGTAAGCATATTTCAGTATTTTCCAATAATGAAATGAAGTATTAGTTCCGCTGCATCTTTGTGTATATGGTTATCTCTGTAATTTGTTGCGTTCCTCTTTAAATCCGGATCAGTGGTATCAAAGCGGTCTGCTTTTTCTCTGTTTTTCTTTGCATGTCCCCAACAAGGTCGGGATATAAGGAGTTAGGGCTTGAACTGGTTGAACCTTTGCAAGACCAGCCTTGCAAATCCCCACGGCCTCCCATGGCGAACGAGAAGAAAGACGAGGGGGCAGGAGATCCCATCAAAATCTTGCTCGAAGAAGCCCTCGAGCGACAACGGAACGCGATGATGGACAGCTTTGCCCAGATCCTTCAGCGGCTACCTAGAAGCGATGCATCGGCTTCCAACAGCTACTCTGGAAATGCAACACCGTTTAAGGTACAAGTTAATTTGAAATCCCCATCTTCGAGGGTCAAATAGACGCAGATGCCGTAGATAAATGGTTAAATCTGCTAGATGGGTATTTTTCTGTTCATGAATTTTCAAGTCGGGAAAAGATTGTTTTCGCTCTTCTCAAAGCAGCCCCCCACGTCAAGGACTGGTGGGAAACATACTGCGAGAAAAAGGATGAAAGTACAGGCTCACTGTTTTCAGCCGCCCCCACTTGGAATGACTTCCGGGATGCCATCAAGGAGCAGTACTACCCTGTAAAGAGCTATGAGGACAAATACATCAAATGGACCACACTGCGGCAGGGACGAGACCAAGATGTACCAGAGTTCACAAATATTTTTCATACCCTTCGCACACAGTTGGGTATCAAAGATTCTGAGTTGCATCTGGTACTCAAATACCACGGCTGCCTACACAGATACATCTAGGAAGAGATGGAGTTCTTGAACATCTCCTCACTCGGCACAGCATACCGATACGCTGTCAAAATCGAGCAAAAGTTCAAACAGAAGAAGCGAGACTTTGGATCTGCAAATCCGAAGCCCAAAGGACAAATCCAAGGCGGGGTGACCCAAGACAACCCCTCTACGCTGCAAGAAAAGAACAACACCACGAAGCCGAAGAAGGAGACAGGAAAGTGGTTTGAGTTCCAAAAGAGTCCCACTCATAACACAAGTGAGTGTCGGACCAGGCAGTCGCTGGTGGCCGAGTTGAAGGCTTCCGAATCAGATGCATGTTCCGAATCTGAGTCAGAACCCGACAAGGGGGATGACAAAGGGGAGCAGATCATTGATGTGGATCCCAACGCCACTGTTGCTACTGCCAAGATCGAGGAAAATGAGCCCGAAGATCCAGAGGAGGGGGAACGCCTTTTCCACTCACAGATGTGGGTGAAGGGTTCGCCATTGCAATTCATTGTCGACAGTGGCAGCCAAAAGAACCTCATTTCAGCAGAGGTCGTGAAGCGGTTGGGCCTACCAACTACACCACACCCACAGCCGTACAGTATCGGTTGGCTTCACGAAGGACAAGATCTCAAAGTTTGCCAGCAGTGCCACCTTCCCTACAGCATCAAGCCCTTCACAGACGAGGTATTGTGTGATGTTACACCTCTGGATGTTTGTGATGTACTATTAGGCCAGCCATACTTGTGGAGGCGACATGCTGTGTATGAGTCAATGCCTCGCGCTGTCATCATTTCTTTGGATAATTCATTATACAGGATACCGGAGGTAGCCGCACCTACCGCCACCTCTTTGATCACTGCTAAGAAAGGCAGCAGGCTCATCTCACATACTAGGAAATTTATTTTCTGTCTAGTTCGCTCCCAAAGTAAGGGGAAGATCATTGCTACATCCATGACCCCCGCGAAGGGTTCCTCCACACAGCAGCAGCAACAGAGGGATACAGTCGTGACAAAACCCAGGAACAACTTCTCCTTACCCGGAGGGGTACCACACAAGTTTCAGGTGGGCGAAAAAGTTTGGTTACATTTGCAGAGGGAGCGCCTTAACAGAACCCATCAGAAACTCAGACCACTTCCACATGGTCCTTACACCAGTAACAAGGCTACCGGAAACAATGCTTTGAAGCACAACATTCCTCCGTTCCTTTGCTTGCACCGAGTGTTCAACATGGACCGTCACCGACCATGCTCCCCACCAATTCTGGACACATCAGAGATTGCAGAACAGCTCACCAGAGACCCAGCTCAACAGAAGCTTCCTCATCTCGGGGAGGAACTCAACGCAATGGGGACCATTTCTTCCTAAGGGGGGAGGAATGATCCAGGTGGATGTTAGTGGCCACCCACCTATCCCATTTGGACCCCCACAACTGTCTCTTTCAATTTTTTTGTTTCCTTAATTATAGCACAGTTTACTATTTTTAGCAGTTTTTCGGGTCCTAAACTTCCGGAGTCGTTTTGAGGCCCTAAACGACGTTTTTTGGGAGGCCCTAAACGACGTTTTTTGGGAAATCCACTGCCAACGATTTTTCTGCCTAAAAATCGTCTTTTCTGTCGTAGTCCTTCGAGAGATCTTTCCAATGGGCTATCATGCACGTCAAACGGAGATAATACGACCAATTCGCGACCCCGGGAAGTTGGCTGTCCAACTCACCCCAAAACGGGGCCCACAATTTGGTGTTTCATCTTCTAGGGTTAGGTTTTGGAATGTGAAGGGCTTTCCATTGTTTCTCAATAATAAATAGGTCTTTGAGCCTCATTGTAAAGACACTTTGAAATAGTTCAGAGGCATGTAGCCATCACATCTCTTCTCAGAGATAAGATACCATCTCCCTAGCTGGTTTATTTCCATTTCTGGTTGTAAGCATATTTCAGTATTTTCCAATAATGAAATGAAGTATTATTTCCGATGCATCTTTGTGTATATGGTTATCTCTGTAATTTGTTGCGTTCCTGTTTAAATCCGGATCAGATGTGGAACGCCTTCCAGATCATTTTGATTACTTTGTTGATTCAGACCATTCCGGGTTAAACGACTTGTGGACGAACCCCAAGCGCAAATTAATAACACTTGTAAATTTAATTGCTATTCCCTCATCATAATTCCACCATATTTTCTTACTTTTTGGTATTTCGAAAAATTCAATATCGAATGTTCTCCATAAATTCATTACTAGATTATAGTTGGGAATTTCTGATAATTCCAAACAAAAATGAACAGAGAACAATGCTATGCTTTTAACACAGAGGAACAAAAATTGTTTTCGCTGAAGTCAGAGTTTCAGCAAGACACACACAAAAGGAAACTTGTTTTCATTAATAATATTGCTGTTACAAAATACTTAAGGAAACTTGTATTCATTAATAATATTGTTGTTACAAAATACTTCCTCCAACAGAAGGATTACACCAATCCTACTTCAGAGGCAGTCCGAAAAAAATACTTTGTCCCTGCTTAAAAAAAATTAACACTGTTGAAACATTGTTGTGTCTACATTGCTATGCATTACAAAACAATACTCTGTCTCCTCTGAAAATATTAACACTGCTGTGTAAAAGAAAATTTCATTCGCGCACTGCTGTGTAAAAAAAAATTTCATTCGCGCACTGCTACATCTTTCATTGCAGAGGGATTACAACTACTAAAAAAACACTTTTCTTGTATATTAAAACAAACGACTCCCGTGCATTAAAAAAAATATAATTAAAAGTTTTACCTACATGTACCAACCGTAATTAATGTAATAAATTACTTCACATGGATTTTACTCCACGTCCATCCAACTTTTCAATCAACCTTGAATACGATTCAGACATACGGCCGTTGTCAGTCATTCGAAGATCCTCCCGATAACAAAAGATGTGTCGTCGTTGCCATAACTGTTGAATTATGCGATTTGCGATTTGATCGCATCGCGCAATCGCATTCGGTGCAAAACAGGGGGGCCTTGAGACTCATGAATGCGATTTGTGATATGCGATCAGATTGCATCGCGAAATCGCAATCAGAATACATAGGGGTGCAATGGGTTAATGTGCGATAGCGATCAAATCGCATCGCAAAGGGAGGAAAACAGAAATAGCGAGGAATCCTCAGGCGTTTTTCCAAAAAAAAAAATATGCTGCAGTTGAAAGTAAAATTTCAACACTCCCCTTTAATTTCAACTGCTAGGTTATCAGTCATACCCATACATTTCCTCAAAAACTCAAAACTTTTCTGTCCGAATGGTTTGGTCAGAATATCTGCAACCTGCTCCTGAGTTTTGCAGTGTTCTAAAACAATTTCTCCATTGTTTACCAATTCCATGATGTAATGAAACTTTGTGTCAATGTGTTTCGTTCTCTTATGGAACACATAATTCTTGAATAATGCAATAGCTCAGCTATTGTCACAAAAGATCGCAGTTCCTTTTGCTTGCTCTTGGCATAAACTCCTTAACATCCTTCTCATCCAAATTGCTTGACACGCTGCTGCTGTAGCTGCCACATATTCTGATTCTGCTGTAGATAATGCCACAACAGGCTATTTTTTAGAAGCCCATGAAATGGCTCCTGAACCCATGTGAAAAACATAACCGGATGTGCTTTTCCGATCATCTACACTTCCAGCCCAATCACTATCAGTGTATCCAATCAAATATGAATATTCTGAAACAATATATAAGATGCTAAACCTTTTAGTACCTTTAACATACCTCAGAATCCTTTTTGCTGCCTGCCAATGTGCTTCTTTTGGCCTCTCCATGAATCTGGAAATTAGAGTAACAGCATACATTATATCTAGCCTAGTTGTAGCCAAATACATGAGGATGCCAACTATGCTGTTGTACAAACTAGGATCAAAATCCTTGCTGTTGTCCTCTTTGTTGAGTTTTAATCCCATCACTGTGGGAGTGATTGCTGCTTTGCTCTCCTGCATATTAAATCTTTCCAACACTTCATTAAAATATTTCGCTTGTGAGATAAAAATCACATTTCCATTTTGTTCTACTTCTATTCCTAAGAAGTATCTCAGCAAACCCATGTCAGTCATTTCAAATTCTTCTTTTATGACTTTTTTGAAATTTTCAATAAGATAATCATCATTACCTGTGAAAATAACATCATCAACATATAACACAACAATTAGTATTTTACCATCCTTTTCTTTTATGTAGAGGGTGGGTTCTCCCTCACACTTTTCAAATCCATTTTCCAGTAGATAGGAATCTCTCCTACTATACAATGCTCTTAGTGCTTGCTTCAGCCCATAAAGCACTTTCTTCAATCTGCACACTTTGTGCTCTTGGCCTTTTTTTCATAGCCTAGAGGTTGTTCAATGTAAACCTCTTCCATTAACACTCCATTTAGGAATTCTGACCTCACATCTATTTGGTAAACTCTCCACTTGTTTTGTGCTACTATGGACAACACTGCTCTCACGGTTTCCATTCTAGCAACCGGTGCGAAAGTTTCCTCATAGTCTCTCCCATACTGCTGCTTATATCCTTTGACAGCAAGTCTTGCCTTGTTTCTTTCTATTTTGCCTTCAGCATTACTCTTGGTTTTGTAGACCCATTTAACTCCAATGACTTCCGTTCCTTTTGGTAGTTCAACTAAATCCCATGTACTGTTTCTTTCTATGGTATTGATCTCTTCATCCATGATTTCTATCCATTTCCTATCCTTAATTGCTTCTTCGAAATGACCAGGGTTATCAACATGACAATATAAAGCAAACAAAGAGTTCATACCTTCATTTGTTGCTTCTTGTTCATAAATGTCAGTTAAATTTCTGAACTTCTTACCTCTTTCATTTGGTGTACAAGTGCTTGAAGAAGCACTTGAATTTCCTCCTTGCGGTGTGCTTGGAGAAGCACTTTCATTTCTCCTCAAGGGTGTCTCTTGTTTCCCTTGTGTTGGTGCTGCTGTTTGGGGATGTATTTCATCCATGTTATCATCATCTTCATCATGTGACAAAGAGTTTTTAGTATTCACTGTCTTCTCTATGCTTCCATCCCAAGCTTCCTCCTCAATGAACTGAACATCTCTACTCACAATAAGCTTCTTGGTGGATGGGTTATACAACCTATAAGCTTTGGATTCCTCACTCTATCCCATGAAAATACATTTCTCCCCTTTGTTTCCCAACTTCTTCCTTAGTTGATCTGGAATGTGTGCATAAGCCACACATCCAAAAACTTTCATGTAGGTGACTCCTTGCTTTGTCCCACTCCATGCTTCTTCCGACACTCTGTTCATGACTGCTTTTGTAGGGCATCTATTCAAAATGTATGTTTCACAGTGTATAGCTTCAGCCCAATAATCATTTGGAAAATGCTTTGTCTTTAACATACTCTTCGCCATATCCATGATTATCCTATTCTTCCTTTCGGCAACTCCTATTTGCTGCGAAGTGTACCTAGTGGTAAACTACTTATGAATTCCATTTTCTCTACAAAAAAATAGAAATTCTTTAGAGATATACTCACCTCCTCTATCAGTTCTTAGAACTTTGATATGTCGCCCACTTTGGTTTTCTACAAGTGCTTTGAAATTGAAAAATCTTTCAAACACTTCACTTTTGTTCTTCACGAAATAAACCCAAGTTTTTCTAGTAAAATCATCAATAAATGTTAGTATATAGTGGCTGCCTGCAAGTGATGGAGTTTGCATCGATCCAAATAAATCTAAGTGGACAATATCTAAGGGTGTTTTTTCCCTTATGTTTTTCCCAGATGGAAAACTTTCTCTGTGTTGTTTCCCCAAGATACAACCTTCACAAAGGTTGTCTGGTTTCTCTATCAATGGTAATCCTCTTACCATTCCTTTTCTACTCAAAAAGTTAATACCTCCAAAGTTGAGATGTCCAAATATCAAGTGCCACAACCAATTTTCATCTTTTGGTTCGCTTTGGAAACCCTCTTGTGTCACTACTGCTATTTCTTCTCCATTTTTTAAATCTGCTTTCATTCTGAGATGGAACATCCCGTTCCTTGTCATCTTTACTTCAGCAATACGTTGTTTGCTGGGTGTTTTATCCATGATAGTGGATACATCATTCACAAAGAAAACATTGTACCCTTTTTGAATAAGTTGTCCAATACTTAAGAGGTTACATTTCATTCCAGGAACATAATAAACATCTGCTATGGTTTTCTTTTCACCTTTCCTTGTTAAGACATTTACTTCTCCTTTTCCCATAACAGAAACTTTATTATCAGTCCCTAGTGTGACTTGTGACTTCACATTCTGATCTAACATAGAAAACAGGGCTATGTTTCCTGTCATATGGTTACTGCAACCAGAGTCTAGAAACCATACATCTTCACTTTTTGCTTTAGCCATATTACAGGCTAAAAACAAATTATTTTGGCTGATATTTTCTCTAGTGAAATTTGCACTAGTTCTATTATTCATATCATGCTACTTCTTCCTACATTCATTTGCATAATGCCCATATTTTTTACAATAGTGACATTGGACATTGGATTTATCATAACTTTGTCCTTGAGCATGATGTTGTCCACTTTGTTGGCTGCTACCTTGGCCTTGGTTCTGATTTGGATTGCTGCCTCTTCTTTGAACATCTGCTGGACTGTTTCTTCCACCTTAGTTTTGGCTTCTGCCTCTTCCTCTCTTGTTTCCTCTGCCTTGACCTCTTCCTCTTCCAAATAACATCTGGGTTTTAAAGGCATGTTATAGAGATGAGTTTTCATTCCTACTCAATCTCTGCTCATGTGTTATCAGTGATGCATGTTGTTCATCAACTGAGAAGTTTGTGAGATCCTTGTCTCTTCTATGGTGGTGACAATCACATCAAACCTTGAGGGTAGGATCCTCAATAGTTTCTCCACAATCCTCATTTCTTCAAGAATCTCTCCATGAGACCTTATCTGTGTGACCAGACCAATCACATGTGTGAATAATGAGTCAATATTATCTGACTCCTTCATGCAGAGAGTCTCAAAATATCTCCTCAGCAACTGTAGTTTTGTTGTCTTCACTTTCTCCATGCCTTGATAGGCTATCTTGAGAGTTTTCCATGCTTCTTTGAATGTCTTGGCTGCTGCTTTCCTTGGAAACACACTCTCAGGCACTGCTTGATACAAAAAGTAGAGGGCTTTAGAATCCTTCTTCTTATTGCTCTTCAACATTTCTTTCTCTTCCTAAGTCAAATTATTAAACTCATCTTCATCTGTTGGTTCTTCAAAACCATACTCAACAAATTCCCATAAGTCTTAGGAAGAAAGCAAAGCTCTCATAGTTATTGCCCAATAGTCATAGTTTTTCCATTAAATTGTGGGAGTTGAGTATTACAGATACCCATGCTAGTGCTGGCTACAGCCATTTTTCCATTCTTAACTATGCTTCAAAATACTTGACTGTGTATTTAAAATAACTGACTGTCCTCAACAGTAACACAATAAACTAACTTGAGAAATACCTTGGATTCTTCCTTGACTGAGTCTTCACTCTGCTGGAGAAGCTGCTGCAACAAGAAATCCTTCCTTCAGCTTCTTTGACACCTTCGAAAATCCTAGACAAGCTCTGATACCAAGTTGGGAATTTCTGATAATTCCAAACAAAAATGAACAAAGAACAATGCTATGTTTTTAACACAGAGGAACAAAAATTGTTTTTGCTGAAGTCATAGTTTTAGCAAGACACACACAAAAGGAAACTTGTATTCATTAATAATATTGTTGTTACAAAATACTTCCTCCAATAGAGGGATTACACTAATCCTGCTCAGAAGCAGTCCCAAAAAGAAATTACTCTGTCCTTGCTTAAAAAAAAATATTACTGCTGAAACACTACTGTGTCTACACTGTTATGCATTACAAAACAATACTCTGTCTCCTCTGAAAATATTAACACTGTTGTGTAAAAAAAAAAAAATTATTCGCGTGCTACTACATATTTCATTGCAGAGGGATTACAACTACTAAAAAAAAACTACATTACACTTTTCTTATATATTAAAACAAACGACTCTCGTGCATTGAAAATAAAATAAAATTAAAAGTTTTACGTACATTTACCAACCGTAATTAATGTAATAAATTACTTCACATGGATTTTACTCCATGTCCATCCAACTTTTCAATCAGCCTTGAATACGATTCAGACATATGGTCATTGTCAGTCATACGGAGGTCCTCCCGATAACAAAAGATGTGCCGCCGCTGCCATAACCATTGAATTATGCAATTTGCGATTTGATCGCATCGCGCAATCGCATTCGGCGCAAAACAGGGGGGAGCCTTGACACTCATGAATGCGATTTGCGATATGCGATCAGATCACATCGCGAAATCGCAATCAGAATACATAGGGGTGCAACGGGTTAATGTGCGATAGTGATCAAATCGCATCGCAAAGGGAGGAAAACGGAAATAGCGGGGAATCCTCAGGCGGTTTTCCAAAAAATATATACGCTGCAGTTGAAAGTAACATTTCAACAATTATGACAGATCCTAATGCTCCTGGCGGCGAGCACTTGCACTGGTATGTTATAGTCATCCTGAATTCTGATCAAAGTTCCTATAATATAGTACCCGAATCCTTTAAATTTTTTCCTCATAACAATATTAAACCTACATTGTACAGGTTAGCTACGAATTTCATTACTCCCGAACATCGTGCAGGTATGATTATTGTCATTCATTCTTGGAACCCGGAATCCATCAACTGAGTTGAATGCATGGTAACGGTAATCGTGTCTGTGTGTGTGTGTGTATATATATATATATATATATATATATATATATATATATATATATAGATATATATATATATTGATGCAGGAAAAGGAGGCAGGATCTGGAGTCATATGGTTCTGCATGATGCTCCAAGATCCATGGGTACCCGCATGATAGTTTTCACATTGTCCATACCAAACGAACCTCCCAAGTTTGTGCCTTGGCGGGAGAACTTCAGTACCAAAGGTTATGCGGCAGCGAATGCGCTTGGACCCCCGTTGGGTGCTGCATTTTTCAAATTAAAAGATGAGAATAAGGAGGGGACACCCATTTATTTAGAAAAGGAAGACAAGGAGATTCAGACTGATTTTAAGAAGGACAAGGAGGCTCAGACTAATGTTAATTAGTCTTACACATGTACCACTGCACCGACAAATAGCAAGAAGGAAGAGAATAATGATGCATGGACCAATAAGCAGAAACGATTTAGGCCAATTGAAGGGCAATTTAAGTTTATAGCTGTTAGCATTTGCTGTATACAGGATCGTTGTTTATTATTGTGAATATATGAGAATGCAATATAACATCCATTTTATGTATACAATATCTTTTGTTACAATAGTGTAGGGTTATGATATTAGAATAAGATTTATTTTAAATGAGGATTTAATATGATACCAGACGATTAATGTGGATGTTATTAATGCGGATTTAATATGAGTTGAGAGAGATTTAATTTTTTCACGTGTAAATATTTGTATGAGTAAATATTATTTAAATGTTTTGTATAATAATTATTATCATTATTTTTTAGATTTTTCATAATTTTTATTTTATTGGATATGAACAATATTTCAATTTAATTTTGATCAGAAATGAACAACTTTACACATCATACTGAATTGTAAAATAAGTCTTTCTACTTAATGATAATCTTACACAACAGACCTTAATGAATAAGATTTTGTCCATTTTCAATGTAATTAGGGTTAGTGCTTATTTTTTAAACCAGGTCAACACATTGATGAAAAGAAATAAATTCAATACACCAAGAAACCAAGTATGGAATGTTATAATAAATTCAAAATACCTAAAATAGAATGAAATGTTAGTCGTCCCCATATGGTCATTCTTGCCAAATATCAAAATATCGAAATATCAAAAGGAAGCACGGCCGAGAAGCAAAGACAACCTCCAAAAATCTCAACAAAAGTCAAGACATTAAGCAGTACAACGTAAATAATATGACGACAGCCAGAATAGAATTTGGAAGTTTAAGGCAACGTGTTTCTAATTTCTTAATAAATTAATTGTGTAATCTCTTTGAAGCGTTTATATTTTGTGTTTTATCAATAGTTATCACAAAACTATAACATCGAAAACTTTTGTCGCAACTTATTTTAATGTGACATACATTAACTAGCATTTGCACCAAATGTTGCAAAGGAAATGCCGTAAGGCATAAATTGAGAAGAATCATGACATATAGATCACTGAATATAAAAATTGGTAAACAATATGACATTCAAAAGCTTGATCAAAAGATTAAAGTCTTTTACCATTTTCTCTTAAGGTGATTGGATTTTCATTTACTTGTCCTTGCTTAACTTTTTTTGTGCATTTAGATTACTTTTTTCCAAATTGACAAATTCAAAATTGACCATAAATGAACTAGTTTAAAGCAGAGCTATGAAATAGATATATCAATAAAATATCAATACAACTAGTCACTGATATAACAACTTTACACTCTTTGATATTAGAGAAGTGGATATTTTGTTGAAAATTAATTATAGAGTCTTGACTACTTAGTATATCATGATATTGAGTAGGTTGAATGCCTAGGTCCAATCCTTTCAAATAAATGAATCTTAGAGAAGTGGAACTTTTGTTGAGCATTGATTAAATAATTCTTTTAGTTGACATAACAACTTTAATTCACTATTCAGAGGTACCATGGTGAACTCGTATGGTAGAAACCACGAGATTTCCTTTATTTAGCATGATATTATGCGAGACTTGGTTATGTAAATAAACAAAAAAATATTTTTATGACTCAGAAAGCAGACTCTATTCCCAAAAAGTGGAAAAAGGTCTCCACTAGTAGTCATTTCTGACCATTTTTCAATATTGAATTGTCTCACTTCATCAAAAGCTTGCAGTCTTTTAAATTCTACCTTCACATAATTTGATTTTGAATGTGTTAATTTATGCATTATTGTATGTAGGTCTAATGGAGGAGAAGGATTGGTGTCATACATAAATTTCACAATTACTGTTAGGTTACTCGAACAAAATGTTTGATACATGAAAAAAAATAAAAATAAAACTCTACATGTGCATTTTTGTACCTTCTCTTCTTCAAGCAAATAATTTTCAATTTATGTTCCACGAAGAGATGTTGGTCAAGGCTGTTATAATCTTAATTAATCAAAGTACTAGGGGGAGCAATTTTAACTTAACTCTGACTAGGTGGAGCAGCGTACTCCAATAGAATGGATACAAAGAATGGACCGGCTTGTTTGATCTTCTTTGATAAAAAACTCAATAGGTGGTGAGATTAATGAAATATTCATAAGAAATGGAGTAAAGTTTTATTGACATGTTTGAAAATTTTATTTAATATATTCGTTTCATTATTAAAAAAAACTATTTCCTAGATATTTTGATGTTATTTGATATAATAATAACTTAATTTAGATGTTATTTTATATTATAATAACAACAACAATTTAAAGATAAAATTACCTACATTTAATAATTGATATTTAGCGAGGATAGTTATCTATTTGTCAATATGGGTTGACTCTAAATTAATTAGAACTAATGGTAAATTTTACTTTATAATGACTTTGTTTAATGAAATGTTACAATTTTCCCTGGTAAGATGACGAATTATTTTTCAAAAAATCAGACTATTGGAGCGTTCAAATCATTATTTAAATATTTAAATCAAAAGAATATCAATAAAATTAATATTATTTTTACATGAAAAAATAAATTATTTTTTACTAAACTAAGAAATTTAATCTTATAATTATAATATAAATAATTGATTATGTATATAAATATAAATTTAGATCCTAGATTACAACTAATTTATAATTTAAATAATTAAATATATAAAATATAAATTAAGATCATGGATTACAAATTAATTTATGACTTGACCTAAGGAGAAACATAATTAACATTGGTAATTAAAAATTAATTAAATATATATATAAGAGAGGAAAAATCATAACAAATTTCATGAAAAAAAGTTAGAAATTATTAATAAAATAAAGGGAAATTTATTAAAAAAAAGAACTAATAGATATGAAAACCACCTCAAGTATAAATACTTGAAACAAAAGAAAATTATAAATTAAATTAAAATCCAACAAGAAACAAAGAAGTATGAGAAAAGCCAAAAACAGAGGTAAACAAAATCAAAGAAAAAACAAGGACTCAATCAAATGCCAAGATAAAGAAAAAAAAAAAAAAAACTAAAAAGAAATAATCAAAACCACCTTATGATCAGACAGTTTCAAAGTTACAAATATGAATACCACTAGGTAGAGACTCATTCAAACGAATTGACTGGACTCCATAACTCCATAACTCCGACAAGACTTTATGCTACCAAGATTGGTAACTTCCGAATCTTTATCACATGGATATGATGTGTACCAGCATCCATCTTAGTTAGGTAACTTCCGAATCTTTATCACATAGATATGATGTGTATGAGCAACCATCTTAGTTAATAAAAGAACAATTTCATGGTTAGAAATTTGACTACATTTAAGTGAAATAGTTTAAATGTTTTATGTTAAAGTAATTTAAATGCTTTACTATGTTTTGATTTGATTTTATCAGTTTTGTCTTAAATTATTGGAAAGTTATTACAGATTCCAGTAGTTAAAATTGTTTGATCTATGTATCTCAGGGTTTATGAAAATGTTAGATGGATTTATATATTCAACCATTTTAATAATTAAAAAAAAAACATAAAATATTAAGATCTTTTTATTATTCTTTAATTCTTTTATATTAATGAATTTCTAAACAATATTTTATTATTTTTTGTCCTTTTAAATTGACTTGCAGTTTTAATGTAAACCAAAACTTCACACCAATCCCAAAATAGTTTCTGACAACTTAAAACCTGTGCCTCTTATTCTGTCAAAGTGAATTATGTTTTGGAATAGAGAAACTTTACGGTGGTTTTTTTTACTCGGGGAAAATCTCATACTTGTTATATCATTAAAATCAAAGTATACATATTATTGTTCAATTACAACGTTTTCTATATATCTTTTAAATCAATTAAAACATAAAAACCAACAAAATCTCAACAATTACCTAAAAACCAGCGAAATCTCAACTACAGTAACTTCATTTCAGAAAAATATTATTGACATTCATCCCGAAAACATCAACATCTTTTTCTGTTACTAAAAAGCCAATATATATGGTGCAGTTATGACAACATGTGACCTTATTGATTATGGTCATGAAGAGATCATCATCGGTTCTTCCCCAGTCAAACAAGATCTGCTTCGACTCCTCCCAAACAAGTTCTAGACTCTTGCCAAGTTTGACTTCTACCAACATTTATTACCACAACAGAAGAATGCATTGATATTGGACAATATGCATTCTTGTCAGCTTGGAAAAGAACAATAAGTGAAATGAGACTTTAGACTGGCAGGCCTCTAATTTTCCAAATGTTTTTTCCAAATGTTTTTGCTCCATATTGAGCCAGAAACTTTAAAAGAACAAAACATTCTGATATTTTTGGTTGAAACAGATCGAAATATGGGCCTTCATTTTGGTTCTGAACGTTAGAGTTACTAGTTAAAACAAAAAAATAATTGTACATTCTTGAAATGGAAATGAAATCACGTTGGTTTATAGCTTGAGTAAGTGCTAGATGAACTGCATTGCAAAGTTGTAGCAAAAACATTCAGAAATATACGTATGAATATTATAGAAACAATTAATCAAATGCCCAGAATCCATGGTCACTGACAAAGTTATAGATAATTTTACATTTAAGGAATGCTCTGTGAGCTAACTAAATGCCAAATACACAGAAAGGCATCTCATCTCTCAGAGCATCACACTGAAGTACAACTTAGTCATAAGAGACTTCAAATACAAATAATACTATATATCAGATTGAAGATCAAGCACACGGATTGCATTCCCTGGCTAATAGATATTTATTCTATGTTGGGTTGAGTTGGGGTTGTAGAACAAAAAAAAAAAGGGAATTATAATGATCCCAGACTCCATTGGAGAAGAGAAACCCACCTGCAACAAGCCAACAAGATTATAACTTGTTCCATTTTGAACTCTAGTTCATTATCATTTTTTCCCCTTATGAAGTGACTTTAAAGGATTTGAGATACTGACACTAAAGCCGAATCCAACTTAACCCAACACAAGAACAGAAGTATTGATCAGAACAACCAAGATCAAGCGCTATGGCAGCTCTCTGGCCTCCTCTCCTTGTCTTCAGTAATCCCCTGCAGCAGAGGTGCCTCTATGTTATTGGATTTGAGTTCACTCGCTTCCCCTAATCTTTCCATGTCTATTAGGATTTCCATATTCTGAAACTTGAGCTGCTGAACCTTGTCTTCAGTAATCCTCAGCAGCAGAGGTGCCTCGATGTTATTGGATTCGAGTTCACTCGCTTCCCTTGATCTTTTCATGTCTATTAGGATTTCCATATTCTGAAACTTGAGCTGCTGAATTATGCCCGAATTCCCTTGAATTAAAATGAAACCAAAGTTGTTGAATTATGCCTTAGTTCCCTTGAATGGAAATGAAACCAAAGCTGCTGAATTATGCCTCAATTCTCTTGAATTACAATGAAACCAACCTGGCCCATCCAATACGAATCAAGGCCTACATTCCCATTAAACGCAGATGGAAGAAGGCTGGAAATAATCGGCTACAACCACAGTTCACACCAAGGGAGAATAGAAGATGTTGCATAGTTACCACTGACCATATACCACTTTGAATTTTTTTTATATTTTCCGAAAAAAGGAATTAATTAAATTTTTTTGGATGCAAAGAGAATGAAAAACACTAGAACTAATTGAATTGTTATTGATGTGAGGTGGGAAAAAAAATTGCAATATTCAAATGCTCTCTCTACTGTACAGACCTAAAAAATCGCAATATGCAAATGCTCTCTCTACTCCACTGTACATACCTAGCAGTCTGCCCACTTTACTCAATATTTTTTCTGCTCTCTCCGTTGTACAAACCAAAAAAATCGCAATATACAAATTCTCTCTCTCCTGTACAGACCGACCTAGCAGTTTGCCCTCTTTACTCCATATACATATTTTTTCTGATAAATCAGATTAGTATAAAGGAAAAGAATCAGATTAATACAAAGGACTCTGAGTTTCATATCAGATCGCAATATACAAATTCTCTCTCTCCTGTACAGACTGACTTAGCAGTTTGCCCTCTTTACTCCATATATATTTTTCTGATAAATCAGATTAGTATAAAGGAAAAGAATCAGATTAATACAAAGGACTCTGAGTTTCATATCAGATTTAAAACTGAAGATTTGTATTACCCAATGTCTAAATATCATATCAATATTGATGGAGCTGATTTTCCACATCTATTTCTAATGATCTACCCGACGGTGAAGCCACCCAAACCCGTGCAAATATATGTACCACTTGTATATGGCTTCAAACTGCACCAAAGTGCAAGGTAGCTGATATTCTTGGCTATTGACGGAAGTAAAATTCCTTTTGTGTTAAATTATTAGAATTTACTACAGGCATATGGGATTTTGATGGCTGGAATTGAAATCAAGTTTGATGTTAAATGACATCAATCTATTCACTTTAAGAAGTCCCTTTTGAGGTCAACTTAATGGCTGATTAGCTCTTTATTTTTATCATGAGCCAATTCTTATTTAAGTTCCAGCAGCTCAATTCTGATCAATGTGTAACTCCGACAAGACTCTGCGCTACCAAGATTGGTAACTTCCGAATCTTTATCACATGGATATGATGTGTACCAGCATCTATCTTAGTTAGGTAACTTCCGAATCTTTATCACATAGATATGATGTGTACGAGCAACCATCTTAGTTAATAAAAGAACAATTTCATGGTTAGAAATTTGACTACATTTAAGTGAGATAGTTTAAATGTTTTATGTTCAAGTAATTTAAATGCTTTACTATGTTTTGATTTGATTTTATCAGTTTTGTCTTAAATTATTGGAAAGTTATTACAGATTCCAGTAGTTAAAATTGTTTGATCTATGTATCTCAGGGTTTATGAAAATGTTAGATGGATTTATATATTCAACCATTTTAATAATTAAAAAAAAAAACATAAAATATTAAGATCTTTTTATTATTCTTTAATTCTTTTATATTAATGAATTTCTAAATAATATTTTATTATTTTTTGTCCTTTTAAATTGACTTGCAGTTTTAATGTAAACCAAAACTTCACACCAATCCCAAAATAGTTTCTGACAACTTAAACCTGTGCCTCTTATTCTACTTTAAACCTGTGCCTCTTATTCTGTCAAAGTGAATTATGTTTTGGAATAGAGAAACTTTGCGGTGGTTTTTTTTACTGGGAGAAAATCTCATACTTGTTATATCATTAAAATCAAAGTATACATATTATTGTTCAATTACAACATCTTCTATATATCTTTTAAATCAATTAAAACATAAAAACCAACAAAATCTCAACAATTACCTAAAACCAGCAAAATCTCAACTACAGTAACTTCATTTCAGAAAAATATTATTGACATTCATCCCGAAAACATCAACATCTTTTTCTGTTATCACTAAAAAGCCAACATATATGTTGCAGTTATGACAACATGTGACCTTATTGATTATGGTCACGAAGAGATCATCATCGGTTCTTCCCCAGTCAAACAAGATCTTCTTCGACTCCTCCCAAACAAGTTCTAGACTCTTGCCAAGTTTGACTTCTACCAACAGTTATTACCACAACAGAAGAATGCGTTGATATTGGACAATATGCATTCTTGTCAGCTTGGAAAAGAACAATAAGTGAAATGCGACTTTAGACTGGCAGGCCTCTAACTTTCCAAATGTTTTTGCTCCAGATTGAGCTAGAAACTTTAAAAGAATAAAACATTCTGATATTTTTGGTTGAAACAGATCGAAATCTGGGCCTTCATTTTGGTTCTGAACGTTAGAGTTACTAGTTAAAACAAAAAAAATAATTGTACATTCTTGAAATGGAAACGAAATCACGTTGGTTTATAGCTTGAGTAAGTTCTAGATGAACTGCATTGCAAAGTTGTAGCAAAAACATTCAGAAATATACGTATGAATATTATAGAAACAATTAATCAAATGCCCAGAATCCATGGTCATAGACAAAGTTATAGATAATTTTACATTTAAGGAATGCTCTATGAGCTAACTAAATTCCAAATACACAGAAAGGCATCTCATCTCTCAGAGCATCACACTGAAGTACAACTTAGTCATAAGTGACTTCAAATACAAATAATACTATATATCAGATTGAAGATCAAGCACACGGATTGCATTCCCTGGCTAATAGATATTTATTCTATGTTAGGTTGAGTTGGGGTTGCAGAACAAAAAAAAATGGGAATTCACCACAACTAACTCATTGTCCTCTATTCTTCTGAAAACTCATTGTCCTCTATGATCCAAGACTCCGTTGGAGAAGAGAAACCCACCTGCAACAAGCCAACAAGATTATAACTTGTTCCATTTTTTAACTCTAGTTCATTATCATTTTTTCCCCTTATGAAGTGACTTTAAAGGATTTGAGATACTGACACTAAAGCTGAATCCAACTTAACCCAACACAAGAACAAAAGTATTGATCAGAACAACCAAGATCGAGCGCTATGGCAGCTCTCTGGCCTCCTCTCCTTGTCTTCAGTAATCCCCTGCAGCAGAGGTGCCTCTATGTTATTGGATTCGAGTTCACTCGCTTCCCCTAATCTTTCCATGTCTATTAGGATTTCCATATTCTGAAACTTGAGTTGCTGAACCTTGTCTTCAGTAATCCCCAGCAGCAGAGGTGCCTCGATGTTATTGGATTCGAGTTCACTCGCTTCCCCTGATCTTTCCATGTCTATTAGGATTTCCATATTCTGAAACTTGAGCTGCTGAATTATGCCCGAATTCCCTTGAATTACAATGAAACCAAAGTTGTTGAATTATGCCTTAGTTCCCTTGAATTGAAATGAAACCAAAGCTGCTGAATTATGCCTCAATTCTCTTGAATTACAATGAAACCAACCTGGCCCATCCAATACGAATCAAGGCCTACATTCCTATTAAACGCAGATGGAAGAAGGCTGGAGATAATCGGCTACAACCACAGTTCACACCAAGGGAGAATAGAAGATGTTGCATAGTTACCACTGACCATATACCACTTTGAATTTTTATTGATATTTTCTGAAAAAAAAGGAATTAATTAAATTTTTTGGATGCAAAGAGAATGAAAAACACTAGAACTAATTGAATTGTTATTGATGTGATGTGGGAAAAAAAATTGCAATATTCAAATGCTCTCTCTACTGTACAGACCTAAAAAATTGCAATATGCAAATGCTCTCTCTACTCCACTGTACATACCTAGCAGTCTGCCCACTTTACTCAATATTTTTTCTGCTCTCTCTGTTGTACAAACCAAAAAAATCGCAATATACAAATTCTCTCTCTCCTGTACAGACCGACCTAGCAGTTTGCCCTCTTTACTCCATATACATATTTTTTCTGATAAATCAGATTAGTATAAAGAAAAAGAATCAGATTAATACAAAGGAATCTGAGTTTCATATCAGATTTAAAACTGAAGATTTGTATTACCCAATGTCTAAATATCATATCAATATTGATGGAGCTGATTTTCCACATCTATTTCTAATGATCTAATGATCTACCCGACGGTGAAGCCACCCAAACCCGTGCAAATATATGTACCACTTGTATATGGCTTCACACTGCACCAAAGTGCAAGGTAGCTGATATTCTTGGCTATTGAAAGATTGACGCAAGTAAAATTCCTTTTGTGTTAAATTATTAGAATTTACTACAGGCATATGGGATTTTGATGGCTGGAATTGAAACCAAGTTTGATGTTAAATGACATCAATCTATTCACTTTAAGAAGTCCCTTTGAGGTCAACTTAATGGCTGATTAGCTCTTTATTTTTATCATGAGCCAATTCTTATTTAAGTTCTAGCAGCTCAATTCTGATCAATGTGTAACTCCGACAAGACTCTGCGCTACCAAGATTGGTAACTTCCGAATCTTTATCACATGGATATGATGTGTACTAGCATCCATCTTAGTTAGGTAACTTCCGAATCTTTATCACATAGATATGATGTGTACGAGCAACCATCTTAGTTAATAAAAGAACAATTTCATGGTTAGAAATTTGACTACATTTAAGTGAAATATTTTAAATCTTTTATGTTCAAGTAATTTAAATGCTTTACTATGTTTTGATTTGATTTTATCAGTTCTGTCTTAAATTATTGGAAACTTATTACAGATTCCAGTAGTTAAAATTGTTTGATCTATGTATCTCAGGGTTTATGAAAATGTTAGATGGATTTATATATTCAACCATTTTAATAATTAAAAAAAAAACCATAAAATATTAAGATCTTTTTATTATTATTTAATTCTTTTATATTAATGAATTTCTAAACAATATTTTATTATTTTTTGTCCTTTTAAATTGACTTGCAATTTTAATGTAAACCAAAACTTCACACCAATCCCAAAATAGTTTCTGACAACTTTAGACCTGTGCCTCTTATTCTACTTTAAACCCGTGCCTCTTATTCTGTCAAAGTGAATTATGTTTTGGAATAGAGAAACTTTGCGGTGGTTTTTTTTACTGGGAGAAAATCTCATACTTGTTATATCATTAAAATAAAAATATACATATTATTGTTCAATTACAACGTCTTCTATATATCTTTTAAATCAATTAAAACATAAAAACCAACAAAATCTCAACAATTACCTAAAAACCAGTGAAAGCGAAATCTCAACTACAGTAACTTCATTTCAGAAAAATATTATTGACATTCATCCTGAAAACATCAACATCTTTTTCTGTTATCACTAAAAAGCCAACATATATGTTGCATTTATGACAACATGTGACCTTATTCATTATGGTCATGAAGAGATCATCATTGGTTCTTCCCTAGTCAAACAAGATCTTCTTCGACTCCTCCCAAACAAGTTCTAGACTCTTGCCAAGTTTGACTTCTACCAACATTTATTACCACAACAGAAGAATGCATTGATATTGGACAATATGCATTGTTGTCAGCTTGGAAAAGAACAATAAGTGAAATGAGACTTTAGACTGGCAGGCCTCTAATTTTCCAAATGCTTTTGCTCCAGATTGAGCCAGAAACTTTAAAAGAACAAAACATTCTGATATTTTTGGTTGAAACAGATCGAAATCTGGGCCTTCATTTTGGTTCTAAACATTAGAGTTACTAGTTAAAACAAAAAAATAAATGTACATTCTTCAAATGGAAATGAAATCACGTTGGTTTATAGCTTGAGTAAGTGCTAGATGAACTGCATTGCAAAGTTGTAGCAAAAAAATTCAGAAATATACATATGAATATTATAGAAACAATTAATCAAATGCCCAAAATCCATGGTCACAGACAAAGTTATAGATAATTTTACATTTAAGGAATGCTCTGTGAGCTAACTAAATGCCAAATACATAGAAAGGCATCTCATCTCTCAGAGCATCATACTGAAGTACAACTTAGTCATAAGAGAGTTCAAATACAAATAATACTATATATCAGATTGAAGATCAAGCACACGGATTGCATTCCATGGCTAATAGATATTTATTCTATGTTGGGTTGAGTTGGGGTTGCAGAACAAAAAAAAATGGGAATTCACCACAACTAACTCATTATCCTCTATGATCCCAAACTCCATTGGAGAAGAGAAACCCACCTGTTATATCATTAAAATCAAAATATACATATTATTGTTAATTACAGCGTCTTCTATATATCTTTTAAATCAATTAAAACATAAAAACCAACAAAATCTCAACAATTACCTAAAAACCAGTGAAAGCAAAATCTCAACTACAGTAACTTCATTTCAGAAAAATATTATTGACATTCATCCTGAAAACATCAACATCTTTTTCTGTTATCACTAAAAAGCCAACATATATGTTGCAGTTATGACAACATGTGACCTTATTGATTATGGTCATGAAGAGATCATCATTGGTTCTTCCCCAGTCAAACAAGATCTTCTTCGACTCCTCCCAAACAAGTTCTAGACTCTTGCCAAGTTTGACTTCTACCAACATTTATTACCACAACAGAAGAATGCATTGATATTGGACAATATGCATTCTTGTCAGCTTGGAAAAGAACAATAAGTGAAATGAGACTTTAGACTGGCAGGCCTCTAATTTTCCAAATGTTTTTGCTCCAGATTGAGCCAGAAACTTTAAAAGAACAAAACATTCTGATATTTTTGGTTGAAACAGATCGAAATCTGGGCCTTCATTTTGGTTCTGAACGTTAGAGTTACTAGTTAAAACAAAAAAATAATTGTACATTCTTGAAATGGAAATGAAATCGCGTTGGTTTATAGCTTGAGTAAGTGCTAGATGAACTACATTGCAAAGTTGTAGCAAAAACATTCAGAAATATACGTATGAATATTATAGAAACAATTAATCAAATGCCCAGAATCCATGGTCACAAACAAAGTTATAGATAATTTTACATTTAAGGAATGCTCTGCGAGCTAGCTAAATGCGAAATACACAGAAAGGCATCTCATCTCTCAGAGCATCATACTGAAGTACAACTTAGTCATAAGAGACTTCAAATACAAATAATTCTATATATCAGATTGAAGATAAAGCACACGGATTGCATTCCCTGGCTAATAGATATTTATTCTATGTTGGGTTGAGTTGGGGTTGCAGAAGAAAAAAAATGGGAATTCACCACAACTAACTCATTATCCTCTATGATCCCAGACTCCATTGGAGAAGAGAAACCCACCTGTTATATCATTAAAATCAAAATATACATATTATTGTTCAATTACAGCGTCTTCTATATATCTTTTAAATCAATTAAAACATAAAAACCAACAAAATCTCAACAATTACCTAAAAACTAGTGAAAGCGAAATCTCAACTTCAACTACATTAAATTCATTTCAGAGAAATATTATTGACATTCATCCTGAAAACATCAACATCTTTTTCTGTTATCACTAAAAAGTTAGGTAACTTCCGAATCTTTATCACATAGATATGATGTGTACGAGCAACCATCTTAGTTAATAAAAGAACAATTTCATGGTTAGAAATTTGACTACATTTAAGTGAAATATTTTAAATGTTTTATGTTCAAGTAATTTAAATGCTTTACTATGTTTTGATTTGATTTTATCAGTTTTGTCTTAAATTATTGGAAAGTTATTACAGATTCCAGTAGTTAAAATTGTTTGATCTATGTATCTCAGGGTTTATGAAAATGTTAGATGGATTTATATATTCAACCATTTTAATAATTAAAAAAAAAAAAACCATAAAATATTAAGATCTTTTTATTATTCTTTAATTCTTTTATATTAATGAATTTCTAAACAATATTTTATTATTTTTTGTCCTTTTAAATTGACTTGCAGTTTTAATGTAAACCAAAACTTCACACCAATCCCAAAATAGTTTCTAACAACTTTAGACCTGTGCCTCTTATTCTACTTTAAACCTGTGCCTCTTATTCTGTCAAAGTGAATTATGTTTTGGAATAGAGAAACTTTGCGGTGGTTTTTTTCACTAGGAGAAAATCTCATACTTGTTATATCATTAAAATCAAAATATACATATTATTGTTCAATTACAACGTCTTCTATATATCTTTTAAATCCGTTAAAACATAAAAACCAACAAAATCTCAACAATTACCTAAAAACCAGTGAAAACGAAATCTCAACTACAGTAACTTCATTTCAGAAAAATATTATTGACATTCATCCTGAAAACATCAACATCTTTTTCTGTTATCACTAAAAAGCCAACATATATGTTGCAGTTATGACAACATGTGACCTTATTCATTATGGTCATGAAGAGATCATCATTGGTTCTTCCCCAGTCAAACAAGATCTTCTTCGACTCCTCCCAAACAAGTTCTAGACTCTTGCCAAGTTTGACTTCTACCAGCATTTATTACCACAACAGAAGAATGCATTGATATTGGACAATATGCATTGTTGTCAGCTTGGAAAAGAACAATAAGTGAAATGAGACTTTAGACTGGCTGGCCTCTAATTTTCCAAATGTTTTTGCTCCAGATTGAGCCAAAAACTTTAAAAGAACAAAACATTCTGATATTTTTGGTTGAAACAGATCGAAATCTGGGCCTTCATTTTGGTTCTGAACGTTAGAGTTACTAGTTAAAACAAAAAAATAATTGTACATTCTTGAAATGGAAATGAAATCGCGTTGGTTTATAGCTTGAGTAAGTGCTAGATGAACGGCATTGCAAAGTTGTAGCAAAAACATTCAGAAATATACGTATGAATATTATAGAAACAATTAATCAAATGCCCAGAATCCATGGTCACAGACAAAGTTATAGATAATTTTACATTTAAGGAATGCTCTGTGAGCTAACTAAATGCCAAATACACAGAAAGGCATCTCATCTCTCAGAGCATCATACTGAAGTACAACTTAGTCATAAGAGACTTCAAATACAAATAATACTATATATCAGATTGAAGTTCAAGCACACAGATTACATTCCCTGGCTAATAGATATTTATTCTATGTTGGGTTGAGTTGGGGTTGCAGAACAAAAAAAAATGGGAATTCACCACAACTAACTCATTATCCTCTATGATCCCAGACTCCATTGGAGAAGAGAAACCCACCTGTTATATCATTAAAATCAAAATATACATATTATTTTTAATTACAGCGTCTTCTATATATCTTTTAAATCAATTAAAACATAAAAACCAACAAAATCTCAACAATTACCTAAAAACCAGTGAAAGCGAAATCTCAACTACAGTAACTTCATTTCAGAAAAATGTTATTCACATTCATCCGGAAAACATCAACATCTTTTTTTGTTATCACTAAAAAGCCAACATATATGTTGCAGTTATGACAACATGTGACCTTATTGATTATGGTCATGAAGAGATCATCATTGGTTCTTCCCCAGTCAAACAAGATCTTCTTCGACTCCTCCCAAACAAGTTCTAGACTCTTGCCAAGTTTGACTTCTACCAACATTTATTACCACAACAGAAGAATGCATTGATATTGGACAATATGCATTGCTGTCAGCTTGGAAAAGAACAATAAGTGAAATGAGACTTTAGACTGGTAGGCCTCTAATTTTCCAAATGTTTTTGCTCCAGATTGATCCAGAAACTTTAAAAGAACAAAACATTCTGATATTTTTGGTTGAAACAGATCGAAATCTGGGCCTTCATTTTGGTTCTGAACGTTAGAGTTACTAGTTAAAACAAAAAAATAATTGTACATTCTTCAAATGGAAATGAAATCGCGTTGGTTTATAGCTCGAGTAAGTGCTAGATGAACTGCATTGCAAAGTTGTAGCAAAAACATTCAGAAATATACGTATGAATATTATAAAAACAATTAATCAAATGCCCAGAATCCATGGTCACAGACAAAGTTATAGATAATTTTACATTTAAGGAATGCTCTGTGAGCTAACTAAATGCCAAATACACAGAAAGGCATCTCATCTCTCAGAGCATCATACTGAAGTACAACTTAGTCATAAGAGACTTCAAATACAAATAATACTATATATCAGATTGAAGATAAAGCACACGGATTGCATTCCCTGGCTAATAGATATTTATTCTATGTTGGGTTGAGTTGGGGTTGCAGAACAAAAAAAATGGGAATTCACCACAACTAACTCATTATCCTCTATGATCCCAGACTCCATTGGAGAAGAGAAACCCACCTGTTATATCATTAAAATCAAAATATACATATTATTGTTCAATTACAGCGTCTTCTATATATCTTTTAAATCAATTAAAACATAAAAACCAACAAAATCTCAACAATTACCTAAAAACCAGTGAAAGCGAAATCTCAACTTCAACTACATTAACTTCATTTCAGAGAAATATTATTGACATTCATCCTGAAAACATCAACATCTTTTTCTGTTATCACTAAAAATTTAGGTGACTTCCGAATCTTTATCACATAGATATGATGTGTACGAGCAACCATCTTAGTTAATAAAAGAACATTTTCATGGTTAGAAATTTGACTACATTTAAGTGAAATATTTTAAATGTTTTATGTTCAAGTAATTTAAATGCTTTACTATGTTTTGATTTGATTTTATCAGTTTTGTCTTAAATTATTGGAAAGTTATTACAGATTCCAGTAGTTAAAATTGTTTGATCTATGTATCTCAGGGTTTATGAAAATGTTAGATGGATTTATATATTCAACCATTTCAATAATTGAAAAAAAAAACCATAAAATATTAAGATCTTTTTATTATTCTTTAATTCTTTTATATTAATGAATTTCTAAACAATATTTTATTATTTTTTGTCCTTTTAAATTGACTTGCAGTTTTAATGTAAACCAAAACTTCACACCAATCGCAAAATAGTTTCTGACAACTTTAGACCCGTGCCTCTTATTCTACTTTAAACCTGTGCCTCTTATTCTGTCAAAGTGAATTATGTTTTGGAATAGAGAAACTTTGCGGTGGTTTTTTTTACTGGGAGAAAATCTCATACTTGTTATATCATTAAAATCAAAATATACATATTATTGTTCAATTACAGCGTCTTCTATATATCTTTTAAATCCATTAAAACATGAAAACCAACAAAATCTCAACAATTACCTAAAAACCAGTGAAAGCGAAATCTCAACTACAGTAACTTCATTTCAGAAAAATATTATTGACATTCATCCTGAAAACATCAACATCTTTTTCTGTTATCACTAAACAGCCAACATATATGTTGCAGTTATGACAACATGTGACCTTATTGATTATGGTCATGAAGAGATCATCATTGGTTCTTCCCCAGTCAAACAAGATCTTCTTCGACTCCTCCCAAACAAGTTCTAGACTCTTGCCAAGTTTGACTTCTACCAACATTTATTACCACAACAGAAGAATGCATTGATATTGGACAATATGCATTGTTGTCATCTTGGAAAAGAAAAATAAGTGAAATGAGACTTTAGACTGGCAGGCCTCTAATTTTCCAAATGTTTTTGCTCCAGATTGAGCCAGAAACTTTAAAAGAACAAAACATTCTGATATTTTTGGTTGAAACAGATCGAAATCTGGGCCTTAATTTTGGTTCTGAACGTTAGAGTTACTAGTCAAAACAAAAAAATAATTGTACATTCTTGAAATGGAAATGAAATCGCGTTGGTTTATAGCTTGAGTAAGTGCTAGATGAACTGCATTGCAAAGTTGTAGCAAAAACATTCAGAAATATACGTATGAATATTATAGAAACAATTAATCAAATGCCCAGAATCCATGGTCACAGACAAAGTTATAGATAATTTTACATTTAAGGAATGCTCTATGAGCTAACTAAATGCCAAATACACAGAAAGGCATCTCATCTCTCAGAGCATCATACTGAAGTACAACTTAGTCATAAGAGACTTCAAATACAAATAATACTATATATCAGATTGAAGATCAAGCACACGGATTGCATTCCCTGGCTAATAGATATTTATTCTATGTTGGGTTGAGTTGGGGTTGCAGAAAAAAAAAAATTGGGAATTCACCACAACTAACTCATTATCCTCTATGATCCCAGACTCCATTGGAGAAGAGAAACCCACCTGTTATATCATTAAAATCAAAATATACATATTATTGTTCAATTACAGCGTCTTCTATATATATTTTAAATCAATTAAAACATAAAAACCAACAAAATCTCAACAATTACCTAAAAACCAGTGAAAGCTAAATCTCAACTACAGTAACTTCATTTCAGAAAAATATTATTGACATTCATCCTGAAAACATCAACATCTTTTTCTGTTATTACTAAAAAGCCAACATATATGTTGCAGTTATGACAACATGTGACCTTATTGATTATGGTCATGAAGAGATCATCATTGGTTCTTCCCCAGTCAAACAAGATCTTCTTCGACTCCTCCCAAACAAGTTCTAGACTCTTGCCAAGTTTGACTTCTACCAACATTTATTACCACAACAGAAGAATGCATTGATATTGGACAATATGCATTGTTGTCAGCTTGGAAAAGAACAATAAGTGAAATGAGACTTTAGACTGGCAGGCCTCTAATTTTCCAAATGTTTTTGCTCCAGATTGAGCCAGAAACTTTAAAAGAACAAAACATTCTGATATTTTTGGTTGAAACAAATCGAAATCTGGTCCTTCATTTTGGTTCTGAACGTTAGAGTTACTAGTTAAAACAAAAAAATAATTGTACATTCTTCAAATGGAAATGAAATCGCGTTGGTTTATAGCTCGAGTAAGTGCTAGATGAACTGCATTGCAAAGTTGTAGCAAAAACATTCAGAAATATACGTATGAATATTATAGAAACAATTAATCAAATGCCCAGAATCCATGGTCACAGACAAAGTTATAGATAATTTTACATTTAAGGAATGCTCTGTGAGCTAACTAAATGCCAAATACACAGAAAGGCATCTCATCTCTCAGAGCATCATACTGAAGTACAACTTAGTCATAAGAGACTTCAAATACAAATAATACTATATATCAGATTGAAGATAAAGCACACGGATTGCGTTCCCTGGCTAATAGATATTTATTCTATGTTGGGTTGAGTTGGGGTTGCAGAACAAAAAAAATGGGAATTCACCACAACTAACTCATTATCCTCTATGATCCCAGACTCCATTGGAGAAGAGAAACCCACCTGTTATATCATTAAAATCAAAATATACATATTATTGTTCAATTACAGCGTCTTCTATATATCTTTTAAATCAATTAAAACATAAAAACCAACAAAATCTCAACAATTACCTAAAAACCAGTGAAAGCGAAATCTCAACTACAGTAACTTCATTTCAGAAAAATATTATTGACATTCATCCTTAAAACATCAACATCTTTTTCTGTTATCCCTAAAAAACCAACATATATGTTGCAGTTATGACAACATGTGACCTTATTGATTATGGTCATGAAGAGATCATCATTGGTTCTTCCCCAGTCAAACAAGATCTTCTTCGACTCCTCCCAAACAAGTTCTAGACTCTTGCCAAGTCTGACTTCTACCAACATTTATTACCACAACAGAAGAATGCATTGATATTGGACAATATGCATTCTTGTCAGCTTGGAAAAGAACAATAAGTGAAATGAGACTTTAGACTGGCAGGCCTTTAATTTTCCAAATGTTTTTGCTCCAGATTGAGCCAGAAACTTTAAAAGAACAAAACATTCTGATATTTTTGGTTGAAACAGATCGAAATCTGGGCCTTCATTTTGGTTCTGAACGTTAGAGTTACTAGTTAAAACAAAAAAATAGTTGTACATTCTTGAAATGGTAATGAAATCGCTTTGGTTTATAGCTTGAGTAAGTGCTAGATGAACTGCATTGCAAAGTTGTAGCAAAAACATTCAGAAATATACGTATGAATATTATAGAAACAATTAATCAAATGCCCAGAATCCATGGTCACAGACAAAGTTATAGATAATTTTACATTTAAGGAATGCTCTGTGAGCTAACTAAATGCCAAATACACAGAAAGGCATCTCATCTCTCAGAGCATCACACTGAAGTACAACTTAGTCATAAGAGACTTCAAATACAAATAATACTATATATCAGATTGAAGATCAAGCACACGGATTGCATTCCCTGGCTAATAGATATTTATTCTATGTTGGGTTGAGTTGGGGTTGCAGAACAAAAAAAAATGGGAATTCACCACAACTAACTCATTATCCTCTATGATCCCAGACTCCATTGGAGAAGAGAAACCCACCTGCAACAAGCCAACAAGATTATAACTTGTTCCATTTTGAACTCTAGTTCATTATCATTTTTTCCCCTTATGAAGTGACTTTAAAGGATTTGAGATACTGACACTAAAGCCGAATCCAACTTAACCCAACACAAGAACAGAAGTATTGATCAGAACAACCAAGATCGAGCGCTATGGCAGCTCTCTTGCCTCCTCTCCTTGTCTTCAGTAATCCCCTGCAGCAGAGGTGCCTCTATGTTATTGGATTTGAGTTCACTCGCTTCCCCTAATCTTTCCATGTCTATTAAGATTTCCATATTCTGAAACTTGAGCTGCTGAACCTTGTCTTCAGTAATCCCCAGCAGCAGAGGTGCCTCGATGTTATTGGATTCGAGTTCACTCGCTTCCCCTGATCTTTCCATGTCTATTAGGATTTCCATATTCTCCTACAGCAAATAATACCCTCCTCTGCAGCGAACGCTTGATATCCCGCGCGGACGAGTTGGTTAGGGTAACAGGCGGCTGATTAATTAATTTTCATTAAATAATCTTACATTAAAAGGTTTTTAAAAATTGAACGGCGGAGCATGGTTTAATCGTCTAACTGACGGTTAGGATTAGGACAGGGAGGTAGCTGGGGGAGTTGATTTCGTTGGTTAGGGTAACAGGCGGCTGATTAATTAATTTTCATTAAATAATCTTACATTAAAAGGTTTTTAAAAATTGAACGGCAGAGCATGGTTTAATCGTCTAACAATAGATCTGACGGTTAGGATTAGGACAGGGAGGCAGCTGGGGGAGTTGATTTCAGAGGGGAACGCCTTACGGCGTAATTAAATTTTAATGAGATATATCTATAACATAATATAATATATAAAGTCTCTCAATCCTTACGTTTCAATATTTGCGTCTACGGTATTTCACATGAATATAAATGTTTGGAACATGTAATTCGATATGCTCACACTCCGACACATTTAAATCGTTTCACTATTATTCTCCATCGTCAAGAAATTATTTTTTCATTATGTTATGCAAACTTATTTTCGACTTTCAATGTGAACGATTTCGAAATTTGTTAATGGGAAGATAATAGAACACAAGCCAACGTTTCATAAGTATTATATATAAGAAAGTGTTTGTAATTTTAGAACTCTGGTAGATTTTCCTGTATTTAAGTTTTATGGATCTATAATGAATTAAATAAAGTCTTTCTGTAGAAATTACACGAGAGATTTTTTTGGCTAACTCTTTTTGAACCAACAAGTGTGGTTCATCATCAGGACCAAATAAAACGTAGACCATGGCAAAGGGTTAAATAGAGAGCAATGTAGAGACATAATTTCAAGTAATGGCTATATTTGAACAATAATGTTTAAATTATAATAATTAATTTTTAATATATTATAATATATTAAAAATTAATTATTATAATTTAAGCATTATTGTTCAAATATAGCCATTACTTGAAATTATGTCTCTATATTGCTCTTTACTTAGGCTTTTGCCATGGCGTGCCTCTTCATTTGGTCCTGATGATGAACCACACTTGTTGGTTCGAAAAGCGTAGGCCAAAAGATTCTCTCATGTGATTTTTACTAAAAAACTTTGTTTAACTCTGTAGAATATTGTAGTTAGAAGTTTCCATTTTCATAACTTAATGTTGATCTTTTATTAGCCAAATTTGTGATTTCATACGCAAATGGTTTTATACATTAATTATTAATTTGATGTGTGATTCAACTGTGGTTTTAATTATTAATTATTATTATTTTAGGTTATATATTTTAAAATATTAAAAAATATATAATTGGTATCTATAATTCTAAATTTTTTAATTTAGTTATGGTGTGAACAAATTTAATTATTATTTTATGTGATATTTGATTTATTTTACTCAACTTAAAACATTAAAGAATATATAACTTGCATTTTGGAATTTTGAAACTAGTCTAGATATATATTTTTTTACTATGAAAAGGCATTTGATCCCTCTTAGAATTTGATAAATATTGATTTTAAATAAATCTAATTTGATTATCAATTCAATTAAATATGCAAGATTGTACTATGTACTTCTAGATATATGCATATTGTCAGAATAATAATCAGTCGATGGCAAGGAGTCAATAGTCCACAGGAGTCAGCAAGGTTTAGGTAGATCATAAATATAGTAGGTACAATCCCTGTAGATTCTCCGGTTGAGTTGACGTATAAATTTCAGTGTGTGAAATGCAATCATCGATCTCATGTAGTGAGCCTTCATTTCCTGATATGCTATCAGAGCCATCTGGGCTCGGTGGTGTGAAAAGTGAGTGGTGCTCTTGAGTTGTTGTGTGTTGAGCATTGTGAGGAAGAGGTCTAGAGGATCATCCTTGAGGGGGACGTTGAATAGCGCTGTGGACTTCTCAGGCAACCTACATAGTGAATGGATTCTTGTTAGAGGTCGAGTAGTAAAGTGTTGCGATGAGGCATTGGAAGGTGTGAGGCTTTCCTTGTGGCATAGGAAACCCACAACTTTGAGTGTGTTATAGTGTTGGAATTGTGGAGCATTTAACTAGAGAGTGGGAATTATTTGAAGCATTGTAGGATGTTGGAAATGTGTAGCCGTCGATTCTGTTATACCAAGCTCTAAGCGCTTGCTTCAATCCATAGAGCACTTTCTTGAACCTGTAAATTTTATCTTCGTTACCTTCAACTTCATAACCTTGGGGCCGATGCACATAAATTTCTTCTTCTAGAATTCCATTCAAGGAAATTTATTTCAAATCCATATAATATACTTTCCACTTGTTTTGTGCTGTTGTGCCTAGAGCTGCTCTTACAATATCCAATCTGGCTACCAGAGCAAATGTTTCTCCAAAATCTATTCCTTGTTGCTGCGAGAATCATTTTGCTACAAGTCTTGCTTTAAATCTGCCAATTTCACCTTTCTCATTCAACTTTGTCTTGTACACCCACTTCACACCAATGATATTTTTGTCCTTTGTTAAATCATCGATCTTTTCAATAGCTTCAATTTCTTCATCCATGGCTTGCACCCAATTTTCCTCTTTGATTTTTTCTTCAAACAAAGAAGGTTGGAATGATAACAATGAAAAATTTAAAAAAAAATTCAAATCATTATAAATATTTCATACTTCTCATATTTCTCTTACCATTTCTTGACTCATCATTTGATTGATTGTTAGGAGAACCTTGATATGTTGATCCACTTGAAGATCCATCCTCCCTATAAAATCTTAGAGTCCTTGCTAGTGTGTCTTTGTTTGGTATCTTCACCTACGATTCTTGTTGCTCCTTTTCTGCTACATCATCTTCTTCCATCATTGGCACTTGTGCATCAACTATTTTATATATAGTTCCATTCCATGAATCTTGTTCTTTGAACACATCTCGCTAATTATGGTCTTCTTGGTGACAGGGTTATACAATTTATAAGCTTTTGATTGCTCAATATAACCAATAAATATGAATTTTTCACTTTTATCATCCAATTTGCCTCTATGTTCTTTAGGCACATGTGCATAAGCTACACATCCAAGTACTTTTAGATGTTATACGCTACAAGAAATACCTGACCATGCTTGTTCTCGTACTCTATTCATCACACTCTTTGTAGAAAATTTGTTGATTACATAAATAGCACATGCAACTGCTTCTGCCCAATACTCATTAGACAAGCTTCTTCATTTCGACATGCTTCTTACCATGTTCATAATTTGTTATGAAACCAGCTCAAAAAAAGATAGAAAAGATAGATCAACGCCTTAGAATTCAGCCTCTTCGAGGGGAAACCTCCTTTACATTACATAAATGAACAATTCTTGGATGATACAAATGAAAAGACCTCCTTTCTATATATAGGAGTCTAAGGGGTCATAACATAATCAGAGCCAACATAATAATAATAATGTAAGGGCGCAATAATAACAATAGTGGGCTTCTATGGGGCACAATACTAACAATATGGGCACTACATGGGTACATCAATTTAATAAGTGGGTTGTACTAATAACAATAAGGGGTTACACTAGTAGTATAGGGGCCTAACATAATTGTCCTATTCATTCTCTCTGCTACACCATTCTTCAGCGGTGTGTACCTAGTTGTAAACTATCCTCTGATTCCATGTTATTTGCAGTAATCACAGAATGCGTTTGAGTCATATTCTCCACCACGATCTAACCTCAATACCTTCATTTGTCGATCACTTTAGTTTTCTACTAGGACTTTGAATTCCATGAACTTTTAAAAAAATTTAGACTTATGCTTCAAGGAGTAAATCCAAGTCTTTCTACTATAATCATCAATAAAAGTGAGGAAGTAACAACTTCCACCAATTGACCGTGTCCTCATAGGTCCACACTAGTCTGTATGCACTAGCTCAAGAGGTCGCTTTGCTATGTATGAAGCTCCCTTTGGAAAACTTTCACGGTGTTGCTTTCCCAAAATGAAACACTCACAAGTACATGAAGGTTCTTTGATAGGAGGTAATCCTCTAACCATCTGTTTCTGCTGCAACAATCTTAAACCTGAAAAGTGCAAGTGTCCAAACCAAAAGTGTCGTCACCAATATTCATTAGAACATGCAACTATAAAAAAACTGACCTGATCATTGTAATTCATAATTAGAGGAAAGACTATGTTCTTCGCCATCTGCACCTTTGCGATCAGTTGCATCCTTGGGGGCTTGTCATATATAACACAATCTTGTCCTTGAAAGATAACTTTGTATCATTTTTGTGTCAATTGACTAACACTAATCAAATTATGTTTCAGACTAGGAATATAATATACCTCTCAGATTGTCTTTGACTCCCCCTGATTGGTTAGAATGTGGACCACTCCTTTGCCATATACTTCCATAGTCTTGTTAGTCCCCAACTTTACCTCTCTCTTCACAGATTGATCGAAATTTGAAACCAAATTCTTGTTGCATGTCATGTGGTTATTGTAACCACTGTCTAATAGCACACACTAGCATATGGTTCATGCATAGTATGTCAAGCTAAGAACATGGAGATAGTACTCTCTGTTGTGCCATTAGCTCTTTGGTTCCCTTGATGAGCTATCTTCTTATTGCAATCAGGAGCATAGTGACAAAATTTATTGCAATAATAACATCTTAACTTTGATTTGTCAACTCTTTGATTATTGTTAAAGATTATGTAGTTGCTTCCATTTTAATGTTCATGCTCTTCTCAGCCATCTCTTTGACCAACATGTCTTTTGACTCGTCCTTTGCCTCTCGTTCTACTTCTTCCTCTACCTTTGTCTTTTGAAATAGAAACCCGACCTATAAAGACTGTATCTAATGTAGATTCCTTATTTCTATCTATCCTTACCTGAGGTGATAGAAGTGATCCCATCAACTCATCAACTATCAATGATGTCAAATCCTTGTCTTCTTCTATGGCTGCTACCACAACATCAAATTTGGTAGACAAAGATTTCAAGACCTTTTCAACCACTATTTGATCTTTAATTTCTTCACCATAAATATTTAATTTATTTACAATAGTTATGATCCAATTCACGAAAGAATCGATGTCCTCTGTCTCCTTCATCTACAGACTTTCAAAATTTCTCCTAGTATTTTGCAACTTAACAATATTGAATTTGGTCATACCTTTATAGCTTGTTGCCAAAGTATCCCATGATTCCTTTGCTGCAAACATGATCATAATATTCTAGAACACTCCTCGGTCCACTCCTTGTTGGATAAGTTGAGACACTTGCACATTCTTCTTCTTGTATTTTTTTCCATTGTTCTCTCTTTGCATTATTGAGAGCTTATTCTACTGCTTCATCGTCAGGTTCTGAAAACCCAAGCTGGACATAATCCCAAACATCATGAGCCCAAAAAGTGGCCGCCATCTTATAGCCCACACATCATAATTCTTACCTGTGAATAGTGAAAACTGAAACTGGAAATTTGAAAAACCTTCTTTCAAAAAAAACTTATCTTAAAAAAAAATCTAAATTTCTTCTTTCATAATCTTGCAACACTCACAAAAAAATCTTTAAAACTCCTTTTTCAAAAACAAATCCCTTTGATAAAACCCTATTTTTTTATTTTATATAAAAAAAACTTTGTTAAAGGCCACTCATCATGTAATAAAAGGCTCTCATTTACGACAAAACTCCACACCTTTATAAATGCCGTAGTCTTTAACGCGACTTTTTGAAAGCCTTTCCGGCGATTTTTTCCGGTGAAAATCCGGCAGTGATTTATTGAAATCGAAGTTTGATAACTAGTTTCTGCACAATGAAAGCGTCCCAGGGGTTTTTCAGGGTGCTGAATCCGAATATGCAGTTAAAAAACCATTTTAACTGCAACAAATTATGATTTCATCTCAATTTCTTCCGCCGGATTCCGTCACCGGAATCTCAAAAAGTCGCATTATAGACAACTCCTTTATAAATAACCCTTTTAAAAGTCCGTTGAAAAACACTTTAAGAAAATCGTATACGTAAAATTTTTGAAATCGTACAGGCAAACGTTAAAACCTATATAAAAAATCTTTCGCGACCTTTTCAAGTGAAAGGTTTGACTTTCCTTTCCAATTCCTCACGGGTTTTGCCTTTGTCACCGGTTTTGCCTTTTTCCCATACGTAAGAGGGCTTGTACGACCCCGAAACAAAATAAACTACGCACTTAATTTGAAATTGTGTAGATTCAAATTTATACGTAAATTGTGTGGTTTTTGTACTAAGTGTGAAATAGGTGTAGTTTTAATGGTTCATCAAATTTGCAATGCAAATTAAAAAAATTGTCAGTCTTCTTTTTTTGTTTCTCTTTTTACTGGATCTGCAGGCTCCACGGATCCTATGATCCTTCCTTAGCTCTTATATCAATTTTTTGGAAAGGCATAGAAGTTAAAACACAAATTCACCCAAAACACATGAGTTGCGGCTCTTCTATTGATCACACAAAATTTGATTCTTACAATGAACTCAGTGAAGTGTATTTAATCTTTTCGACTAGCAACTCGCCTGAAATATTTTGACATACAATCACACACTAAAAGTTGTCTATCACTTGACTTGACTCAACCCTTCAACACTATACACTCAACACTCAGTTAATGAACTCTCTAAGTTTAGCCAACTCCTCATGCGGGAGTAATTAGCTTAGTTTAACATATAAGTGCCTTGCTCTTGTGAACTATCAAGGGTTAGATAGATAATAAATACAGTCGGTGCAATCCCTGCAGATTCTCTGACTGAATTAATGCATATATTTCAATAACTAAAATACAATCATCAAGCTCATGTAGTGAGTCTTTCATTTTCTGATACATATATCATATCTCTTAGAGTAAAAACAAATTGAAAAAAATCAAATATGATAGAATATATAATAACAAACTCTTTAAGTTAATTGGTTCTTAAAACTTATCAGTGCTCAAACTTGTTAGAATATTCCGAGACATAGGAAATAGTTAAGTATAACTTGGTCTAGTGTATAGTTAGGTAAAGTGTGTTTCTTTACTATGTACTTTTTGTAATTTACAATCTAACGGTCATGGTATGTTCTAGACATGAAGCGATCTTACGGTTCATTCTCTCCTCAGTATTACCAACACTTGATCCATGGCTTAACACCTGATTGGGACATGATCTCTATTTAAAGAGCGTGGAGGATCATTTGTAAGGTGATCGTTCATGAAAAAAGCTTATGTAGATTTTCTTTCTTTTACATTAATAAATTTCCTGAAGTGGCCACGTTGGCTTAGGTCATGGATTGTTTCACTCTTTGAGGGTTTTAACCACATCAAGAGCACTGGTGTATTGATCTATGATCTGTTTGTGAGCGATGTCCTTTGGTGTTCTATCTGAGGAACTTACCCTATAAATTCGTACATGGTATCAGAGCTATTTGAGGGCCGCATCCGATGGTGATCCAAATATGAAACCGGTACAACTGCGTCTGTCTGTCATTTCTTAGATATATTGTTTCTGGCTACTTTCAAGGCAATATGACCACTCTATTGTGTTATGAGAATTTGTTCTAGTGGAGAACCCCTTTCGTTTCACGCGAAAAGGTTTTCGGTAGACCTAGCTACGTCATTTTTAAGATCTGGAGGTATACAATCTTTATTTGCAGTTATAGTTATTTATCTCTCTGTTTATTTCAGTTTATAGTCATTTATAGTGTTTTATTACCATACTATACCTTTCGTTTCTATTTATGATCTTTTCCTCATGACTCTATGCAATCTGGGCAAACCAAAAACAAGAAAAAAATATTTTTCTCATGTGTATGCTCTTTTCTGTTGTGTCTTATTGTGATATCAGAAAATCAGAAACATTGAGGAAAATATTTAGCTTCCGGGGACATCTAATTTTACATTGTAAGACTTGGACTACTTTTTCTTGTTTGGTTTTTTGATTGTGCGGTTGTTTCTTTGGTTTGCAAGAAAATAGAGGTTTTTCAAACAAATTCTTGTTGTGTGTCATGTGGTTATTGCAACCACTGTCTATTACCCACACATTATGAGAAGGTTCTTTCATGATATAGCAAGCTAGGAACATGGATTTAATACTCTCTATAGTGACACTAGATCTCTAGTTTCCTTGATCACCTATCATTTTCCTGCAATCATGGGCATAGTGACCAAATGTATTGCAATAATAACATCTCACCTTGGATTGATCAACTCTTTAGTATCATTGAAGCTTTTGTTGTTTCTTCCACTTTCATGTTCAAGCTCTTCTCTGCCATCTATCTGACCACCATGTCTTCTGTCTTGTTCTCTGCCTCTCGATTTACTTTTGCCTCAATCTCTGTCTCTTGAAATAGAAACATGACTTTCCAAAGCGGTTTTGAAGTGGAACCTTTATTTCTGCCTATCCTTGCCTCATGTGATATAAGTGATCCTATCAATTTGTCCACTGTAAATGATGCCAAATCATTGGCTTCTTCCATGACTGCTACCACAACATCAAACTTGGTAAACGAATATCTGAGGACCTTCTCAACCACTCTTTTATCTTTAATATATTCATCATAATTTTAACTCATTTACAATAACCATGACCCGATTCATGAAAGAATTGGTGTCTTTTGTCTCCCTCATCTGCAAACTTTCAAAATCTCTCCTAGTATTCTGCAACTTAACAGTATTGAGTTTGGCCATGCCTTTATAGCTTATCACCAATGTCTCCCATGTTGTCTTCGCTGAAGATGTGATCATAAGCTTTTGCAACACAACTCAGTCCACTCCCTATTGGATAAATTGCAACGCTTGTCCATTCTTTTTTGTCTTTTTTCCGTAGTTCCCTCTCTACATTAGTGAGAGGTAGTTCTTCTACTTCATCTTTATGTTTTGAAAACCCAAACTAGATATGATCCCAAACATCATGACCCTGCAACATATTCGTCATCTTAATAGTTGAGACATCATAATATTTTCCTGTAAAGAATGGAAAAAAAAAAATTAAAAATTGAGAAAACTATTTTTAACCCAAAAAAAAATATCTTTTAAAAAGTTTCTTTAATAACTTTTATAAAAAAATCTTTTTTAACAGCTTTACAGAAAGCCTTCAAAGAAACTACTTTTAGGAATCTTATAAAAACCTTTATGGAATCATGTAAATAAAACAGGTGTCTTTTAGAAAGTCTTTATGAGTCCAAATATGAATACTTTGACTTTCGTGCGTTTTTTAACGAAATTTTCGAAATTTGACGGGATTGCGCATCCTCGACAATAAGAAAACTGCACACATTAATATCGTTTCCACAGTTTATGTATTAACAAAGTGTGGATTTGTCATTCTTTAACATTTTACGACAATTTTTTTTAAATTTGTTGGGCTTCTGTACGTGGTCTTTTTTTATTGACTTTACAAGTAGTATTACTGATCTTAAGATATTTTTTTGTTCTGATATTAATTTGTTGGAAATTTAATCAATACTGTTCTTTTAGTGATTACACAAATTACAATAAACCTGATGAAATATATTTAAATATTTTCTAACTAATAACTCGCTTAAAGTAAATTGATACGCAACTACACATTAAATTTAAATTTAATTAACTCAATTCTCTCTAAATTTAACCCGCCGAAAAAATTTATTAATATTATGCAGAGGAATGGTATGCTTGATTGTGTGAATTTCAGAGCGTTTATAGAGGTTTTAGCTTATTTAAATTTGTAAATCTTAGGAAAATTAATAGAAGTTTGTCAAGATTTTCTTTTGCAGATTACTATGTTTTGTGGGATTTCTTTGTGTGTTTGAGAATGTGTTTAATTAGTTGTGTTTCTATATTGTATTTGAGTATTTATGTATTTGAGTATTTAGGTTTGAAATAGTATAGTTTGTGATGCTTTAGTTATTGTTTGTTTTATTTAAGAAATTTTGATGGATTATAAGTTCCTTATGGTATTATAGGAGTTGATATTATGTTGTGTGTCAATGAAAGTTTGTAATGTGTAGAGGGTTGTTATAGTGTTAACATTATGTATGGATTAGATTTTGAAAACATGGAAGGATTTTTTTTACAAAATTTATTTTCGATTCAATCACAAAAGAGAATGGATAATCATGATTCTCAATTGACTCATTCGATTTAGAAACCCTAGGAGGCTCCTACTAATAAAAGTGACAAACTATAGGATTGTCAACAAACATAATGTTGCAATTGATGACTAAAATATAAATAATTTTATTTGTCTCTAGGCTATGATTTGTCTTCAAAGATCAACCAAAATAGTGAAACTCCTAGTAATGTGTAGGATCAAGCCATTGTTGTTTATATTAAAGAGATGATTCTTCATTTTACCAAGGATATGCAAATGTTCCATCTCCCCCTGTCATTACAATGATATAAAAGGTTCTTAGATGATATTTGGAGCCAACTGAAATGTTGAAATGTTTATTAATGGAAAAAATACATCATAAAATCTATAACGAAAACTCAAATCAAAGAGGATTAATCTCTTTTCAATCATGGTGATGCTTCTTATTGGAAAAAGATAAAATTTTGTAGACTAGATTATAGAATTACATGGTCAACCTAATGTACACAGTGGGAGGGGATATTGATGGGTAACATAGGCTTTTATTTAAAGGAAAATGACTTTATAACCATTCTCTAGGAGATATTGGTTTTTATTTAAAGGAAAATGACTTTATAACCATTCTGTAGAAGATATTGGTAGGTAACATAGGTTTTTGTTGGAAAAAAATGACTTTATAACCCTTCTCTATTGTCTAGCTACAACATTGGTCAAGATTCAACTCTTATGTTAATTTAATGATAGCATCGACAAACAATGGAAAATGGATTACCATTACCTCCTTACATGTTCCTTTGAAGATTTGGTTAAAATCAAATCCAATTTATTTTTTGTTTAATCTTTATATAATAAAGAAATTATAATAGAGAAATCATAAGAGGTGGCAATGCTCGATGTTTCCAAGCTAGAGATTATAAACTTACACCATTCTTCAAATCGTCGCTGGTCATTTCTTTATCCAATGGATTTTATCCTACACATCATTCTTGCATGGACTCGAAATATTTGACTTGCGGAAAGCAGTGGAACATATATTTTCTTAACAATTTTCTTTATTGCTGAGTTTTTCAATATGACGAAGTATTAAATTTATTCAAAGAGTGTCTTTAGCTTTGGGATAAATTCTATATTATAATAGCCAATGGTTTCAAACATTTTTCCCTAACAATATGCTTATAGCAAGATTCTCATTGGATTTTTTCTTCTAGATCTACCTCTAATTTATTTATCAATATCGGAAGAAATATTAATGATTTAGGAAAATATATTAAAACATATATTAAGTGGATTAAATTGGATCTTTAAACGTATGTGTGAATATGTGTCTATATCGGTCTAAGGGTCTATGAGAGTAATATGGAAATACACTTTTAGATTGGTTCAACTTAGTAATTATGAGATTAAATTTATTCATGTTGGATCCATTAATAAGTATGACATCTTTATAGGATTGTTTTCTGTAAGTTTAACCTCACTCCAGTAAATTATAGACGAAAGTCTTAAAAACAAAGTCTTGTGATAAGATGGATTCAAAGGATGATAATCAAATCACAAAAATTCAACCAATTTAGGATATGAGAAATGTCTAGAAAATTTAATCGAGGAAGACCATTGGGGCTTCCTCATTGAGGGAGATAGTGTCACCATTGAGACTAGTGAAATAACTTCATCAATCCACATAGAATCTAAGAAAACTAAGTTTGACATGAAATTGATACTTCATTAGTATTCTCAAAAAGTTAGATCAACATTACAATTATTCATTGCGGATGTTTTTCTAAAAGAATGCCATGATATTATTAAAAGGAAAATTTAATTGTGATACAGATAAAATGTTCAGTAAATATTTATCAATAAATTTGTAAACACAATTTACACTTAAAAATGTAATTTCAATTGAATCGTTAAATATAAATGAATTTTTTTCTTTAAAAAATGTAGTGTTATATGTTCATTGTCTTGAGGCATGCTCTGCCAATCAATATGTCTTGAGGAAGTAATTCCAAAAAGCATATAGTTGCGTTAGATGTCAATCCAGGTGTCATAGCAAGTTTAGTTCAGTTAAGTGATATTTAGTTAATTGATTTATAGTTCAATTTATTTCGGTTGTTTATTACTACTTGTCACTTATTTAACTGTTGGAGTAATGTGAAGAGAGAGTTTGCTCTACTTCTATATTTTAGTTTATTCTTGTCTCTGTTTTCAGCTTCTAGATTTTTGTAAATATCAGCGCATGAGATCGCATAAAACTTTCAAAATTGTATGTGCTCACACAAATATAGTAGATTAAGAGAGTTCACAAAGAAAAACAAAGTGGCATCCAAAAGAAGGAAAAGTCATGTACATTTTAAAAAACCGTGAGAACTGATCATCGCATTCGAAAAGAAGTGTGTGTCGTCATCACAACCAAGAAGTAAGAGAGTGCGACTATTTTGGTACTCTTATAGAACACAAACTACTTTTAAAAGGTCATAGGGCTCTGCATCGATAAATGCATCGACCATCAAATTTATAAAACCGTCATCATCAACTTCAATGTCTACCGGATTTGAATGTGTGAAAAAGGTACCCTAGATTTCTTAGACCTTCTGTTGAATATAATTATGGTTGAGCTGATAAACATAAGACAAAGGCAAGCATGAAGAAAGTTTGGTTTCAATGTTTTCTTAATTCAAGAATATTATAAACTCAGACTTTTGTTTTAAGGAAAAAAAAAACCATGAAAAAATGTTATGTTCCTCCATGATATTATAAAAAAAAAAAGAGTGTTTTTTAAGAGAATTTTTAAAAATAAGAGGAATAGTTACAAAACAATATAGTCTCTATATTTATTGTTAATTAATTGATTAAAGTAGTTGCCCTTAATTAATTGACTAAAGTAGCACCGGGTCCACATTTCATTGTTATTCAAGAAATGTTTGTTGTGCATTTTTATTTTGTATTTACAATATATATTCTTTCATTTTTGGATAATTTTTTCTAAACAACAAGTCATTTTCTCATATATATATGTTATTAAACCTTTATTCGAGAGTGTTTTTAGCACTTGTATTTTCTTGTTATTAATTTTGGTAATATTGGCATTGACATCATTGATCACATGAGTGATAATTTATGTTGAATGTGAAGTGCACATAAAAGTTGAATGTTGAATATTGAAATGGTGATAATTTATTCTTGAATGCAAAACGCTGAAAGTGATGTGAAGTGTAAAGTCTATGCTAATCAATATAAAGGCTAAACGTTGTCAAATGGAACATAAAATATTGATACACAAGTTTAAAAATTTATGATTTCATTGAACATAAATGTATCATACAAAATAATCATTATTGGTTGAATTGTTTTATTTGAGCTCTAGTTTATGTTACAAATTATTTTTCAGGATTGAAAATGAAGAGACAAGCTTATGAACAATTTTTTTGAAGACCAGGAGACAATGCCTCATTTCATATTCTTGCAAAGAATACAAACAACCAATAAGTATTTTTTTATGAAATATACAATGTGGAATGGAAAAAGGGTTTTTCTGAGAAAAAAATAAAGCAATCTTTAGAAGAATGTTAATGAGTAGCAACAAAAAAGATAGAAAGTGGAAAAGGAGAAGCAGTGGAGTACTAGACTTGACAACATAACTGTGAATGAGATAACTAACAATTCTGACTTGTTTTGCTTGAGAGATTTCTTCCCCTTTCTATATTGTGGTGTAAAAAAGAACAGATTGTAGCCCGTTGAGGCAGGAGCTTCCTATGGGTTGTAGCATGCATAAAATTTGTGGGGGTTGGAGCTTCTTTTGAGGTAGGATCCTGTTGTAGGTTGGAGCCTACAAAAATATTATGTAATAAGCAGTAATAACTTGCCTTCACATCACTTTGAGCCCAAAATTTATGGTCTTCTCCCTTTGGGGTTTCCACTTATATCTAGTGTCTTTATGTATTGGTTATTGAATGTTGTCTGAATGTTTTTTATTTTTTTATAATAAAATATACAAATTTCTCCCCTTGATACCTAAAAAAGGAATTCAATAATAGTAGAGCATGAACACGAACCATTAGTTTCATAATAATAAAATTAAGTTGAGCAAATTTAAAGTATTTTGTATTACTGATTCACCCGCCCCCTCTTAGTAATTCTCAACTATAAATATAAATTTGTATCAGAGCCAAGTTCTTTGAGTAGCAGTCTAACAATTGGAAGGAGGTCATAAAATGGCTTGTCAGGAAGGATGCTCAAAAAATAAAGCCCCTCTCTCTACTGGTACAAACTATGCCTTCTGGAAAGTGAGAATGAAGAAATATTTAATATCCAAAGGAGTAGAAGTCTAGGTTGTTATGATGTTAGGGTATGAAAAATGAAAGGAAACAACTAGTGACAAAGATACCAAACTAAATTTTATAGCTAATGCAAAAGCTATGAATGCACTTCTAAGTGGTATATGTGAGTCTGAGTCTATCGAAGTAATTAATTGTGAGACAGTCAAATACATCTGGGTTAAAATAGAAAATATTCATGAAGGAGATAAAAAGGTGAAGATGGCAAAATTACAAGTGTATAAAATGCAGTTTGAGACCTTGAAAATGAATGAAAATTAAGATATAGCTAAATTATTTTTTAGAGTTGATGAAGTTGTTAATATCATGATGGTTCTAGGAGAAACAATCAAAGAAAGTATAATAATTCAGATAATATTGAGGTCATTACCTTCTAAATTAAATATGAAGGTTTTAGTTATAGAAGAGACAACACACTTTGAGACTTTGAGCATAGATCAACTACTTGGCTCTTTGACAACATATGAGATGAGAATTCCAAAAGGGAAGGCAACCAGTAGACAGAGAGCTTTCAAGACATACAAACCCATAGAATAAAATGAGTTTTCATGCTCAGGTTCTGATGAAGAAGAAGCAAAATTTATCAAAATGTTGAAGGAAACCACAGGTAAGTACAAAGGAAAACTTCCATTTAAGTGTTTTAACTATGCAAGAGTGAAACATAATGCATCAAAATAACCTTATAAGAAAGAAGAAAATCATCCTAAAGGGAAAGAGAATAAAAAGTCTAATAAAATGCAGAAGGAAAGAAAATTCAAAAGAAAAAATTTTTATGCTCAAGAAGATAGCAGTGGATCTGAAAGTTCCAATGAATACTCTACTGAAGATCGAACCAGTGAATTCATGATGACGACCCTAGAAGAACTTGAAAATGATTTACAGGAATATGAATAAGAAGATGAAGGTGAGGTAGACCTTGAGGGGGAGTTAATCAGTGACCTAGATGAAAAAAAAGAGGCTTAAACTAAAGAATAGAAAGCAGAAAGAGATCATATTGAAATATGTAAAGCAAGAATCAAATTGGGAAGACATTATCAAGTTGAAAGTTGAACTTGAAGAAGAAAAGAAGGTGGAATAAATTTTAATGAAGAAAATAAAAGAGAAAAGCCAAGAGTGTGAAAGATTGGAAGAAGAGGTGGTAAGTCTAAAGAAAAATCTAAAGAAGGCTCAAGCTGAACTAAACATGAATATCCACCAGATAAAAGGATCTGAAAAACTGGATGTGACATTAAATGCTAAGAGGTCTCCACTCACAAATACTAAGTTAGGCTATGAAGGACAATCCAATAAATCCAAGACAAAGGATAAAAGGAAAATCACCTTTGTAAAAAATGTTAGGGGAGAGGATGAAAACTCACATCAATATGAGAATAAAAAAATGAGAAACACTTCAACATCAAATGGACATCTACAAAGGAACATTGTTGGTAAAGTACATAAGGAAAAAGATATGGAAAATCAAACAACAATCTATCAGAAGCCACACTTCTTCAGGAGCTAATATTATCAAATGTGAAGAGGGTTAGATTCTAAAACAACATCGACTACCATGTACATATATATTTTTTTATGGATATTGTTACTGCTGTAAAAATTTTGGACATAAAGCCATTAATTGTAGAGCTTATGTCAGAAGAATTGATTTGGGGAAATTTTAAGATAAGAAAGAATGGATTCACAAACATTAAAACAAATAGGAATATATAAAAAAATGCATTTTCCTCTCCTTGATATCACTAAAGGTTTATATTGTCACAACTTTGGGCACAAGCCATATGAATGTCATCTTAAAGACAATATACTAGCATCTCATAATTTTTATAGAACAAAAGGATGCATGCAATGGAAAAAAAAGGTATAAGAAAATAAACCTGATAAGTGTGACCTAGTTTTGTATGCTCAAGATCAAAACAATAAATGGTACATTAATAGTGGCTTTTCTAGACATATTATAGGAAATAAAAGCAAGTTTGTTTCATTGAATGAAAATAAAATTGCAACCTTCCATTATGGCATCATTTATTAATGGTGTAACAAATTAAATACCATAGCTACTATACGAGGTTATTTGTGTTAGGAGAAAGAACATGCATATAACCACATCCTTTGAGTCAGGGGAAGAAAGATGCATGCATAAATACACATTGAAATTGAGTGTATAACACTTTATAGCATTACAAATAGGACAACATTAATTGTTAGTGAAGCATTGATAAAGTAATCATACTTTGAAAAAATTTAAATAAAATACATATTTAATACACACTTTTATCTCAAATTATTCAAATCTCTTATATTTGGAAGATGCCAAATAAAATGACCAATCCAAAATGAAAAAAAAAAATAATAAATATGCGTTTTTTCAACCTTAGTTAAAACAATTTATTGGAGCAAAACAATTCTTTAATTTGTGCTTAACAGAAAAGATCCAACCATTTTTTATAATCCATACAACCTTACAAAAACTGATAAAATTGAATTTTTTTATACATTAATAGATTTCAAAGTTTACTTTCCATAGCCTACCCTCTTTGCAAATTCTTTCACAAGCTATATATTATCCTTTGGAAAGATAGGTAACACTCATGATTATTATAAAGAAAATAAAAATTTAAACATATTTATCGAAATTAAATTTATTAAAAAATATTAAGTATAAATATTACTTATATTTTAAATCAATTATAAAAAGATTAAAAAAAATTAATGATAATGATGATGGTGGTGGTTAACGTCCATTGAGACTTTGGTTTATCGGACCTAAAAAAACAAATTATTTAGTTTGATTTAAAATTTTATTCCTATGCTCAAAAAACTTAGAGAGAAGCCTCCCAAACTCGCTGTAATTTTGACAACGTAAAAGGCTAGAAAGGTCATTATTGCGAATAACCTTAAATTTAAAATAAGTTTGATAGTATAGCCTTTTGATCACCATTATGTTAAGGTGAGATTATATAGCATTACAAATTCAATTATAAAAACTATATTTAATATAATTTAATTAGATTCACAATTGATAGTGTTTTAATAAATAAATTTAATTAATTATATAATTTAAATGCGTAGTTTAATTAATAGGTGAAATGGTTTTTTTGTTTTTTCTTTGTCAATTTTGCTTACAAGTAAAAAAATAAAAATTTCTTGGGTTTTAATTTGCAAAAATCAAGAGTATTCCAAATTTTTCAGGGGTTGAAATTATTTAAAATTAAATAAGAAAAATTCTTAAAAATATTTGTTTACTTTATTTAATTTACAAAAATAAAATATCTCACAAATTTTTTTAGAAATTAAGTTATATTTAAAAATACATTTGGAATAATAAAAAATCACCAATATTATTACAATAAAACCTAATTTTAATCTGATTGGTATGGAAACTTTTCCCTGGCTTGTTCTAGAAAATAAAAATAAAATGCTAAAAAAAAAATAAAAAAAAATTCAATTAACCCTCTTACCTTCATAAAGTCATATAAACCACAGAAAATTTTGATAAACATTGTCATTATTTTTTAAAATCGGAATCGAAATTCCACATAAATAATAAAAATTAATTCTAATTATTAAACTTATTGATAAAAATACTAAAACATAACATACTTTAATCGTTTAAAAAATAAAAATCTAACTGAATGTCGTCGAATTTCCGTAAAATATTATTCGTAACCTCTTAAAACTCGGCTCCTCTTGCTTTCAAGAATCCATTACAAACGGCATATCGCAAGCACTTCTTCTCTTTCCATCTTTTGCGCTGTGCCAGAATAGTACAAGCACTTTTTTCCCTCTTCGTCTTTTCCGTTGTGCCTGAAGAGTATAAGTAGCGGTTGAGAGTTTTCATCGGAATTTAGAAGCCTATTCCATTCTTGACTTCGCATGGTGTTGCATTAAGTTGGCCAACTAATGGAGGAGAGAAAGAAGAAGCTGGTGGAAGCAGGAATTATCGGACGCGTTGTGGACGATTTCAGTCCTCATATAAAGCTTACTGTATTCTACGGCAATAAGCGAATCAGATTGGGCGAGGAATTATCGCTTGGTGATGTGGAACGCCTTCCAGATCATTTTGATTACTCTGTTGATTCAGACCGTTCCGGGTTAAACGACTTGTGGACGAACCCCAACCGCAAATTGATAACACTGGTAAATTTAATTGCTATTCCGTCATCATAATTCCACAGTATTTTCTTACTTTTTGGCATTTGGCAAAATTCAATATCGAATGTTACGATCTCCATAAATTCATTACCAGATTATGACGGATCCTAACGCTCCCGGCGGCGAGCACTTGCACTGGTATGTTATAGTCATCCTGAATTCTGATCAAAGTTCCTATAATATAGTACCCGAATCCTTTAAATTTTTTTCCTCATAAGAGTACTAAACCTACGTTGTACAGGTTAGCTACGAATTTCATTACTCCCGAACATCAAGCAGGTATTATTATTGTCATTCATTCTGGGACCCCAAATCGACCAACCGAGTTGAATGCATGTTAACGGTAATCGTGTGTGTATATATATATTTTGATGCAGGAAAAGGAGGCGGCATCTGGAGTCATATCGTTCCGTATGACGCTCCAAGATCCATGAGTACCCGCATGATAGTTTTCACGTTGTTTATACCAAAAGAACCTCCCAAGTTTGTGCCCTGGCGGGAGAACTTCAGTACCAAAGGTTATGCGGCAGCCAATGCACTTGGACCCCCGTTGGGTGCTGCATTTTTCAAATTAAAAGATGAGAGTAAGGAGGGGACACCCATTGATTTAAAAAAGGAAGAGAAGGAGTCTCAGATTGATTTTAAAATGGAGGATAAGGAGACACAGACTGATTTTAACAAGGACAAGGAGACTCAGACTGATTTTAAAATGGAGGATAAGGAGACTCAGGCTGATTTTAAGAAGGACAAGGAGACTCAGACTGATGTTAATTAGTCTTCCACATGTACCACTGCACGGACAAATAGCAAGAAGGAAGAGAATAATGATGCATGGACCAATAAGAAGAAAAGATTTAGGCCAATTGAAGGACCATTTAAGTTTATAGCCGTTAGCATTTGCTATATACAGGATCGTTGTTTATTATTGTGAATATATGAGAATGCAATATAACACCCATTTTATGTGTACAGTATTTTTTGTTATAATAGAGTGCTGTTTTGTTATAACAGAGTGTTATTCAGTATTGTTTTTATAATAGTATAAGCTCTATTTTAAATATAGATTTAATATTTTTCAGGTGTAAATTTTTATGAGGGGACATTATTTCAATGTTTTATATAGTTATTTAGTTTTATTTTTTTTTAGATTTTTTATCATTTTTATTTTTATTTTGTTACACATGAACGATATTTCAATTTAATTTTGATGCCAGATAAACAACTTTACACATCATACTACCGTAAAATGAGTATAAGTAAAATTGTAAAATAAGTATGAATAAAATTTTGTTTGGTATTTATTTTTTAAACCAGGTCAACACATTGATGGAAAGAAATAAATTCAATACACCAAAAAAAACCAAGAATGAATGTTATAATAGATGGAAAGAAATAAATTCAATACACCAAAAAAAACCAAGAATGAATGTTATAATAAATTCAAAATACCTAAAATGGAATGAAATGTTAGTTGGCGCCATATGGTCATTTTTTCCAATATCAAAATATCAAACGGCAGCACTGCCGAGAAGCAAAGACAACCTCCAAAAATCTCAACAAAAGTCAAGACATCAACTAGTACAACGTAAATAATATGACGCCAGCCAGAATAGAATTTGGACCTCCATGAGAATCGAGGCTCACGTTTGAAGCATAGTTTAAGGCAACGTGTTTCTAATTTCTTAATAAAGTAATTGTGTAATCTCTTTGAAGCATATAGTTGTCAGATCACTATACTTTTGTCGCAATTTATTTTAATGTGACATATATTAACTATATCTGTAACATAATATAATATAAAGTCTCTCAATACTTACGTTTTAATATTTGCATTTACACTGTTTTACATGAATATAAATGTTTGGAACATGTAATTAGATATGTACACACTGAACAAATTTAAATCGTTTCATTATTATCCTCCATCGTCAAGAAATTATTGTTTCATTATGTTACGCACATTGCAAACTTGATTCCGGCTTTCAATGTCAACGATTTCGAAATTTCTTAGTGGGAAGATAATATTTCCCAAGTCAACTTTTGATGAGTGTTAGATATAAGAACGTGTTTGTCATTTGAGAACTTTGTAGAATATTGTAATTATAAGTTTTTATTTTTTAATATTTATAAGAAGAGTTTTGGTGTAAATTATATGTAGAAAACTTTTGTTGTTGTGTTTGGGACCAATTATTGTGGTTCATCTTCAAGACAAGTTGAGGAGTTAGATCATGGTTGCATATTAAATAGGGAGAGCAAATCTTCCAAACGGCTAAGTTGACCATCAATGACTATATAAATAACGGCTAAATTATATAATAATATTATAATGTTAATAAGTCAAAAAATAATAACTTATTGTAATAATATAATACTATAATTATAGTAAATAATTTTTTTCTTAATAAATAATTTTATATATTATAATATATTATATATTTCAATGTTATTCTATTTTATTTTATTTATATATTTTTCTTTGGTTATTAAATTAATTTATTAGATTCCTTTTTAATTTATTTAATCATTTAAATCAATAGGAATAAGTAAAGGTTTTTTTTAATAATAATGATTTAATGAAATTAATAAATTATTATTGAATATTGGTTAACTATTTTTTTTATTTTTTTTAAAGGTAAAGGTAAAGGTTTAATAAGAAAAGCCATCTAATAGTACAAGCTAGGATTAATAATATTAAGAATTTTTTTTATAAGGAAATAGTAATAAAAATATTAGAACAAGAGACAAAATCTAAATACAAGAAGGTCAAGAACAGGATAATTATTAAAATAACTTAACCAAGGGAGAAACCCTAGGAGGAAGGAAAGGTCATGGCTCAAAGGAGAAGGATCTGGGAAATTATGGGGAAACCTTGAAAGCTAGAAAAGGTCAAAAAAAAATAAGGCAAGGGGAGGGAGGCGAAGGGGAAGGAAAGACTAAGAAGAAAGGACATGGATCCAACAACTACTGATCTTCCAGCCATCATCTCTACTGATATTGTTAGGTATTCTTTCAATTTCAATAGCTTCCCTGAATTTACGGTGATGGGACTACGCAACCTTGGCAATAACCTTGGCCTCCTCAATACAAACATGATGCTTGGTCTTTTCCGCATGCTCTGCTAATGCTGAAGACTTGGTTCTCCCATGTCTTAGGTTGGCTGCATGTCCGTTGATCCTTTCATGGATGGAGCACCCTGTTTCCCCGATATAGGGGGTCCCACAAGAACAAGGAATCATGTAGACACCCTTCATGTCCTTAGGGTCAATGGGATCTTTCACCGATCGGAGGGATTTACGAATGGTGTTGAGGGGCCTAAAGGTTGAGGGAATATTATACTTCTTAAGGATCTGAGAAATCTTGTCTGTGGTTCCCTGGATATAGGGGAGATGGACAACCTAGCAAGCGTTCTTTAGGTTCTTTTTTAATTACCAAATTTTTAGAGGCTTTAAGGAAAGCCTTCTGACCAAGGTGCCTACTATAGCTATTCTCCACAAAGACATTAAGGAGATGGGATTTCTCCTTATCAAAGCTCTTATTATCAAAAATCCTAAGAGCACGAGTAGCGAGGGTGTTAAGAACACCCAAATTTTGAGTGGGGAAATGATAAGAATCGGCATGAAGATACTGCTCAGTATGCATTTTCTTTTGGAACACTGAGTGGGAGAGGGAACCATCCTTGTTCTTAGATATAATAATCTCTAGGAAGGGGAGGCAACCATTGACATCCGTTTTCATGGTGAACTTAATGGCAGAGGATTGACAGTTGAGGTGATTGAAGAAGAGATCCAACTCCTCTTGGCCATGGGACCAGATGACATTCATGTCATCTACATACCTTTTCCATAGCTTGGGTAGGAGACAAGCCCAGGCTAAATCTTTGGCTTCGAAATCTTCCATAAAAATATTTGCAACAATAGGGGATAGGGGTGAGCCCCTGGTAACACCACAGGTCTGTTCAAAGAACTCACCTTCGAAACAGAAAAAAGTGGAAGTGAGACAGATCTCAACGAGCTGAGCGGTATCAAGATTTATTAGGCGATAGATCACTTCCAAGGCCTCCTTTATAGGGATACAAGTGTAAAGGGAGACCACATCAAAGTTGATGAGAATGTCTTCAGGGTCAAGCTTTATGTCCTTAAGCTCTCTAATGAAGGATGCAGAGTCTTTTATGAAGGAATTTGTATGGCCAACTAAGGGCTTAAGCTTAAGGGCAAGGAACTTAGCTAGAAGGTAGATTGGACCACCAATGGTGTTAACAATAGGCCTCAGGGGGCCCATTCTTTGTGAATCTTTGGCAACCCATAGATCCTATGAGTAATGGGATAGCTCTCAATGAGTTTATGGCATAGGGAACTCACAGAGCTACTGGACTTGATGGCAAGAGCCACTACCCTGGAAATTTTCTTTAGAGGGTTCTTGGGCAGCTTTTTATAACTGCCTCTATTGTAAAGATGATCTAACATCTTCTTGTAGTAATCATCCCTATTAAGGATGACCGCAGCTCCTCCTTTGTCAGCGTTCAAAATGATGATATGTTTGTTCTAGTTTAAGGATTTGAGGGCAATGAACTCCTCATTGCTGAGGTTCTTGAAGGGGGCTTAGCCTATATTTAATATGTGATTCAGCTGTGGTTTTAATTATTAATTATTATTATTTTAAGTTATATTTTAAGTTATATTAAAAAATATGTAATTGGTATTTATAATTTTAAAAAAGTTTTAATCTAATTATGGTGTTAAAAAATAATAATAATTATGTTATGTTATGTTTGATTTCTCTTACTCAACTTTAAAAATTACATAATATATAACTCATATTTTGGAATTTCAAAATTACTTTAGATATATATTTCTTTTATTGTGAAAAGACATTTAATATCTATTGGAACGTGACAAATCCCGAGTTTAAATAAATCTAATTTGATTATTAATTCAATTAAATATGCAAGATTGTACTATGCACTTTTAGATATATATGCATATTATTAGAATATGGGCAGAGAGTTAATAGTCGGTCGGAGTCAACAAGGTTTATGTAGATCATAAATATAGTAAGTGCAATCCCTCTAGATTCTGTGGCCGAATTCATGTATAAATTTTAGTGTGTGTAATGAAATCATCAAGCTCATGTAGTGAGTTTTCATTTTCTGATATGATATCCGAGCCATGTGGGCTCGATGGTGTGAAAACTGAGTTGTACTCTTAAGCTCTTGTGCGTTGTGAGGAAGAGCCATGGAGGAGCATCCTTGAGGTGGCGGTTGCATAGTGTTGTGGACATGTCGGACAATGTACGTGGTGGAAAGGCTTCTCGTGAGAGGCCAAATAGTAAAGTGTTGCGGTGAGGTGTTGGAAGGTGTGAGGCTTTCCTTGTGGCGGAGGAAATTGACAAATTTGAGTGTGTTGTAGTGTTGGAATTGTAATCTATGGTGTATTGATGTCGTGGAGGGTCTAACGGACAATGGGCACTAGTTGAAGCATTGTAGGAGAGCATTGCTCCTGTGAACTATTAAGGTTTAGGTACATAACAAATATAGTTGGTGGAATCCTTGCAGATTTTCTAACTGAATTGATGTATATATTTCAATAACTGAAATGCAATCATCAAGCTCATGTAGTAAGCCTTTCATTTTATGATCATATATCATATCTCTTAGAGTAAAAAAAATGGAAAAAAATAACATATAATAGAATATAAAATAAGAAACTCTTTAACTGAATTGGTTCTTAAAACTTATCAGTTCTCAAACTCTTCTGGTCATAATCATTTTATTTAAAACTTGATTATTATAACTATAAACAAACTTCATATACACAAATTTACACTGCATCTTTTATTAAATTATGTAAAAGAATAATCTAATTAATTAAATAATGTAATTATAAGCACTTTAAACATAAATACTAAGTATTTACTGCATATTATTTAATTTAATTCATGAATATAATGAAATTCACATTTCAAATTCAACCATATGATCAGTTTTATTAATCTTTTGTGTTTGTAATATTGATCCCTTTTGCTTTTTGATCTTTTAGGTTTTTAATATTTGTCCCTTGGGTTCACTATTTTGTTGGATTTTTTTAATATTAAACAGTTGGGTTTATTAGTTCCTTTGGTTTATAATATTAATAATCCCTTTGGTTTATAAATCCCTTGAGTTTAAAATATTAATTCTTAGGAGTTATTAATTCAATCATGTTTATTTTATTATTGTTAACATTTATCTTGGGATTTGAATACCATGGGTTTATATTATTAGTCCCTTTTGTTTAATATTATTCCCTTGGGTTCATAATCCCTTGGGTTTATTATTACTTTGTGTTTATAATATCAATTGCTTGGGTTTATTGTTCCTGAGTCAAACTTGCTTTATTATGATGTCGGTGATGGTCAAACATGGAATTGTGATAAGGATTGTCTCAATATGAAAATGAACGATGGTCGGTCATGTTTATTTTAGTGTTTATAATATTTATCTTAGGGTCTACATATGTTGGGTTTATAATATTAGTCCCTTGAGTTCATAATCATTTGGGGTTTTAGTATTAATCCGTTCGGTTTATTATTCCTTTGGGTTTTGAATATTAATACCTTGGGTTTATTATTTCCTTAGGTTTATAATATTAATCATCGTCCACCATTGTTAATCATAGCCAACAATGGTCAACCATGGTTGAATGTCGCATTGTGACAAGGATTGCCTCACCATGAAAAGAAACCATGTTTATTTTAGTGTTTATAATATTTATATTTGGGTTTACGGATGTTATGTTTATAATATTAGTCGCATGGGTTTAGTATTATTCCCTTGGGTTTATAATCTCTTGGAGTTTTAATATTAATCCCTTTGGTTTATTATTCCTTTGGATTTATAATATCAATCCCTTGGGTTTATTACTACCTTAGGTTTATAATATTAATCATGGTCAACCATTGTCAATCATATCCAACCATTGTCAACCATGGTTGAATGTCGCATTGTGGCAAGGATTGTCTGACCATGAAAATAAAGCATGTTTATTTTAGTGTTTGCAACATTTATATTTGGGTTTACCAATGCTGGGTTTATAATATTTGGCCCTTAGGTTTAATATTATTCCCTTGGGTTTTTAGTATTAATCCCTTGTGTTTATTGTTTCTTTTGGTTTATAATATCAATTCCTTGGGTTTATTACTCCCTTAGGTTTATAATATCAATGGTGGTCAACCATTATCAATTATAGCCAACCATGGTCAACCATAGTTGAATGTCGCATTGTGACAAGGATTGTCTCACCATGAAAATAAACCTTATTTATTTTAGTGTTTCTAATACTTATATCTCTGTTTACCAATGTTGGGTTTTTAATATTAGTCCCTTGGGTTTAATATTATTCCCTTGGGTTCATAATCCATTGAGTTTTGGTATTAATCCCTTGAATTTATGTTTTTCATGGGTTCATAATATCGATCCCTTGGATTTATTAGTAACTTGGCTTTATAATATCACTCATGGTCAACCATAACCAACCATGGTCAACTCTGGTCAACCATGGTTCGATCTCACATTATCAAAAAAATTATCTCTACTTAGGGTTTATAATATAAGTCCCTTGGCTTTAATATTATTCCATTAGGTTCATAATCCATTGGGGCTTTAGTATTAATTCCTTGCATTTATTGTTCCTTGTGTTTATAATATTAATAAACCATTTGGTTTATTAATCCCTTGAGTTTAAAATATTAATTCTTAGGGTTTATAAATTCAACAATGTTTATTTTGGTATTTTTAATATTTATCTTAGGGTTTTTATACCTTGGATTTATAACATTAGTCCCTTTTGTTTAATGTTATTCCCACGGCTTCATAAGCCCTTAGGATTTTAGTATTAATCCCTTGGATTTATTATTCTTTGGGTTTATAATACCAATTCCTTGGGTTTATTGTTCCACAGTTAACCATGGTACAACATGGAATTATGATAAGGATTGTCTCAATATGAAAATCAACAATGGCCAATCATGCTTGGTTTAGTGTTTATAATGTTTATCTTAGGGTTTATATACGTTGGGTTTATAATATTAGTCCCTTCGGTTTAATATTATTCCCTTGAGTTTATACTCCCTTGGGGTTTTAGTATTAATCTGTTGGGTTTATTATTCCTGTGGGTTTCTGATATCCATCCATTGGGTTTATTATTCCCTTAGGTTTATAATATCAATCATGGTCAAAAATTTTCAATCATAGCCAACCATGGTCAACCATGGTTGAATGTCACATTGTGATAAGGATTGTCTCACCATGAATATAAACCATGTTTATTTTAGTGTTTGTAATACTTATATTTGGGTATACGAATGTTGGGTTTGGGTGTATTATTCCCTTAGGTTTATAATATCAATCATGGTCAACCATTGTCCATCATAGCCAACCATATTCAATCATGTTTGAAAGTGGCATGATTGCCTCACCATCAAAATAAACCATGTTTATTTTAGTGTTTGTAGTATTTATATTTGTGTTTACCAATGTTTGGTTTATAATATTAGTCCCATGGGTTTAATATTATTCCCTTGGGATTTTAGTATTAATACCTTAATTTTATTATTCCTCTGGGTTTATAATATCAATCCCCTGGGTTTATTATCCCCTTAGGTTTATAATATCAAGGATGCTCAACCATTGTCAATCATAGCCAAATATGATCAACCATGGTTGAATGTCACATTTTGACAAAGATTGTATCACCATGAAAATAAACCATGTTTAATTTAGTGTTTGTATTATTTACTTGGGTTTACCAATCATGGGTATCTAATATTAGTCCCTTGGGTTTAATATTATTCTCTTGGGTCCATAATCCCTAGGGTTTATGTTTCCCTTGGGTTCTTAATATCAATCCCTTGAGTTTATTAATAACTTGGTTTATAATATCAATTATGGTCAACCATAACCAAACATGGTTAACTGTGGACAATCATGGTCCGATCTCACATTATGAAACAAATTTTCTCCATTTAGGGTTTATATACGTTGGTTTTTTAATATTAGCCCCTTGAGTTTAATATTATTCCCTTAGGTTCATAATCGCTTGGGGTTTTAGTATTAATCACTTGGGTTTATTGTTCCTTTTCATCTATAATATCAATCACTTAGGTTTATTATTCCGTAGTCAACAATGGTTTATTATGAAGTGAACCATAGTTAACCATGGTCAACCATGGAATTGTGATAACGATTGTCTGAATATGAAAATCAATCATCGTCAGTCATGTTTATTTTAGCGTTTATAATATTTATCTTAGGGTTTATATATGTTCGGTTTATAATATTAGTCCCTTAGCTTTACTATTATTCCCTGGGGTTCATAATCCCTTGGGGTTTCCTTATTAATCCCTTTGGTTTATTATTCATTTGTGTTTATAATATCAATCGCTTGGGTTTATTATTCACTTAGGTTTATAATATCAATCATGGTCAACCATTGACAATCATAGCCAACCATGGTTAGCCATAGTTGAATGTCACATTGTGACAAGGATTGTCTCACCATGAAAATAAACCATGTTTATTTTAGTCTTTCTAATATTTATATTAGGGTTTAACAATGTTGGGTTTATAATATTAGTCCCTTGGATTCAATATTATTTCCTTGGCTTCATAATCACTTGGGTTTTAGTATAATCCTTTGGGTTTATTATTAACTTGGGTTTATAATATCAATCATGGTCAGCTTTATTAAACTCTTGTGTCTGTAATATCAATCCCTTAAGTAATAATATATAATATTATTATTATTATTATTATATAATAAATATATTATATTATTATAATAATAATACAATATAAATGTTAGTGTTGTTGTTATTATTATTATTATATAATATAATTATTATATTATTATTATAATAATAATTATTATATTATTATTACCCAAGGGATTAATACTAAAATCCTAAAAGATTATGAGCCTATGGGAATAATATTAAAGGGAAGGGACTAATATTATTAACCCAATGTATACAAACCCTAAGATAAGTATTAAAAATACTAAAATAAACATGGTTGAATTAATAAAACCTAATAATTGATAATTAGAATTGTGATAAGGGAATTATTATGTGTAATTGTTTAAAGACCAACTATTTATTGTAATATCCCTCACCTTAATAATAAATATTAAATAATAAAATTAATCAATAATAAATAATAATAAATAATAAAAATAATAGATCATAAATGTTAAATAATAAATGATATTAAAAATATATACAAGAAAATAAATAAGAATAAGAATAGTAATAACCATACTAAAGCTCTAAATAAGAATAAATAGAAATAAAACAAGAAAACTATCAAAAAGAAGAAAATAAAACAAGAAAGCTAAAAATCAAAAGAAAGTCGCATGTAAACACATGGAGTGTGTACATGTGGTTTCCCATTCAATTTTTGTTCTATTTATTAGATGGTGAGGAGGATGTGAGGCATTCCATCATTTCAAGATTCTATCTTTCATTCTCTTGGGAGAATGGTGTTCTATGACATAGGAGTCACTGGTAGTAATACGTTGATTGAGGGCTCGGGGGTGGCCAGTTGTAGCAAATTCTTGCGCACTTGAGCCTACGGTTGGGTGGAGAGTCGTCCCCAAAACCTTGTTGCAGTAAGCCTACTGCTACGACAGGTAAGCACTATTCATAGTTTTAATTTAGTTTATTAGTAATATGGTTATTTGGCTAAGGTAAGTGCCACTTTGATTTAAATTTAATTCTAACTAGAAATTCAATTAGATATTTATTTCGGGATGTTTTATATGGTATCAGAGCAAGTTCAACCCTTAGGGCCTATGAGTATCTTAAAGAAAAAAAAAATATTTTGTTGGAATTTTAACTTGAATTATTTTGAAAGTTACAAGATGCTTACTTCCGAGAGGCCGCATATTTTTTTTTTTGTACGAGTGATTTCTACGGCAACTAAACTTTGGGATCGTGGTTTCTAGATTTCCGCAATTCTGAGTGCGGATTTGTTTTCATTAATTCGTTAGCAATTTTTAATTATTTCCAGGCTCTACCACAACAAAAACTGAGTAGTGTGTGTTTTATGATGATAACCATTCATTTTTCTGTTAATTTCTTTCTTTCTTTTTTCGCTTTTCTCTGCCTTTATTTGTTGGTTTAGGGTTTAATCTAGGAAATCTTTTACATCTCACATTAGCTACTATGATGCATTCTTTCATTTGTTAGATAAGGTGGAACTAGAAGTGGTATGCCAGAAGTTTGTTGGTGGTGGTATTATGTTGTGATATTAGGCTTTAGTCATTATGCTAAGGAGTTGGATTAATTACCAATATGTAATTAATTAATTAGATTAATTAGATTAATCAAGTAATTTATAATCAACATGCAATTATCCACTAATTAACATCAAAGTTCAAAACTATGAGTAGAGACACTTACCTGTGATTTCAATTGAAGTCTGCTAACTACAACAAGGTTTTTGGGATGACTCTCCACCCAATCGTAGGCTCAGTTGAGCAAGGCCTTTCTACAAGTGGCGACCCTGAGTTCTCAATCAATGTACTACTGCCAGGGTATGCTTTGTCAGATAACGCTATTCTCCCAAGAGAATGGATGATGAAATCATGGAATGATGGAATGCTAGAATGCCTCTCAGCTTCCTCATCATCTATTAAATAGACCAACATTGGAACGGGAACCACATCCACACACTCCATGTGTCTACATGCATCTTTATTGCTTTTCTTGTTTTATTTCTTTTGTTTTTTAATTTTGATAGCTTTATTGATTTTTTTACTGTTTTCTTGTTTTACTTCTATTTATATTCCTTTAGGGATTAGTATTGTTATTTATTATTTTATTATTATTTATTATTACTATTTATTATTTATTATTTATTTCTTGTATTTTTAATATTACATTATTTATTATTATTATGATTATGATTATTATTATTATTATTATTATTACTTATTATTATTATTGTTATTATTATTATTGTTATTATTATTAAGGGATATTACATACTCTCCCACTTTAAGGAAGTTTGTCCCGAAGTTAAGTTGAATTATTTATTATTTATTTATTTATTATTTATTATTTATTATTTATTATTAAGTTGGATTATTTAACATTTTATTTTGTGATTTATTACTTCATGTTTGCCTGACACACTCTGCTAAACTAGTATAACTAGGAGGCATCTAAAGTTTCCACAACACCCAGGAAATCTCAAGGAATCCCTGTCCTTTTTCCCACTTTCAACACTAGGCATAAGCCTCCCCGGTCTGTATCCTAGTCCAAGGTTGGCCCTAAGGCTCACGCCTGAATCAGACCTCATCTACCCTACGACAGGCATCTGGTATGGTACTCAATGACTCGAGGCATCTCGCAAGGCTGGCCCACTCCCTCCACAACTACTAAGATGCACAACCCCAGCCATCGAAGTCCTTACACATCGACCAGACTTTGGCATCCCAATCCAATAACAGGCACCTAGCCTAGAACGTCAAGCACTTGGCCTCCTCAAGATGGTCCCATAGTCCTTCAAGAGCTATCCATCAAGAGCTACATAAGACAAAGGAACCACTGGCATATGTAGTGTTGATTGAGTTTCTCCCCAAGATGTGGCCATGTACGTCCAACCTTTGAGACTATTCTGCTGTATCAGGGAAATCCCAATTTATCCAACCCCGGACACTTCTCTATGTGGTCGAGGATTACAATAAGAAGATTGTGAGTTATGTTATTGCGAAAATGGATGAGAAGTCCACTGAATGCCATGGCCATATAACTTCTCTGATCGTGTTCCCCACGCAAAGGAAATTGAGCCTCGCAACTAAGCTCACGATGGTAGCACAGAAGGCCATGCATGAGACCTCCACATTGCACCTACATTTGAGAGGTCGCCTTTACAAGCTAAATCCAGGGGAGTGTTCTTCACTTTGCAAAGCCAGGTTCCTTCTATACAAGGCCTTCGATCGATTCTCTGGTAAAGAATTTTCTCTGTCACAATTTTTTTAATTTAATTTACCAGGGAGGCATGAAATCCTCAGGAATTCCATAGGACCTTTGCTGATTGTGCAAATATTTTATAATTCATATTTTGCATTGTATTCGTCCCTTTTCTGTTTGCTTGAATAATTATAGTTTCTCTAAGACAAAAAAAAACATGAGTGACTTCAGAATTTTAATGGTTTCCAACCGAGTTATTTAGGGTATGATTCTTCTCAGAGGTAGCAATCCAGCCATATATTAACCTGCATGTTATTTCCTTTTATTTTCAATTCTGGTCTATTGAAGAGGGTTTCCAAACTGACTGGGTTTCTTCGTATACTGGGTCTAATATATTTTTCTGCTCTCACTAGCTACTACTTTTCTTTGTAGTTGTCTAAGAATATGGGTGCATTGCCCTTTTCCCCTTCTTATTGTATGTGTTTCATTGATGACCTATTTTATTTTCGATTTTTCCCTTCTAGTTTGGTTGCAAGAAAATCAATGGGGTTTAGACCAGGTAACGACAATCTCCGTGTCCTTTTGGATAGACATTATTGTAATTTGTGGCTCCTATTGTAGAGTAACCATACACGTACTCTCTCTAAGCTTTGTTTTTGTTTTATCTAATATTTTTGAATTTGGTAATAATGCGAGTCCGAACTCTTTTCCTGCTTGGTCTGTATGCCTGCGCAAAGGTTCGGGCTAGAAACAAACTCAGAAGTATTCTCGGAGCAGTTTCCCAGCAAGTCTAGAGAGAGACCCATAGAATCGGTGATTGAGAGGAAGACTTGTCTCACGAAAACTGATGGACATATTTACTTGGTCATGTGGTTAATTTTTATCTTTTGATTACTAGTTTTTGAATGTTATCTATTTTCATGGCTCGATGTATAGGAGGAACTATCGTGAATCTTGTTTAGCTCAAAGGGATAAAATTATTTTAGAAGAAACACGTTGGAAGTACATATTCGGTCACTAAGGAAATGCTCCTTCACAAAGGCTTAATCTAAACCAAGGTTTAGTTAAACCCGACCCTGACTATGCCAAATTTATGGGCAATTCGAGTGCTTGATAACACAGTGGTTATATGATCATATTGAAAAGTGATAGTCGGTTGGTGGAAATGAATGATTTGTGAATATCAGAATATTTTCCTTGATCAAATTTGGTGGAAGTCTCATACCTTGTCAAATATGATGGATATCAAAATTAGTTAACTGTGTTTAGCATTCTATGCTAGAATTCTATCGTTGATCAGCCTTAGAATTGAAATCTGCTCTATATTTTTATCGTTGATCCATGTCCTTACACTTATATACATGTCATTTTTCTAGCAATTTCTTTTTTTTCCCTAGCAAACATTTAGACAAATAGATTGATGCCATACACCGAATTTAGTGTCGAAAGTCTGAACTTCAAATTGTGAAGGTTGAATTTTACTATAATATGACTGATCTGTGGGTTGATGATTCTAAACCGAGCTCCATTCGATCTCAAAGGTTCAATGTGTTTGACTATCAAGAAGAATCTGCGGGCAGAAATTGGTGAAGTCCTTGGCTCAAATTGACAGAGGACATAATGATGATGATGAATTGCACAGAAAACGCCCAAGAAACAAGATAATATCTCCAATCTCAGCTAATTATATCATATTTTTTATAGTGAGTGCATCCATTTCATATATATACTAATTTATCTATCATTTCCCATGGTATGGTTTTGCTCCTAAGGAAATCCGTTGTTTGTGGTGCAGTTAGGGCATGTTTCTCAAAGAAACATGGGTTCTTGTTTCAATATAGGAATTGAATCGTAGACATAGTCCACATTGGAATTTTTGTAAATTGTGTTAAAAAAAAGCAGAAGCAAATATTTTTGGAATTTTGTAGGCATATCATCATGGCACTGGGTACAGTTCAATGCTCGGTCATGTAGAACTACAATTTTATGTCTTATCCAGGAAATCATTATGGCTAAAATGTATTGTAATTTAAGGGTTTTGACATGGTGTTGCCTTTGCGAGTGCGCTTGCAGGCGGGCCATCTTATTAATAAAAGGATTTTATTTTTTGTTTTGGGTTGGGATAACCTTCCCAGTCATCAGATCTGATTCTAGGTCGGGTGGCTGTGTCTCCTCTTATTTATGGTGTGGAATGTTTCTTTGGTGAATTGATTTCTTAGCCATGAGAATCTCAAGAAACACTTGTTTAACAATTTATTTTGTTAAAAGCAGTCCATTTAATTTTTTAACATCTTTCTTCTAACATAAGTGTTGATTGCTTAAACAGATACTTAAAACACATAATTTCAATTTATCTTTGCACATAAAGGTCATGAATCTGTAGAATCAATATTGGTGTGACATATAATGATGAATAAATTTTCTTTCGAAATTAAAGTACCTTCTTAACACAATAATGCCACCAATATTCTTAAGATTTAGTCATTCGAATTTGGATTTTACATTGAGAGAATCCTCTAAGTTTTGTTCTGACATCATTATTACCTTCTAACTCATGTTTTCAATGGTTTTATACGACAAAATTGTGATTGCTGATAATTTACGATAAAATATATCTTATTAAAACTCATAAACTCTAATAATAAGGATAACTTATTAACCTTATTATTATTAGACTCTGATAATAATTATTATTGAGTATATTGGTTCTTAATTTATGCTTCTTCAAGTGATGAATCTTGATATTGAGTTACAATAGTGTTTTATTTCTTGTACAAGGTCTCCATATCAACCTTCTTTTGTTTTTACAATTCATCAACTTTCTTTTCATTACATTTTGATAACTAATCTGGCTTTGGTAAACTGATATACTTTTAAACTAACAATAGCCAACTTATTTCTTTCGAATCATTATAAAAGTATGATATTACAAGTGAAACCTAAAATTCCAAGGGTATTACCATTTATTTTGGAAGATCAACTATAAGTGTTTTGCTGGTATAAGTTAAAGTTTGATGCACTCATTAGTTCCTCATTGGTTTTTCTCATGCATCATCATATACAACAGATTCTTTGGTTTGAATATGAGCTCTTTCCTCTGTGGTTCTCTGCTCTTATTAAAATCGCATTACATGGTAAAACCAGTATCTCATTTTCTTGAGTTTTTTGTGACATAGCTCTCCACATTACAACCATATAACAAAGAGAAATTATAAATGAGTCACAAAATTAAAGGAATATAGTTTTGTTATGACTTATTGATTCATTGGAGAAGTATATAATCTTGTACGGTGATGGACGATGTATAATTCTTGGAAATATTGCACTATTGATATGGGATACTGGCATACTTTTGTAGAGGAACAAATCTTTAATACTAGTGTAACTACGCACTACTAGACCATTTTACAACATAGTTTACATAGCACTTGAAGTATTTGGATCATTGATGTTGAAATTTGTCACCAATTAAAGTGCTCTAAAATAGTGAAATCTGTTCCAATTCACAATGAATAAATTCTAATATCTTATTACCTTTAGATGATCGTTATTCACTTGCATTTGTTCATTATTTTATTGATCAATCTGATCTAAGACCACAGAGATAACATTCCTTGAATGTTGATCATACTATTCACTCAGTATTTGGGTTGGATTATTGTTCTCATTGTCCTTTAGCAATAGCAGTTGCTTGGCATTTCTTTGGTCTATTATTGCAAGAACACAACTCTCTCAATATGATCTTCTAATAAATTTAATTTTGCATTACAATTGCCAGTCATATTACATGTATCTGTTCATTTACTACTCATATCATTTGTATATTAAACATCATCAACCTACCATTGAAGTTCCCTTCATTCTTGAGTGAATCAGTTAGGTTCGCAGTATAAATATATAACCCACACGATGGTATATTTTAGTCTCAGTGGAAAATCATACAGATTTGGATTTCAGTGCAGATGTTGAGTATAATATTACATGAGGTTTCGTGATTCAAGGTTAATTTCATATAGTGGATAAAGTTGTCTAAGGAGAAATAGAAAGGAGAAACTTGGATTTTTTTTAAAAAAAGGATGATAGCTAATGATAGTTCATGTGATTATGGCCAACTTGGATCAGATGCTTAAGGTGATAGAGAAGAAGTATTGCAACAAAGGTAGCAAATTAGTAAGAAGAGACAACTTATTTTGGAACATAATGGAAGAGTTTGGTATAAACATAACTTGGTACTCTAAAGGTATCACTATAAGGTCTATCTAAGGAAGATGCACATAAAGAAGAAAATATTGGCAATCAACCAATGAAGTTGAAAAGTCATGGTAATAATGAAGGATATTTTATGGAACCTGAATGGTATGATAACATAGAATGATTGGAGAAGATAAGTCATGTGTGTGACAACATCTATAACAATTTTCCCTCTAATGGGAGAACCACATTGTAAAGTTTTTCATAGGTGACTAATTATATAGATGAATTATGGATAACAAGACGTATGATCAGGTAATTTATTGTGTTAATAAGTGGATTACATTTGGTAGCTATCTTAATGAATTCATTTTTTCAGGTATTACCAATGTTGGGAAAGAGTAATGTGAAGGTATGAAGTCGCATGATGACCAAGTAATGATAAACGAAGGAATGTCGCTAGAAATTTTATAAGGATACTGTGAGAAGGATTGTGTACATAGTGACAAAGAAGTAAAAGTCATTTAATAGAGGTTGTATTGACTAACTTTCACTCATTGTTTCATGAGTAGGACTTCCCATAACATTAAAATAGGTTGTTTCCACATAACACCTCACATTTAAATTTTTCATGGACATATGATGGTAGTAGTGGTTGCAACTATTTCAAAATCTCACATAATGATACTATTTAATAAGAAAGAGTCTTTGCCCAACTTGACGAAGGGGTGAATTTATGATAAAACAATCAAGTGGTATCGAGATACGAACTTGACGAACTCGACGAGATAAGAAAATATTTCTGTGGATGAAGTGCTAATTGTTAAATAAGTCAACATGGATCAACAAATCCTCGCGCAAGTAAATTAAGAATGATATAAAATTAAATCATGATGAAATAATGTTTATTTGCAATTACATATAGCGGTATTGGAATCAGTAAGCCAAAGGGTAAATGGATGTAAATCAAGGAATTTTAATTTTGAGATAGATGATAATGGAATAACTAGTCATATCTTAAACAATGAATTTCACCAGAATTTCCTTGGGAAAGGAAGAATATATAACAAGAGAATAAGACCGAAGATGATGAGGCTCGTGTGAAATTTAACGATGTACTTAGATGATTATACCATTGGTTTAAATGATCAACTACCTAGTAGAAAAAAGTGGAAATGATTATTGAAAAGTGATTGACAACTTGATGAATACATATTGACGATGTTTCATGATATCATGGTAGCAAGATAAAGATGCACATATGGTTCTTATAGTGTTAATGTATCCATACGATGATAGCGATATGCATTAGTATTATCACATTGTGTCAAGGTATATTGACATATTCATTTACTACGTGATGATAAATATTTAATGTTGAATACTCATGATGGATATGATATGCATAATGTGGCATAAGAGTTATGATGTTGTAATATGAGGTTTAGTGACATGTGGTTCATTTATGTGAAGTCATGATATGTCTTTATGTTGATGGTATAGCTGAAGCATGCAATAGTTGCGTACAAATTTATGACATGCATAAGCATGCAATGTGTTATTACTCCTAATGTTGTGATTAACAATAATGAATGTTTCTTGATTACATGCACGACTTGGCATGTGGATTATTTTCTATGATACTAAGAGGGTATGGTTAATGCATTGGATGCATGTTGAGGTGTGACGATTCACATGACTCCACAAATGGGCCGAGAGGGCCAGTTTATTTGATGATCTTGTGCAAGCCCATACGCACGAGGGAGAATAAGTAACACCATATGGGCTGGGGACAAAACTCAATCAACACTACATATGCCAGTGGTTCCTTTGTCTTGTGTATAGCTCTCAATGGATAGGTCTTGAAGGGATATGGGACCACCTTGAGGAGGCCAAGTGCCTCATGTTCTAGGCTAGTTTCCTGTTACTGGATTAGGATGTCGAAGTATGGTGAAGATGTAAGGACTTCAATGCCTGGGGATGTATGCCTTAGTAGTTGTGGAGGGAGTGGGCCAGCCTTGCGAGATGCCTGAAGTCATTGAGTACCATACTGGAAGCCTGCCTTGGGGTAGATGAAGTCTGAGTCAGGCGCGAGCCTTGGGGCTGGCCTTGGACTAGGATACACATTGGGTTAGGCTTATACCTGGTGCTGAAAGTGGGATAAAGGATAGAGGTTCCATGATATTTCATGGGTATTGTGGAACTTCCAATGCGTGCTGGTTATACTAGTTCAGCAGAGGGTGTTGGCAACATGAAGTAAAGAAAATAATAAATAACAAAAATAATAATTAAATCACTTAATAATAAATAATAAAAATAATAAATCCTAAATGTTAAATAATAAATGATATTAAAAATATATACAAGAAAATAAATAAAAATAATAAAAATAGAAATAGTAATAACCATACTAAAGCTCTAAATAAGAATAAATAGAAATAAAACAAGGAAACTATCAAAAAGAAGAAAATAAAACAAGAAAGCTAAAAATCAAAAGAAAGTCACATGTATACACATGGAGTGTGTACATGTGGTTTCCCATCCAATGTTTGTTCTATTTATTAGATGGTGAGGAGGATGGGAGGCATTCCATCATTCCAAGATTCTATCTTTCATTCTCTTAGGAGAATTGTGTTCTAATACATGGAATCACTGGCAGTAGTACGTTGATTTAGGGCTTGGGGGTGGCTAGTTGTAGCAAACCCTTGCACAATTGAGCCTACGGTTGGGTGGAAAGTCGTCCCCAAAATCTTGTTGCAGTAAGCCTACTTATACCACAAGTAAGCACTATTCATAGTTTGAATTTAGTTTATTAATTATATGTTTATTAGAAAATTAATTAGATATTTATTTTGGGATGTTACATTTTTTATTATTAATAACTATATAAATAATAACAATGACTATTATATTGATATTATTATAATAATATAAACTTGTAATATTAATTAATTAATAATAATAATATTAATATTATTATTATATTATTATTATAATGATAATGTAATATTATTATGAGTTTATATTATCATTATAATATTAATATAACAATCATATAATAATATATATAAATAATATAGTTTTTATTATTTATATAGTTATTAGTAATCATAAATAATTGGTATTTAAAAAAATATCCATAATAATTATTAATGTTTTTTCTTTTAGGTTTCTGCGATCACCATAATTGTTTAGATCTTCTTCCGGATTCATCGCATTAGGTTTCTTTTGATCGAGGTTTCAAACCATTAATGGTGGTTCATCTTTAGGATGCGAAACATAAGTGTAAGACTATTCTTATAATTGCAATAAATAGATATATGAGATGCATTCCTGACAGATGTTCGAGTTTTAGTTGTTTTAATTATATTTTATTTTAATTATTTATTTTGTATTTTGTTGTTTTTAATTATATTTTATTTTAATTGCATATTTTAATTAATTTGAGACATATGTTTTTTAATTATCTGCATATTAATGGTGTTATTGGTTGTTCTATTCTAATTGTTTTATTTTATATTTAAACTATTATATTTAATACAATAATAGTTTAAATATAAAATAAAACAACTAAAATAGAAAAAAATAGTTTAAATATAAAATAAAACAATTAAATTAGAACAATCAATAACACCATTAATATGCAAATTAATTGAAAAATATAATTAAAAAACATATGTCTCAAATTAATTAAAATATGCAATTAAAATAAAATATAATTAAAAACAACAAAATAGAAACTAAATAATTAAAATTAAATATAAAATTAAAAACAATAATAATTTTATAAATCAATAAAATTTCAAAACTGAAACAACATTAAAAAAAACCCACATTTATAATTACAATTGAAACATACAATTAGAATAAAAACATAATTAACATAATTAACATAACAGTTAAACAATTAAAAATAAATATAATTAAAACAACTAAAACTCTAACATTTGTCGGCAATGCATCTCATATATCTATTTATTGAAATAATAAGAATAATAATCCACTTATCTTTCACATCCTGAAGATGAACCACCATTGCTGGTTTGAAACATCGATCAAAAGAAACCTAATGCGATGAGTCTGGAAGAAGATATACACAATTATTAATGTGCTTGATATAAGCATATCGGCATATATCAACCACATTGGAAAATGTGGTTTTATATATGTTTCATGTACAACTATCAGTGTATATCAACCACATTGATAAATGTGGTTGTGCTAGTTATTATAACTATAAACAAACTTCATATACACAAATTTACACTGCATCTTTTATTAAATTATGTTAAAAATAATATAATTAATTAAATAATATAATCATAAGCACTTTAAACATAAATACGAAGTATTTACTGCATATTATCTAATTTAATTCATGAATATAGTGAAATTCTATATAAAATTTGAACATTTCAACTTCAACTACTCAAATTTCATTGTCACCATGGCTTTTTATATTCAAATTTTGAATGCAAAGGTCTCTGTCACGATAATATAGCGTAGATTGATGAAGAAGAAACCTAGGCCTTCAAAAGATCAGCGTAACACCCCACTTGTGCTTGTTTTGAAATCCCAATCCACCACATTTAAATAGGTGTGTCACCATTAACATTAAATCATTGTTGCACTTTCACCAATCTCCCTATGTGTATTATCTTTGTGTATTATTGTTACTTATTTAAGTAGGTATAAAGGATTACCCAAAGAAAATGACAAATATTCCATAAAGGTAAGTGTTTGTTTTTTATTCTCCCTACGCAAAGTTTGAACATGACATGAGTTTTAGTTTAAGAGGGTGTAATGAAATTGAATATGAAAAGGAGGGTGGATCTATAGTAGCAGATCTCCATAAAGTTGAAGAGTTTGGTGAATCGCACTTAGAAGTTGATGACAATGATGACGATTGTGAAGATTCTACAAAAGAAGTAGAGAAAGATCACACAAATGCTCATGAATCTAACTATGCTCACTAACGAGTGGATGACCATTTATGAATCCAACAATATAACTTGCTGATGACAGTAAAGTTGTCATTGAAGCAATAAACAATATGGTATCCAACAATTAAAATTGTTGATGTTAATTTTTATGAGGAACCCTTAACTACTGGTGAGTGGTTGCACATGATGCAACAAAAGCATCTCATTGACATGATGTTATTTTGTGAGAGAATCCCACTTGTTTCCAGATACCAAGTTGAAGACAAGTTGTTTGTAGTAGCAAAGGTCAGTAAAGAAATAGAAACGACATAGCCAAGAAGGAAGCAAAAGAGGAGAAAGGTCTCACTGCAAAGTAGAAATAATAGAATCGATATGGTTTTGCATATTTTTTTAAATTTAACATTGATTTTGACTCTGTAGATATAAGAAACAATCAAGAAGAAGCAACAAATTTTGAAGAAGAATTAAAGTTCATTATAGCATGACTAAAGTCTTCATAGAACTTGCAACAACTAATGTTGAAGACAACATGAAGTATGTAAAAAAATAAAATTTCAATGAATTCTCTACAACCATATTTTTTCTATTGGAGGGATCTGACAGGGGACTGAACCCCTCCCTAAATTTGTAGAATTAGAATACCAAGATGAGATCTGGTAGCAGTTGTAGGATTACAAGCACATCCCGTTTCATTGTCATCGCTGCCATGGGTACAACCATTTGTATAAATCCTTCCCATTGAATCAAATAGAACCAGAAGTTTGGTATTAGATAAAAGAGTCAATTTCAATGCAAGAGGATATCGAGGGTTTCCATGAAGTGTCACATAAGAAGAAGAATGTGAAACATGCCCAAACTCACTCAACAACAAAGGAACAAAATCCAGAGAATCATAATCATTTTGGGGTTTTGCAGGACATGGAGGAAAGTTCCAAAGCCATACTCAGCCAAAACAATTGGCATGAGGGAGAGAACCAACCAAAATAAATTCTAATCCAAAATGAAAATCCTAGATGGAACCCTCAGACAAGGAAGAATAGGAGCAGCCCATGGAACTCACTATCACGGATATTGATACATCAATGAAGGATTTGAGTGCCGAATAACTGATTTTGAAAAAATTGTTGCATGAATGGAGGAATCTAGATGAGAGGTTCATTCCATAAGATCAAAAGAATCTTTACCAAGACACGTTCGAGTAATATTAGTCGAAGTAGAGTCAAAAGTCATTGGATCCACTGGATACCATTGGTTCCCAGTTGGGAGGCTCAAAAGAACCTAGAAGCCAAAACAAAGGAGGAAAGAAATGTGGAAGGAAAAATCTTCAAGAATCAATCCAAATGGTAGGAGATTACTTAGTAAATTATGGACAGGTGGTACTACTATTGGTGGTTTTCCACCAACTCAACAAAGTTTCTCTATGATTGTAATCTCCTGGAATGTGAGGGGCCTCAATAGTCGAGGTAAACAAAGATATTTTCATGATCGCCTAAAAAGGGAGAAATCCAAAATAGTGTTGCTATATGAAACTAAGGTTACATGGACAACAATAGAAGAAATTCTCAGTTGGATGCATCCCAGGTATGAAGTAATAGCTTTAGATGCAAGCAGTAATGCACGGGGCATTTACATACTTTGGAACCCTACTGAGATTATTTTTGACCATTGCATCAGTATGCCCTATATTTTATCTAGGATACTTAGACATATTAGGGTAAGAGAGTGGGTATTACTATTGAAAATCTACAACCCTCATATTCCAGGGGAGAAAGAAGCTTTCCTCCAAAATTTAGGAAAGATTCGCACTATGAGTGACAGAAAACTTTGGTTGATTGGGGGATATTTTAACCTCATAACCTTGCTAGAAGAGAAAAAGGGGTGGGATATGACGATAGGAGCAAGAAATGGATATTTTCATAACTTTGATAGCAGATTTAAAATTAGTAGATATTCCCACTATCAACACGATATTCACATTGAACAACCAGAGAGGAACAACTCACCAAATCGCCTCAAGGTTAGATATATTTTTTTTCTCTAAAGACCTTATCAGTAAGGAAATCTTCTTTAAAGCCTCTATTATGCCTTGGATCTGACCATTGGCCAATCTGTTTGGAAATGGATCTTATGTTTGGCCACTATAATTGACTCCTCAGGCTCGAGTCATTTTGGTTGCGAGACCCATCCTTCCTCGAAATGTTAAAGGATTGGTGGAAATATAGTTTGGTTTAGGGACACAACAATATACACACCATTCAACTCCATTTGAAGGATCTTAAGAAATAAATAAAAAAATGGAATAAATTAGAATTTGGGCATATTTAAAATAACCAGGAAATCTTGCAAGGTCACATGCAAAAGGTACAACAACAAATGATCACCCAAGGGCATTTATGACCCTTAATAGTAGAAGAAGCAAAAATCCTAACTTAGATCAAGGAATGAAGAAGGCACAAGGAGATACTTTGGAAACAAAAATCCAGGGTTAAATGGGTGCAGGAAGGGGAGACAAACACCTCCTTCTTTCACAAAGCTATGTTCCAGCATAGGGAACACAACCATATATTTTCACTACTTACTGTAGAGGGGAACTGCCTCGCACAACATGAATATATAGAAAATCTTCTGGTTGACCATTTTCATAACCTGTTGTGAGAACCGGGTCAAGATAGATCAGATGCAATAAGGTGCATTACAAGACATATCGCACAATTGGTCAGTAGAGACCAAAACCTGGCACTGACGAGGGCCATCAATATGGATGAAGTTGGGGAAGTAGATAAAGGCTTGGCGAATAATAAAGTCCTAGGACCTGACAGCTTCACTGCATAATTATTTCTGGTGGCCTAGCCTATTTTGTGTAAGGATATCTTGGAAGTGGTTGAATAATCTCAACTATCTAGGGAGGTACATCCCACTCTTAACAACTTTTATAGATTTGATTTGGCAAACAACTCATTCTGAAGATCCTCAGGGATTCATACATATTTCTTCATGTAATGTCATATATAAAATTATCTCCACCATTATGGTCAACCATCTTAAATAACTTATTTTTTCTCTGATCTCTTCTAAGAAAACCGGTTTTGTCCAAGCTCAGCAAATTCTTGATGGCATTGTTACTGCCCAAGAGGAAATTCACTCTCTCAAGAGCCTTAAGTCAAAGGGTGTGATGATAAAATTTGATTTATCTAAAGCCTATGATTTCTTGATTTGGTCCTTTCTATTGAACATTTGAAAGCCTTTGGATTTGACCAACGATGGATCCAATGTATTTCCTCTCTCATTTCCTCCCTGATATTCATGATTCTCATCAATGGCTCTCCCTTCTGTAACTTCAATGTGTCTAGAGGTCTTTGTGAAGGTGACCCCATTTCACCCTTCCTCTTCATTATTCTTCCGAAAGGGTTGGGAAGATATATAAAATAAATTGTTCAGGCCAACCATTTGAAATATATTCACTTGTTGGGCAATGGCCTTCCCTTAACCCACCAACAATTTGTGGATAATATAATGTTATTCTGTCAAGTCCCACTTGGGGAAACCGGGGCTCTAGATTTTATACTACAAGACTTTATGCAAGCTTCTGGTACTAATATCAATAATGAGAAATCTAATATCTTTTTCTTCAATGCCCTGGTTCCTTCATGATCCTTCCTGGCCAAGACTTTGGGATTCTGTATTGGCTACCTTCCATCCAAATACCTGGGAATTCCCTTCTGAATACTTCTCTTGGGACCTCTTGTTGGCAAACCCACATTTAGCACATCAGATCTCCAATTCAAAACTAGTATTTCTAATCCCTAAACATTGTTGGGGCAATTGATTTACTGAAGGATTTGATGCAATCGATCCCAATATATCAAATCTCGGTTTTAGCTTCTCCTAAAACTACTTGCTCAGATATGACAAATATCTTCAAAACATTCCTACGGCAGGGGGCTCAAGAAATTAAAAAACGGGTCCTCCTTTGATGGAATCGGTTGACTAAACCTAAAATGGTTGGGGGATTGGGTCTTTGGAATCCTTTTCTCCTAAACTAAGTGATGGGGGAAAAACTTTGGTGGTGATGGATTGAAGGTGGTACTAATCTTTCGAAGGTCATTTGGCGCAAGAAATATAACATGCCCTCAACTAAAATGGAAAGACTGAGAATGCAGGAAAATCCAAGAGGATTCTCAATTTGGAACTTAGGTTGTGAGAAGGAGTTAATATGCAACCATACCTTCTTTGAAATCAGCGAAATGAGATCTTTATTCTAGAAAGGTTCGTGGCAACAATGGGAAAAACCCTTGAGCCTCCAATATTTGGCTAAGATCTTTATTTTTACTAATCAACCCCACAATATGAAGGTTAATTAGTGTTGGGACCCAACCCCCGGGAATCAATGGAGAAAGTGGAAAATGAAACAATACTGGCACAACCCTCTTTACTCAAATCAATGGGATGTGTTTGACTCTGAGCTCTGCACTAAAAGGATTTCATCGTCAGAAGGAAAGGAAATTCTTAGGTGGGGCTATAAAACCAAAGGTATCTTGACTATAAAAGAAGCTTACCAAGTGGCAGTAGAGGAGAATCCAGATCAGTATAATCCACTCTAGAGGAAAATATAGACGGGAAAATTATGTTTGAAAGTAACGCACTTCATATGGCTAGTGTGTAGTGGAAGGATTCTCACCTAGGACTAATTACAAGAGAGAGGAGTCCATGGGCCCTCTTTCTGCAGTATGTGTGCCTCTCACAATGAAACCATCAAGAATCTCCTAAATTTATGCCCCTTTGTAGCCCGACTTTACAGAATCAGATACTCTTTTTGGTCATCTAGACTGAGATAATACCAATATTCCATTCACCATTTGGAGTTGGAGGAAATGATTTTTTTCCAGTCCTATTGTAAATCAAGCCTCGTGTCTATCTCTCAAACTTCTATTATGGGAAATATGAAAGGAAAGGAATGACTAGAAACTGTCACACTTGGAAATATAGAAGGGAATACTCCAAAATGTAAGAGAAACTATACTAGGAAAAAAATGACATTCTGATGACTAGAAGGTCAACCCCAATTAGCACAGATACTATCTACTCTCAACTTATCCCTACAAATGTTGGCACCCTCATCTTGGCATTTAAAGATGCCTCCCAACCAATCCCCTTGTCGCTTCTCATTTCCCTGAGATGGTTTTGTCAAGCTAAACTTCGATGGGGCTTCCAAAGGTAACCTTGGAAATGCAAGCTTTGGAGGGGTAATTAGGGACTCGCAGGGCCGGGTTGTCAACATTTATTATTCAGATTGGGGCATGGTAGGTAATGATGAAGTAGAATTTAATGTTGTTAAACATGGATTGATAATAGGTAGAAGCGAAGCGCTTTGAAAAATGGTGGTGGAAGGCAACTCTTCTCTGGTCATTGATGCTATTAAAAATATTAAATGGGGGTGGCAGTGGGAAAATATTAGTAAAATATGGAAAACTGCTCATTTGATCTAGGATATTTGTGAACTTTCTCATTATTTTGAATATATCATCCCCTCGCATGTCCACCACAATGGAAACAAAGTTGTGGACTTGTTCGCAAATTGCATGTGTCTTCACCCGGGAGCGAATATAGATAAACCTTGGATAAGTGAGCAATTGACCAATTAACTCTCATTTTGAACCAAGATTTGGTTCCTAATCAGAATCCCTGATCGAGGTTCAAAAAAGTTGGAGGCCTGCTTGGGTTCGATTGATATGACAAAGCCTTTCTTGGCTAGGGATGGTGGGTGGTTTTCCCCATGCCCTCACACACTTATTCACTATGATGACATGAAGCGTTGTAGATTTTCGAATATCCACGATGTGATGGCTAGTAACCCTCGACGCCTGTAGGTGGTAGGATCAGAGGTGGAGTTAAGACCATTTGGGCAGTGTATAAACTTGGGTCCTCAGCTTCTTAGGGAGCCTAAGCTTGATCTTTACAACTTCACGGCACTAGGAACACAAGAGGTATACCCAACTGCAGTTTGTCTCTATTCATGGTTGGCATATAGGGCCTCATATCTTATAATGCTATCTCTATATTCTGGGTTGAGGGGTGCTATTCATGGTAAGCCTCACTCCTGGAGGGGAAAGGAAACATTGGTTAAATTAGTATCTTATGTGAATGGAAATATTTTCCTTTTCGATTATGTAATGTCTTTTTTATGTATTTTGGCAACATCCTTTCTCGCATGGGCATGTTTACTAGTTTCTTATTTTTTTTGTGATGTTCCCTCTGCATGTTGATAATTGGGTTCCTTTTTTTATGTTTGAATTGTCTGCGCAAGCCCTATGGAGAGTAATGCTTCTGGTAAATTATCAGGGATGAGTCTACACACTTAGGACCTAGGGGTGCATGAGGGACACTGGTTTTATTCCGATGATACCTCCCACCCTTGGAGGGGTACTATTTATGTGTGCTTGCTAGTCGAGGTGGTGGAATTCTAAAGGGACATAGTGGCGTCTGACGTTTCATTTTTTTATGGCCATACATTAAGTTAATGCTTGTTTTTTGGGTGGTTCTCTGTACAAATCATATTCCAGATCTGCCTATGTTGCATACACTTGTAGCCTATGTACAATGGGATGGTTTACAAGCGTGGGAAGGTGGGAGAATGGTGAAGAAAGTGGGCTTGAGCTTGTTAGATATGGTGAAGTCTCAGCCTTGTGGTGGAGACTTGGGTCGAGGTAGAAGGGGTCACAAACATAAGGTAGGCAAAGGTAAAGAAGTTGGTTCATCTTCCGGCCAGACTATGCGAGAGGGGACTACGTGGCTGGGGACTGTGCTATAGAGGACTACATAACTAGGGATTGTGCAAAAGAAGGGTAAGAAAACAAACTATGAGAATATTTAGGGTATGGTTCATGCATACTACGAAGGGAACCCAATGCAGGTGAAAAAATTGATCACTACATAGGAAGAGTTGAATCTAAAAACTGAGCTTTAAACGATAGCCGAATATTATGGGGTGGTCATCAAAAAGCTTGGGTACACTCGCAACCATCTCACCCTATTTAGACAGTCCATCCATATTTACTAGTTAATGAAATGCATAGTGGCCAAAGAAATGGTTGTGAACATCAACACAAAAACAAAAAGTGAGGTCGATCTGGGTCTCCAAGACATTCAAAACGAGATCCATCTTATCCAACATTAGTTGCAGAATCAGAACACTCTCCTAGGTCACATTGAGCGACATATCCCATGTCTTTCACAATCTGAATTGCTAGGATCAAGTGCTAAAGATCCTACTCCGATGGAATCATTAGATGATTAGTTGGTTGAAGTTATCCATGTTAATTTTGGCTTAATTTTGGTACTATATTTCAGGTATCATTTATGCTTTCAGTATTATGCTTACTAGTTGGTTTCTAGACTATCGTTCTTATAAAGTTTGGATAAATAGACTCAAACTATTCATGCTTTGGATGGCTTAAAATGTGATTTAGTGGCCAACAAATTTTTTTTCCCACTGGGCAGGTTGAGGCCACCAAACAACTTATGTAATTGTAATTTGCATGTTTAGAGATGAATGAATTAAAGGTACTGATAAGCTTAAAAAATAAATTATGTTTTAAAAAAAGGCACAAATAATGGTTTTATTCGAAAGTTCCTCTCGGAGTGATATTAAAAAATATATAGTAAGAACTAGGGCATGAAATATGAGGTTTGTTATAAAACCTCATGACAAGAATGGTTTTGTTTAAAATTTTTCTTTCCTCATAATATTATAAAATTTATTTTTATAATAGTTTTTTTTTCAAAAAATCAGATATTTAACTTTTTTTTTTAAAAAGGTCTACTAAGGAGGTGATGCATTTAAGTGAAATTTAAAAGTCATTTCCTAAAGGAGAATTTTTTTTTTGAGAGGAGCGAAGTATTTTAAAGTAATGAATGAGTATATAGAATTGGACAAACATTCCTCAACATGTATGCAAACCAAATATCGGGAGTGCTGGATAAAATAATTTCAATAAACACTTGATGTTTATTAACTGTCATAATATGTTTAGGTTAGTTAAGTTCCAACTAAATTTTACTCTAGTTATTTGTTACTAATGTTTCCTATGTAATCTATTTGAAAGTAATCTTAAGAGTGATTCCACTCCAAACTTCACTCCACTTCTATTTTTAGATTATTCTAGTTTATGTTTACCATCTCTGCAATTCGTGTCAGGCCTTAAATGGTTGCGTACATCATTTGATTTCCTCCTTGTGATCTGCTCTTTATTCTATGAAGAGTCTTAGACGAGCTATAATACGATCTTAAACTATGAAGTAGAGATAGGAAACAAGCACAATTATGATGACTCCTCACCATTAAAATAAATTTATAATAGATCACAAACATTTAAAACTTATTTAGGCCTAATTATTTTTATAGATGTGTAGGATTCACAATTAACTGTCCAATTATCTCGTGCATTCATGTTTGGGCACAAGAATTCATAAATTATTTTGTCACCACATAATTCTAGTCCATGGGCATAGGTATGGCCGAATCTGATAAGAATGTATATGATTAATAACAGTAATCCTAGACAGAGGGAAAAATGATGCACCCTACTACCACAATTTCTGATGTTGGACTGACAGGGGGGAAAGAAGAAATTACAGCCCGAAAGAGATTTTGTCAATAATATATTCAATGCGACCATGACTATAAATTCTCAAGTTCTACTAGATATGGAGATATGGAGATTCCAGATATTTACTAGGAAGCCTTCTGCACGGTACACACTATTTTATTTATTTCGTATATTTTAAGGTCTCAGATCTAATAATGTGTTAATCTTTGATGCAACTGTGCATCCTACAAAGTGATCTTCGAAAATAGATAACACTTTTTTTATTTTGGTGGTACCTCCCTCCCTTGGAGGGTTACTGTTTATGTATGCTTGCTACCCAGGTGGTGGAATTCTAAAGGGACACAGTGTTGTCTGATGTTTCATTTTTCTATTTTCATACATTAAGTTAATGCTTGTCTTTTGGGTGGTACTCTGTACAAATCATATTCCAGGTCCGCCTACGTTGTATAGACTTCTAGCCTATGTACAATGGGATGGTTTACAAGAGTTGCAAGGTGGGAGAAGGATGAAGAAAGGGGGCTTTGCCTTGGGAGATATGGTAAAGTCTCAGCCTCATGGTGGAGCCTTGGGTCGAGCTAGAAGGGGCCACAGACACAAGGCAGGAAAAGGTAAAGAAGTTGGTTCATCTTCTGGTTGGACCATGCACCAGGGGACTACGTGGTTGGGGACTATGCGGTAGAAGACTGCGTGATTAGGGACTATGCGAAAGAGGACTGCACGATAGAGGGGTCAGAAAACAAACTCTAGGAATATTCATGCTACGGTTTAGGCATACTATGAAAGGAACCCGATGCAGGTGAAGAAATTGATCGCAGCCTAGGTAGATTTTAATTTAAAAACTGAGCTTTAAACTACAACCGAAGATTGGGGGGAGATAATAACGGACCTTGGGTACACTCACGGCCATCTCACCACATTTAGACAGTCCATCCATCTCTAATAGTTAATGAGATGCATAATGGCCAAAGTAATGGTTGTGACCATCAACATAACAACAGAACGTGAGGTCAATCTAGGTCTCTGAGACATTCAAAATGAGATCCATCTTATCCAAATTTAGCTGTAGAATCAGAATTCTCGCCTGTGCCTCATTGAGGGACATATCCCATGTCTTTCACAATCTAAATTGCTAGGATAAAGTTCCAAAGGTCCTGCTCCAATGGAATCGTCAGATGATTAGTTGGTCGAAGATATCCCTATTAATTTTGGCTTAATTTTGTTTGTATATTTCAAGTAGAATTTATGTTTTCAATGTTATGCTTACCAGTTGGTTTCCAGACTATCATCCTTATAAGGTTTGGTTAAATAGACTCAAACTGTTCATGTTTTGGATGGCTTATAATGTGATTTGTTAGCCAACATATATGGTTTCCCACTGGGCATGTTGAGGCCAATGAACGACTTATACAATTGTAATTTTCTTGTTTATAGATGAATGAATCAAAGGTATAGATAAGCTTACAAAAAAAATATGTTTTAAAAAAGGGCACAAAGAATGGTTTTATTTGAAAGTTCCTCTCCTAGTGATATTAAATAACATATATTAAGAACTAGGGCATGAAATATGAGGTTTGTTTATAAAACCTCATGAGAATAAAACCTCATGAGAATAATGGTTTTGTTTAAAATGTTTCGTCCCTCATGATATTATAAAATTTATGTTTATAATAGTATTTTTTCAAAAAATGGGATATTCAGCTTTTTTTTTAAAAGGTCTACTAAGGAAGTGATGCATTTATGTGAAATTTAAAAGTCATTTCCTGAAGGAGAATTTTTTTTTTGAGAGGAGTGAAGTGTTTTTTAGCCATGAATGAGTATAGAGCATTGTACCAACATTCCTCAACATGTATGTGAAGCAAAGATCGGGTATACATGGGAAAAGAAAGCAGGCTAAGAATGTAAAAAATACAACAAGATCTATTTGAGATCTATTTGAATGAGTTGGAAGATAAAAGGAAAAAGAATTCCTTTGCATTAAAATGCACAAAAGAATGAGTACATTATAGCAATATTCCCCACATTGTAGATGAAAAGACACCAAATGAGGTTTGAGATACCCTTAAGAGGAGTTTTGATTTAAGAGGAAGTAGTGAAATCGAATATGAAAAGGAAGGTGGATCTATAACAACAGATCTCCATAAAGTTGAAGATTTTGGTGAATCCCACTTAGAAGATAATGATGGCAACTGTGAAGAGTCTACAAAAGAAGCAGAGAAAGGTCACACAAATGCTCATGAATCCAACTATGCTCACTGACAAGTGGGTTATCATTTAGTGAATCCAACAACATAACTTACCGATGATAGTAAAGTTGTCATTGAAGCAATAAATAATATGGTAGATCCAACAATTAAAGTTGTTGATGTTAATTTTTGTGAGGAACCCTTAACTAATAGTGATTGGTTGCACATGATGCAACAAAAGCATCTCATTTACATGATGTTATTTTGTGATAGAATCCCACTTGTTTCCAGATACCAAGTTGAAGACAAGTTGCTTGTAGTAGAAAGGGTTAGTAAAGAAATGGAAGTGACATATCTGGGAAGCAAGAACAAGAGGAGAAAAATCTCATTGCAAAGTAGACAGAATAAAATCGATATGGTTTTGCATATGTTTTTAAATTTAACATTGATTTTGACTCTGTAGATATAAGAAATAGTCAAGAAGAAGTAAAAAAATTTGAAGAAGAATTAAAGTTCATTAAAGCATGACTAAAGTCTTCCTAGAAGTTGCAACAACTCATGTTGAAGACAACATGAAGTATGTAAAAAATTAAAATGTCAATGAATTCTCTACAACCATAGCATTTCTATTGGAGGGCTATAATAGGGGAGATGAGCAGCCCTACTGTGGGGGGAGAGATCCCCTCCTATTGAAGTGTGGGAGTAGGTAAAACCATTAGAAAACCATGAACGTTTCATGTCCATGGAGCTACACCTAATGAGGGACCTATAATGGGAGCGTAATAGAAAGAATGAATTTCTGGGCAATGCCTCCCATGCGCAACCAAGAAACCCAGATTCGTAATACCCTCCAACAAACTGGAGAGCTATCGCACGTACATGAAGGATCATGCCTTGATCTATAAATCTATTGGTATTTGGCCATTAGAAAAGGATTTTATCAAGTGGATCCATCTAAAATGGAAACCCAAAGGCCATCTAGATTTGAAGCTTGGAGATCAAGGATATTTTATGGTAATATTCACCAGCTTGGAGGACAAGGAGAGGGTTTTTGAAAATGGACCATAATTTTAGTACAATACAGGGATTTTGATGAGATACTGGGAGGAATTCTACAGTCCATATCGGGAAGAGTTTGTGGCTGCACCTTTCTAGGTTCGCCTCTTCATTTTACCAATAGATTTATGGCATTTGGAAATTTTGGAAGGGATATGAAAATCCATTCGTAGATTTATGAAAGTAGTTGATTCAACCTATCAGGAGATATACACTTTGTATGCATGCATCTGTGTTTACATGAATATCATTGAACTCCTCCCTAAATTTGTAGAATTAGAATACCAAGATAAGATCTGGCAGCAGCCGTAGGATTACAAGCATATCCCCTTTCATTGTCATCGTTGCCATGGGTACGACCATTTGTATAAATGTTGCCCATTGAATCAAATAGAACCAGAAGTTGGGTCTCAGACAAAAGAGTCGATTTCACTACAAGAGGATATCAAGGGTTTCCAATAAGTCTCACATAAGAAGAAGAATGTGAAATAGGCCCAAACTCACTCGACAAAAAAGCAACGAAATCTAGAGAATCATAATTATTTGGGGGTTTTGCAGGATATGGAGGAAAGTTCCAAAGTCGTAGCTCAACCAAAAGAATAGGCATGAGGGAGAGAACCAGCCAAGGTAAACTCTAAGCCAAAACAAAAATCCCAGACAGAACCCTCTGATAAAGAAGAATAGGAGCAGCCATGGAACTCACTATCATGGATATTGATACATCAAAGAAGGATCTAAGTGCCGAATAACTAATTTTGAAAACATTGTTGCATGGATGGAGGAATCTAGATGATAGGTTCATTTCAAAGGATCAAAAGAATCTTTACCGGGACACATTCTAGTAATATCAGTCGAAGTAGAGTCAAAATTCATTGGATCCACAAGATACCATTGATTCCTAGTTAGGAGGCTCATGAGAAGCCGGAAGCCAAAACAAAGGAGGAAAGAAATGTGGAAGGAAAAATCTTCAAGAATCAATCCAAATGGTAGGAGATTCTCTAGTAAATTATGGACGGGTGGTACTACTATTGGTGTTTTTCCACCAAATCAACAAAGTTTCTCAATGATTGTAATCTCCTAGAATGTGAGGGTCCTCAATAACCGAGGTAAACAAAGATATTTTCAGGATCTCCTAAAAAAGGAGAAATCCAAAATAGTGTTTCTACAGGAAAGTAAGGTTACATGGGAAATAATAGAATAAGTTCCCAGTTGGATGCATCCCAGGTACGAAGTAATAGATTTATATGCAAGCAGTAATGCAGGGGGCATTTACATACTCTGGAAACCTACTAAGACTTTTCTTGACCATTGCATCAGTATGCCCTGTATTTTATCTTGGAGATTCAAGCATATTAGGGCAAGGGAGTGGGCGTTACTATCGAAAATCTATGACCCTCATATTCCAAGGGAGAAAGAAGCTTTTCTCCAACATTTAGGAAAGATTCACACTATGAGTGAGGGAAAACTTTGGTTGATTGGGGGAGATTTTAACCTCATAACCTTTCTAGAAGAGAAAAAGGGTGGGCTAAGACAATAGGAGCCAGAAATGGATATTTTCATAACTTTGATAGCGGATTTAAAATTAGTAAATATTCCCACTATCAACGAGATATTCACATGGAACAACCAGAGAGGCAGAGCTCACGAAATCGTCTCTAGGTTAGACATATATATATATATATATATATATATATATATATATATATATATATATATATATATATATATATATATATATATTTATTTATTTATTTTTATTTTTTTCCTGAAGACCTTATCAGTAAGGAAATCTTCTTTGAAGCCTCTGTTATGCCATTGCTTGGATCTAACCATTGGCCAATCTAGTTGGAAATGGACCCTACATTTGGCCACTGTAATCGACCCCTCAGGTTCGAGTCATTTTGGTTGTGGGACCCATCTTTCCTCGAAAAGTTAAAGGATTGGTGGACATCTAGTTTCGTTCAGGCACACAACTCTATACACACCATTCAACTCCAATTGAAGGATCTTAAGAAACAAATAAAAAGATTGAATAGATTAGAATTTGGGCATATTCAAAATAACCAGGAAATCTTGCAAGCTCACATGCAAAAGGTACAACAACAAATGATCACGCAAGGGAATTCAGGATCCCTAATAGTAGAAGAAGGATAAATCTTAACTTAGATCGAGGAATGAAGAAGGCATGAGGAGATAATTTGGAAAAAAAAAATCTAAGATTCAACGGGTGCAGGAAGGGGAAACAAGCACCTGCTTATTTCACAAAGCTATGTTCCAGCATAGGCAACACAATCATATATTTTCACTGCTTAATGCAAAGGGGAACCACCTTGCACAACACGAATATATAGAAAACCTTCTAGTTGACCACTTTCATAACATGTTGTTAGAACGGGGTCAAGATAGATCAGATGCAATAAGGCACATTACAAGACATATCCAACAATCGATCAGTATAGACCAAAACCTGGCACTGATGAGGGCCATCAATATGGATGAAGTTGAGGAAGTAGATAAAGGATTGGAAAATAATGAAGTCCCAGGACCTGACGGCTTCGCTGCATAATTCTTTCAAGTGGCCTAGCCTATTTTGGGTAAGGATATCTTAGAAGTGGTTAAAGAATCTCGGCTATCTAGGGAGGTACATCACGGTCTTAACTCTACTTTTATAGATTTTATTCCAAAAACAACTCATTCTGAAGATCCTCAGGGATTCAGACCTATTTCTTCATGTAATGTCATATATAAAGTTATCTCAACCATTATGGTCAACCATCTTAAATAACTTCTTCTTGCTCTTATCTCTTTTGAGCAAACTTGTTTTGTCCAAGGTCAACAAATTCTGGATGGCATTGTTACTGCCAAAGAGGCAATTCACTCTCTCAAGATCCTGAAAACAAAGGGTATGATGATAAGATTGGATTTATCTAAAGCCTATGATTTCTTGAGTTGGTCTTTTTTGCTGAACATTTGAAAGGCTTTGCCTTTGACCAATGATGGATCCAATGGATTTCCTCTCTCATTTCCTCCACAATATTCTTGATTCTCTTCAATGGCTCTCCCTTTTGTACCTTCAATGCATCTAGAGGCCTTTGTGAAGGTGACCCGATTGCACCCTCCCTCTTCATTATGGTTGCAAAAGGGCTGGGAAGATATATAAAATCAATTGTTTAGGCCAGCCATTTGAAAGATATTCGCCTGTTGGGTAATAACATTCCCTTATCCCACCAACAATTTATGGATGATATAATGTTATTCTGTCAAGTCTCACTTCGGGAAACCAGGGCTCTAGATTCTATACTACAAGACTTTATGCAAGCTTCTGGTACTTGTATCAATAATGAGAAATCTAATATCTTTTTCTTCAACACCCTGGCTCCTTGCCAATCCTTCCTGGCCAGGATTTTTGGATTCTTTATTGGCTCCCTTCCATACAAGTACCTGGGAATTCCCCTAGTGACTAATTATCTTAGGACCTCCTATTAGCAAACCCGCCTTTAGCACATCCAATCTCTGCTTCAAAACTAGTCTTTCTAATCCCTGAACATTGTTAGGTGGGTGGGTTTATCGAAGGATTTGATGCAATCGATCCCAATATATCAACTCTCGGTTTTAGCTTCTCCTAAAATTACTTGCTCTAATATGACAAATATCTTCTAAAAATTCCTATGGCAAGGGGGCTGAGGAAACCAAAAAATGGGTGCTCCTTTGATGGAATAGGTTGACTAAACCTAAAATGGTTCGGCGTTGGGTCTTTGGGATCCTTTTCTCCTAAACCAAGTAATGGGGGAAAAAATTTGGTGGCAATGGATTCAAGGTGGAACTAAACTTTGGAAGGTCATTTGAGACAAGAAATATAACATGCCCTCAACTACAAAGGAAAGACTGAGAATGCAGGAAACTCCAAGAGGATCCTTAATTTTGAACTTAGGTTGTGAGAATAAGGAGTTAATATGCAACCATACCTTCTTAGAAATCATGGATGGGAGGAGAGCTTTGTTCTAGAAAGATTCGTGGCAACAGTGGGAAAGAATCTTAAGCCTCCGATATTTGGCTGAGATGTTTATTTTAACTAATCAACCCCAAAATATGAAGGTTAATTAGTTTTGGGACCCAACTTCTGGGAATCAATGGAGAAAGTGGAAAATGAAACAAGACTGGCTCAACCCTCTTGACTCAAATCAATGGGATGTGTTTGACTGTGAGCTCTGCGCTAGAAGGATTGCATCGTCAGAAGGACATGATATTCTTAGGTGGGGCTATAAAACCAAAGGTATGTTCACTATAAAAGAAGCTTACCAATTGGTGGTAGAGAAGAATTCAAATTAGTATAATCCAGTCTGGAGGAAAATATAGAAGGGAAATTTATGTCTGAAAGTAACGCACTTCCTGTGTCTAGGGTGTAGTGGAAGGATTCTCGCCTGTGATTAATTACAGAAGAGAGGAATCCATGGGCCCTCTTTCTGCAGTATGTGTGCTTCTCAGACTGAAACCATCGAGCATCTCCTAAATTTATGCCCCTTTGTAGCCCGACTCTGCAAAATTAGATACTCTTTCTTAGTCATATAGACTGAGATAATACCAATATTCCATTCGCCATTGGGAGTTGGAGGAGATGATTCTTTTCCAGTCATGTTGTTAATCGAGCCTGCTGTCTATCTCTCAAACTTATTTTATGGGAAATATGGAAGGAAAGGAACGTCTAGAAATTGTGACACTTGGAAATCTAGAAGGGAATAATCCAAAATGTAAAATAAACTATACTAGGAGAGAAATGACATTCTGATGATTGGAAGGCCAACCCGCAATAAGCACAGATACTATCTATTCTCAACTTATCCCTACAAATGTTGGCACCCTCATCCTAGATGTTAAAGATGCCTCCTAGCCAATCCCCTTCTCACTTCTCATTTCCCCCAGATGGTTTTGTGAAGCTAAAATTTGATGGGGCTTCCAAAGGTAACCATGGAAATGCAGGCTTTGGAGGGGTGATTAGGGACTCACAGCACTAGGTTGTCAACATTTATTATTCAGATTGTGGCATCGCAAGTAATAATGAAGTATAATTTAATGTTGTTAAACATGGATTGATAATAGGTAGAAAGGAAGGGCTTCGAAAAATGGTGGTGGAAGGCGACTCTTCTCTTATCATTGATACTATTAAAAATCTTAACCAAGGGTCACAGTGGGAAAATATTAGTAAAAGATGGAAAACAGCTCGTTTGATCCAGGATATCAGTTAACATTTTCATTATTTTGAATATATCATCCCCTCGCATGTCTGCCGCAATGGAAATATTTTCCTTCTTGACTATGTAATGTCGATTTCTATATATTTTGGCAACATCCTTTCTCACATGGGCATGTTTACTGATTTCTTTCTTTTTTTATGATGTTTCCTTTGTAGGTTAATAATTGGGTTCCTCGTTTTAAGTTTGAATTATCTAGGCAAGCCCTGTGGAGAGTAAGGCTTTTTGGTAAATGATCAAGGATGAGTTTGCACACATAGAGCTCAAGGGTGCATGAGGGACACCGTTTTTATTCCGGTAGTACCTCCCACCCTTGTAGGTATTGTTTATGTGTGCTTGCTGGCCCAGGTGGTGGAATTCTAAAGGGACACAATGTCATCTGACGTTTCATTTTTTTTATGGTCATACATTAAGTTAATGCTTGTCTTTCAGGTGGCTCTCTGTACAAATCATATTCTAGGTTCGCCTACGTTGTATACACTTCTAGCCTATGTACAATGGGATGGTTTACGAGCATGTGAAGGTGGGAGAAGGGTGAAGAAATGGGGCTTGGCCTTGTCAGATACGGTGAAGTCTCAGCCTCTTTGTAGAGCCTTGGGTCAAGGCAGAAGGGGTCACAAGGGTCACAGACACAAGGTAGGAAAAGCTAAAGAAGCTGGTTCGTCTTCTATCCAAACTGTGCGACAGGGGACTACGTGGCTGGGGACTATGCGGTAGAGGACTGCATGACTAGGGACTATGCAGAAGAGGACTGTGCAACAGTGGGGTCAGAAAACAAACTCTGAGAATATTCAGGCTACAGTTCAGGCATACTACAAAGGGACCCCGCGCAGGTGAAAAAATATCACGACCTAGGCAGAATTGAATTTTAAAACTGAGCTTTAAACAACAACCGAATATTGGAGGAGATCATCACAGACTTTGGGTACACCCGCAGCCGTCTCACCCTGTTTACACAGTCCATCCATCTCTACTAGTTAATGAAATGCATAGTGGACAAAGCAATAGTTGCGACCATCAACACAACAACGCAAAGTGAAGTCGATCCATGTCTCCGAGACATTCAAAACAAGACCCACCTTATCCAACTTTAGTTGCAGAATTAGAATGCCCGCTTGGGTCGCATTGAGCGACATATCCCATGTCTTTCACAATTTGAATTACTAGGATGAAGTGCTAAAGATCTTGCTCCAATGGAATCATGAGATGATTAGTTGGTCGAAGTTATCCCTGTTAATTTTGGCTTAATTTTGGTTGTATATTTCAGGTAGAATTTATGTTTTTAGTGTTATGCTTACTAGTTGGTTTCGAGACTATCATCCTTATAAGGCATGGTTAAATAGACTCAAACTATTCATGTTTTAGATGGTTTATAATGTGATTTGGTGGCCAACAGATATGGTTTTCACCAGTAGTTGAGGCTACCAAATGACTTATATAATTGTAATCTGCTTACTTATAGATGAATAAATTAAAAGTACTAATAAACTTAAAAAAAATATGTTTTAAAAAAGACATAAATTAAAAGTTTTATTTGAAAATTCCTCTCTCCGCGATATTAAATATATATATATATATATATTAAGGACTAGGGCATGAAATATGAAGTTTGTTTATAACAACCACATGAGAAGAATGGTTTTGTTTTAAATGTTTCTTTGCTCATGATATTATAAAATTTATTTTTATAATAGTTTTTTTTTTTTTTTTTAAATGGGATATTTAACTCTCTTTTTTTCGAAGGACTACTAAGAAAGTGAAGCATTTAAGTGAAATTTAAAAGTCATTTACCGAAGGAGAATTTTTTTTGAGAGGAGTGAAGCGTTTGAAAGCCATGAATGAGTATAGAGCATTGGACAAACATTCCTCAACATGCATGTAAGCAAGGATCGGGAATGTAGGAGAAAATAATTTCAATAAATACGTTGTTTATTAAGTGTCATAATACGTTTAGGTTAGTTAAGTTCCAACAATATTTTACTATAGTTATTTATTAGTAATGTTTCCTATGTAATCTATTTGAAAGTAATGTTAAGAGTGATTCCACTCCAAACTTCACTCCACTTCTATTTTGAGATTATTCTAGTTTATGTTTGCCATCTCTGCAATTCGTGACAGGCCTTAAATGGTTGCGTACATCATTTGATTTCCTCCTTGCGATCTGCTCTTTATTCTATGAAGAGTCTTAGACGAGCTTTAATACGATCTTAAACTATGATGTAGAGACAGGAAACAAGCACAATTAAGACGACTTCTCACCATTAAAATAAATTTATAATAGATCACAAACATTTAAAACTTATTTAGGCCTAATTATTTTTTATAGATGTGTAGGATTCACAATTAACTGTCCAATTATCACGTGCATTCATGTTTGGGCACAAGAATGCATAGATTATTTTGTCACCACATAATTCTAGTCCACGGGCATAGGTATGGCCGAATCTGATAAGAATGTATATGATTAATAACAGTAATCCTAGACAGAGGGAAAAATGATGCACCCTGCTGCCACAGTTTCCGAGGTTGGACTGACAGGGGGACAAAGAAGAAATTACAGCCCGAAAGAGATTTTGTCAATAATATATTCAATGCGACCATGACTATCAATTCTCAAGTTCTACCAGATATGGAGATATGGAGATCCAGATATTTACTAGGAATCCTTCTGCACGGTACACACTGTTTTATTTGTTTCGTACATTTTAAGATCTCAAATCTAATAATGTGTTCATCTTTCATGCAGCTGTGCGTCCTGCAAAGTGATCTTCGAAAATGGATGACTATTGAAATTGGTTTTTAAATCTTTCATCTAATTTGTTTTCCCTTGTAATCGACGATCAATATTCAGCCATTGGTGGAAAATGTAACCAATGCCTAACTTGGCAATGAAAGGGGACGCGGAGATGAGGGGGGCATTGGCCTACACTGAGAGGGGACGCGGAGATGAGGGAGTCATTGGCCTGCACTCAGAGGGGACGCGGAGATGATAAACGAGACTTGGAGGAACGGCGAACGGTCGGAGAGAGGAGGCCGGCAAACGTTGGCTCTAGTCGCGGGACGGTTCAGATAGCCGGGAATGCGAAAGGATAGAACAAATAAAATAAACGGTCATAATCCATCGCATGCTTTCCTTCTCTTTCCATCTATTCCGTTATACCACAGTGGTATAAATTATGGACGAGGAGTTTCAGCGGGTTCAGAAGCCTCTTGCAGTCTTTCTTCTTCTCCATTTCATATATTGTTGCATTAAGTTGTCCAAATAATGGGGAGGAGAAGGCTGCTTAAGGAAGAAGTTATCCAAGACGTTGTGGAGGAGTTCAATAGCGATGAAGATATAGATTTTGATGTACTCTACGGGCAGAAACAAATCAGTTTAGGTGAAGAAGTACGGCTTGGCCGCGATGTGAAACCAACGACTTTTACATTCGTCGACATAAGAATATTTATTCTGGTAAATTTGACTGCTATTTCGTCATGGTTATTTCTCAATTATTATTTTTTTATTTACTTATAGTTGGACCTAGAATTCTACAATTGTCATAAATTGATAATCAGATTATGACGAATCCATACGCTCCCGAAGGCGAGTATTTGCACTGGTATGTTGTAACCATCTCGAATTCTGATCAAATTTGTCATAGTGTAGTACCTAAATCCTTTAAATGATTTCCTAATAACACTATTAATCCTTCGTTGTACAGGTTGTTTGAGGGTTACGTTGCCCTCGGACAACGTGAAGGTATCACAATTGTTTTCGATTCTTTGAACCTGAAATCGATAACTGCATGCCTGGTAACAATAGTGACCGTACTTATCGATATCTTTCATTTTTTTTTTCTATGCAACATTAGCGTCCACTACCAGTAGGAATCTGCTCGAATATGAAGCTCCAACATGTACCTGCACGTTGGTATCGACATTGTTCAGATCAAACAAACCTCTCGATTTTTTGCCCAGCTCGCGTAAGGACTTCAGTACAAAGAAAATTTTGCAGAGAGGAATGAACTTGGAAAGCCAGTCGGTGCTACTTATTTCAAAATAATAACGGACGACGCGGAGACTTCTACATTTAGCACTGCAAGGAAAAAGAAGGAAGAGAACGCGGATGAATTGAGGAGTAAGCGGATAAGGGCTCCGTACAAGAGTAATCGCATAAGGGCTTCGAACAATTAAGCGCCATTTAAGTTTACAGCCGCTACCTGTTTCTATACACACGATCGTTGTTATTGGGCGCTGTTTGTTACTGTTAATATATGAAAATTCAATAGAACACCCATTTTCTATGTAGATTATCGAGTGCTGTTTCCTATATTCAGTATAAAGTCTATGATAATCCAACACGATACCGGCATGCATGTTTTTAATTTCGTTTTTTTGGGGTCTATTCTGTATGTGATGCGCGTGGAAACTTAATCTTATTAACCTAGGTCATGACATTAAATTTTTTTAACCTATGTCATACCACTGATAGAAAGAGATCAACTCAATATACGAAGAATTGAATGATGTAATTATAAATTTCAAAATTCCAAGATTCGAAAGGTTATGATCATTCTTACGAATCCCAACAGATCAACCGTAGCAAGGCCGGGCCGAAATAAGGCAGAATCGAACACAACCTCCGAGAATCTCAACGTAAAATCAAGACATTCAGCGGTACAGCGTAAAAAATACGACGAAGTCCACTATTGAATTTGGATCGCTGCGATAAACTGCAATAAAGTAGATCCCGGTAATCTCTTTATGTGTTTAAATTTAATATTTATTTTACCTGGTTGTTAAATAATTATAAAAAGGAAAACGAAAATTCTTGTGGCAACCCATTTCAATCACACATCAATTCATTAAAATTTTTAAATTTATTAAATTAAAAAAAGTTGTTGAGTCCACTGGCTTATTCTATAGCACAGTATTATGTGTAGTTCTGTCTGTTTGTAATCAAAGGAGTAGAGGTATTCTCAATGTATCTCTCATGTGACTCTTACTCTACAACTCAGTAGTGTATAGGAAGTTGTTTCCACTCTCTTTTATGTGTTATATATACTTGACTAAATTTATGTCAATTTTATAGGTTATATATATTAGATTAAATATATGTAATTTTTGAATTATCATAGATTGATAAATCAAATTAATATTTTCAAATATTAGAATTTTGATTTTGAAAAAAAAATTTCTTTTAATTTTTTAATATATCTATAAGATATGCTTTTTTCTTTCAAAGATTTGTTTTACAAATATTTTATTAAATAAATATTAAAATATTTTGGAGTATGCTTTTTAATTTTTTATGGTTAAACATTTTTTATTAATTCTTTGTTTAATCTATTTCTATTTGTTTATGTATATAGTAATTAAGATTTTTGTATAAGATTTTTATTTTTTATTTATTGGAGACATGGTATACTTACACATTATCATCATAGTTAAAATGATCCCCTTTAACTGGTTAGAAATATATGAAACAAGTATAGATTCATTTTAATTTTGGATTTTAATAATATTAATTATATTTATATATATTATTTTTAATTCTCTTAAAATCCTAATTTTAATTAGATATTAGATATTTGGCATACATGCATATGATTCAGCTAATACATAAATACACCATTTATATTGGCATATGAAATTTCTTTGGGCAGAATCTTGTTAGATAAGATTGAGCATGAAGTATAATGATACAAGAATTGTCCTATATAAAATACCTACATAGTCATTGAGCATAAAGCATAATAATACAAGAATTATACTGTGTAAAACACATAATCACATGAAAGACGTTGACTAAAGGCCAAATCATATAAATTACGACCTTGTCATCACAGCCCAGGTAGAGGAAACCCCAAAAACAACACAGATATGTGTCAGTAATTGCATTGTCACAAGAAGGACCAGACTAGATGCTAGATTGTATATAACAACAGCTTATCATCCCACCCCAAGTAAAAGCGCAGCCCCTAGAAACAAGGATCTCATCCACTTCACCATCAATTTAGTCCCCTCATATGTCCCTACTTCCATCATCTTTTGACTTGACTACATATTTTCCAAAAAATAAAAATTGGTTATAATGGAGAAAAACTTTTTGAATTTTGATATATATATATATAACATTAATCATATATAAATAAATAAATATATAATTATAAATTTTTTTTAATGGTAAATATTAAATTTTAAGTATAATTTTATAAATAAAAAATTCTAATATTATATTAATTTATTTTTATTTTTTATAAATTTTACCAACATTATATTTTATTATTATTTTTTTTATTGAATAATTTATTTTTACGTTACTGCAACATCTAATTGCATAGTAAGCTATAAAGTCTCTCCCAGCTCAATAATATCTCCTTTTACAAAAATAAGCAGTACCGCACCTAACAAAAATAAGCTGTAAACGCAAAATAAATTTTTAAAAATCACTAGAATAAGGTCACCCAACGTATAAAGTTGAAGAAAAGGGAAAAGAGAGCCCACCCAATCAACAATTAGTAAGGAAAAAAAGACTATGGGTAACTCTTTAAGAGCTTGCTTTGACCTCTGGAATTATAATTACAAGGGGAGGAGTAAATATTCTATTCATTCTAGGTTTTAGATGGTCTAATAATTATAAATTTTAGAGTTGTTTGGTATAATTATTATAAAATTTAAAGTTGTTTTGAAAATAGAGTAATTTTTTTTTTTTTTTTTTTTTTAAATTAAATGATTTTTTTAATCAAATTTAAAATTAATTTTTTAAAATATATATAAATTCAATACTTTGAAAAACTTTTGATACTGAAATGTGAAGAGCTTATAAATAACTCAAATGTGTGTTTCCAAATGAAAACATATTAAATGCTTCTTACGCTCTCCCTACCTATATTGGATACGGGCGATGCAATAGAAGGAGCTGATAAACAGAGCTTTGGATATAAGCTGACCAGTCAGGTATGAGCAACTTCGGTTGAAGACAACGCACAAATCAACCATTACTCCTTAATCAACTGAATCGAACGAAATGGGGAAAGTTTAATTTTCTCCACTTAATTTCTTGAATTTGGTGATTATGGATTCGATATGCATCTCTTTTATTCTCCGTCGTCATGAAATTGTGATTTGTAAAATAAAATTCTATCATGTAAAATAGAAATGTAGCTACGCAGGTTTCTACTTACCATGTCGATCTTTTTTTTTTAAAGTATTAATTGAAGATCACTAAGACAATGTTTTAGTCTTTAGAATTGTAAGAAAATGAATTTTTTGTTTGTTTGTTTTTAAGTATTAATTGAAGATCACTAAGACAATGTTTAAGTGTAAGAAAAGAAATTGTTCTGTTGTTTGAGAAGGTAGAATGTTGTAAATACAACCAAAGTGGTCTGAAATGGTCTTTACAAGAGAAGAGAATAGTGATTTTGACTATTTCAATTAAGGTAATTAGTATGCAATTTTAATTTTCATTTTCTGAGAGATAGAAAGTATATCTTAAATTTTCTTAAAACAAATAAGTATACATTATTTAATAACATTTTATTTAGTATTAGAGAATTATAAAAATCACTATTATGGAAGTTGCACATTCTCCACTAATTTTTTATTGTCATTATTATAAGTAATGAAATGTTATTTAAAAAAAAATATACTCATGTATAACAAGAGAGTGATTTTGTACAAATATTTCTAAAATGGTTACATAATTGATAATTTTTCCATGGTAGCATTACTCTCTACTTACACTTCTCAATCTTACAATCCTTAGTTAGCTTCCAAGCTAAGGAACCTATTATCATTTTTTAGATATAAGCTTCTCATCATTATGTTATAATTGGAAAAATTATAGGCTCATACTTTTACTAAAAAGAAACTATCATCTTTCGGGGCATCATAGACAATAAATATTAGTGATTGTTGAATGAAATAATAGACCTCTCTATACACTTCTCAAACTAGTAATAATATCATCATTGGATGGTAAGTATCAAATTTAAGTGGATATATGTGTTTACATCTACTCTGCAACCCTAGCACAAGCTCATGTCCACCGCTTTGCACTCCTTTCACCTTTTACCACTTTGACATTCCCAGTTGAGTGCATCCCATGGAAGGGCGTCCCCATGGGGAAGGGATTCATGCCCATCCAACCCATTGGAAACTCGAACCCATTCTGTAAAACCTCACTCCAAAAACAAGAAAGTTGACGCCACCCTGTCTAGCTTAACAAAAACTATAGTCCATGAACCACTACCATGGTTAGCTTAGAATAACACCAATACATGCATAGCCAAGTTTATTGAAATCTTGAGGATACACATCCACCCCGCTAGATTAAATGGAAACATCTAATTCGTCAAGGACCATGCCCTAATATGCAAGTGTATTGGAATCTAGTTGAAAGAAAAGGCTCTTCTAAATTTGATAACATAACATTGGAAACCCAACGCCCTATGCGCCAATGGGTGAAGAGTTTTACCCAAAAGATTAAGATTTCTCTTGGCCACTATCTAGATTTGCATGTAGTCCTTTCCATATGAATAATAGGATCCAAAAATCATGCTAGGAATCAGAAACAAACTTTGATAGCTCGTACGCCTCTCAAAACAAACCGAGCACAACTTCTATACATTGTACTCAACAAGGATATTGGTACAAGTAGATTTTGAAGATATAGGCCACTCAAAGAAATATCTCCTCATGAATTTAATTTTCAATTTGCCAAATTTTTTCCTTCTTCACCATTCCAAGCACACATTTTCGATCATTTTATCATACTCCTTTAACCATCTATTACCCATCCTTTGCCTTTCTTAGCTAATTTGTTTTCCATAAATGTGTTGTTATAAACCCAAGAATCTTGAAGTAATTAATTATTTTCATTATGATTTATTTTTAATAAATTAAAGAGGACAATTCTTGATCTATTACTAATGATGGATTTCCTAGTTTAGTTCCTCTAGTTTCTATGTTACCACTAGGGTTATTGGGTGACATTAAAGTTACTAGAAGCACATGATAGTCCAATTTTTATAAGAACATGATAGTCAAACTACCAAAAGCATATGGAAATCTAAGACTATTTTAACTACGAGAAGAAGAAAAGTTACTAGAAGTCAAGGCACACTATTATGGTAGCTATGCAATTGTAGGTGATTGTTAATAATGTGATTGTTGGTTCATATATTCCCATTCCTATTCAAAAAAAATAAATACATGGGTTTATTAATCATATATGGGTGCTCTCTTATCGATGACAGAAGAATTCTATACATGGATTAAATATTGTAATTTCCACATCGAATAAAATTGTTGTAATGTTGCAATCAATTTTGATAGTAGTTGGATGGAAGATATGCAATTTGAGGATCAAATATCTTATCTATGTCAAAGATGAATTGTTATATAATTCATCTAAAGCGACACTCAAGGGGAGGGGTTGTATTGATTTTGATAGAGCAACAACACTCTGAAATGCTATCTGGACCTGTACTTTGTAATTTCTATCTAATTAATGACAAATTCATGTTATTGATCATATTGTGAGTCAACTTTTTATTCCTATAGTGCGCTCAACCAAGAAGGCCCCCTTTTCCTAGGATGCATTTGTATATTACATAGTTCTAGCAGATGTTATTTAATTTATTTTATGCATAGTTAGATCATATTCAAATATTTCTAGTTTTTATTCTTATAGATTTTATATTGCTATTTTATTTATTTCATGCATAGTTAGAATAGATCCACTAGTTTAACTTTTGTAATTTCTAGGTTTTTGTGTGCTTCCATGGTGTAGCTTTTAGGGCCATTAGTGTGAGGCTTTTTTTTATATAGGTAACCAACATGCTTCCGAAAGGATGCAAGGATGAGAACAATCACTCCTGCATGTTTATTTCAATCGTGTACTGAGTTTCTTTGATGTTACAAGAATTATTGAACTTGCTAGACACTTTTATGATTCTCATGAATGAAATGACATTAAGTTTATTTTTTATTTTTTCATTTATGGGGCATGAAAGTCATAAATCCATGTCCAATGCAATTCCCGAGGAGTGTTTTTTTAGTAGAATGTCGTAGTGTCCTTTGATTTAGAAATAATCAAACCTACTTCCACATATTTTTATAGGACTTCATCTCTTTACAAACTCTTGGATAATAGTTTAATAAACAACAATTTAAGAAATTGAGTTGGCTGACATTTTTGGTATCATTGATGGGGATGTTCTAAGGAACTAGGTCTTGGTTCGTTTGGTGTTTGAGTATATTTCCTTACCTAGAGTATCTGAGCATCCTAAAACAAAAAGTGGTAGGAGAGGCCATACGATAGGTAAGAACCTACATGTCCACCTTTGTGGGTTGCCTAATTCACTATATTTAGATGATGGCGGTATTGTACGAATAGAGGAAATATAATTTGTTTGTAAACTACACAACTTGGGGGAGGAGAAATAGTAAGACCAAAGTGCGATTGGTTTCTCCAAATCCTTGATTGTTTCTTTCATGCAAGTTTTCTTTTTAATATATTTAATTCATTTTTCTTTAAAATTAAGGTTTCAATTTGTTTTCGGTGTTGTAAAAAACCCCAATGTACTAATCTATGTGTGATACGGGGATTAGAAACTAGAATGAATGGTTCAAGGATGATTAAGAGCTTAACGAGAGATGTTACTCCAAAACAATTCTGAAATATTAGTAGTAGTTGGTGTCTCTGCTACTTAAGAGGATCAAATCCTAGCAATAGTTGACAACATAAATCTCTCTAAAAAAGTGATAAAATAACCAAATATTCACAAGCTAGCTCTACAATACGATATAGGAATATCTTATAATCAATTTTGTCAATTTATTGAGGAAAATAATGAATCATGGATTAGGAATTATGAGAAGGACCCATTAGAACTAGATATCGATGAATTTTTGTCATGTTTATCACTAGACCTCTTGAGTATTTTAGAATATGATGACGACCAGACAATGAAATCTGAGAATGACGAATTTATATCCTTCCTATCTTCATATATTTTATGTACCCAAGAAATAATTCAACAACTAGTATAGGATCCATGTTATGCAACCAACTCAAAAAATACAAGAAGAGATAGATCAACGACTTAAAAATTATCCTCTTCGAGGTTGAAACCTCCTTTACATTACATAAATGCAAAATTTTTGGATGATACAGATTATAAGAGCTCCTTGTTATATAAGGAGTCTAAGGGGGCACAATATAATCAGAGCATACATAACAATAATAATGTAACGTAAAAATAATAACAATAGTCAACTTTTATGGGGCACATAAATAACAATATGGGGGATATATGGGAACAAAAATAATAATAGGGGCTACACTACAATAACAATAAGGGGGATACACCAGTATTATAGGGACCTAACATGCCCCTCTCCTTCAAAAATTGTTTTTCTCAATGCTTGAGCGGTTATGGATGCTTCTATATAAAAAAATTATCCTCACACATGGAACTTTGAGTGGGTAAGATCTTCCACTTAATGAGATACTATGAAATTAATCGATTTCATAGTTGTCAGGTTCTTGTTTCCATCACTGCTTCAGGGTAAATTATGATTTTCCTTCTTTTTCAAGTTGTGGCAACACTGTTTGAATTGGTAATGTCACCGATAACCTTCTTTAAGCATGAAATATGAACAACTGGGCATATTGGGGAAGATGTACGCAGCTCCAATTTGTATGTCATAGTACAAATATTTTGCAACACCTTGTAAGGAATAGAGTACTTGAGTGATAATTTGTTATCCTTCTTAGCTTGCTTGAGGTACATTTGTTTGTATGGTTGTAGCCATAAAAATACCCAGTCCCCTACATTAAAACTTATTTCACCGCAATGTTAATTTTCTTGTTGTTTCATTTGATTTGCGCTAGAGTAAGGTTATCCTTTAAAAGTTTGAGAAAATTTTGTTGATGCTTGATGTGATATTCCACTACTTGAACCCTAGAATTTTCTCTTAAAGATGATGTGATGGATGGTGGATGATATCCATAAAGTTCCATATACGGGGTAATTTTTTCCCTAGTATGGAAGGAAGTGTTATACAATCATTCAGATAGAGGTAACCACTTGACCCATTGTATTTGTTTATCAGATACAAAGCAATGAAGATATCCTTCTAAACATTTGTTCTCTATCTCAATTTGCTCGTTAGATTGAGGATGATAAGATGAACTATGATCTAATCAAGTACCAAGACAAGAAAATAATTTCATCGAAATCTTTCTTGTGAGAACGAGATCTATGTCACTTACAATAATATTTTGGTTTTCATGTATCTTTTGAATTGTTTCCATAAATGAAGTAGCAACTATATTGACATTAAAAGGATGATATAATGCACAAAAGTGTGCATATTTGGTAAGTCTATCAACTACCATCATGATGACACTATTTCCTTCATACTTGCGTAATCCTATGATAAAATCCATTGAGACCTCTTCCCAATGCTGACATGAAATTGATAAAGGTTGTAATAGAGCCTGGGTATTAACTGTCTCAACTTTACTTTGTCAGAAAACCAAAAATTCTGACACAAAATTCTTAATATCATATTTAAGGCCATCCTAAAAAATTTCCTTCTTGACCTTGTGGTAAGTTTTTAAAAATCCTAAGTACCCTCCTAAGGGGGAGGTGTGCAATTCCAAAAGAATATTTTGATTTAGTTGGGAATTCTTACAAAGATATAAGTGATCCTTGTATCATAATGAGTCATTTTTCAGGCTAAATATATCATATGTATTAGGATATTGTTGCAACTTTGGAATGAGTGTTCACACCTCTGCATCATTATTCCATTCATCCCTTGCTCTAGTTATCTAATCATGTTAGATAATAGAAATGGCACAAAACAATGCTTCCACATCCTCATCCTTTGTTGAGAGTTCATCTGCAACAATATTTTTCTTCCATTTTTTGTAGATGATTACAAATTCATAACACAACATCTTTGTGACCCATTGTTACTTCTCTTCTAAAGATAATGTTTGTTCCAAAAAGTATTTAAGACAATCATGATCTTTTTTTAACCTTAAAGTGTCTTCCCATTAGGTAAGGTCTTCATTGGTTTAGCGCATGTAGTATTTCCAACATTTCCTTATCATAAATAGGTTTTTGTAAATACTTTCCTTTGATTGGATGACTTTGGAAAGCAACAAGTCTTCCTTCTTGCATTAAAACAAAACAAATTCCATTTCCTAAGGCATCACATTCCACAATAAAGGATTTTGTGAAGTCTGGCGCAGCTAAGACTGGTGCTTGGCACATCACCTCCTTAAGATGTTCAAAGTTCTTAGTTGCTTTCGAAGTCCATGAAAATGCATCTTTCTTCAGTAATTTTGTTATAGGTGCTACTATTCTCCCATAATTCTTAACAAATTTCCTATAATACCCTGTCAACATAAGAAATCCTCGAAGATTCTTTATGGTTGTGGGGATTTTTCCTTCCTTGATGGATTTAATTTTGTTAGGGTCTAACTTAACACCTTCAGGAGATACAATATGACCCAAACATTCCACCTCTTATACTCCAAAGAAACATTTGGAGATTTTTGCATATAAATCTTTCTCCTCCAATAGTTTCAGTACCATGTCAACATGTTCGACATGATACTTCAAATATTTGTTGTAGATTACTATATCATCAAAAAATGCTAACACAAATTTTCTAAGGGTTTTACAATGGAATCATCAAAACTTGAAATGTGGAAGGTGCATTAGTAAGGCCAAAAGGCATGACCAAAATTTCATAACGACCCTCATGAGTTCTAAATGCTTTTTTCCGCATATCTTTAGTCATCAATATAATTTTATGATATCTTGAACGAATATCCATCTTCGTGAAGTAAATTCCATGTAGTTCATCCAACAATTCATGAATGACAGGAATGAGAAATTTAACTTTAATAGTGATCTTTATGAGCTTCCTATAATCTTGACACATACACCATGATACATCCTTCTTGTGCAATAATACTACTCAAGCATAGAAATAATGTAGACTAGGTTGAATTATGCCTTCCTCTAGCATTTCTGTAAACATACGTTTAATTTCACTCTTTTGGGCATAGGGATATCTGTAAGGATTGATGTTTAGAGGAACACTTTCTGGAATCGAATGAATAGCATGATAATGATCATGTTAGGTGGGAGGCCTTTGGGGATCTCAAATACATTGTAATGATTTCCCAACACTTTTCAGAGATATGCAGAAATAGATGATTTCAATGTTTCAATCCCTAGTGAGCATAATTATGAATTACTGCCCATTGTTCTTTATTTAAAATATTTGTCATTTCATTAGAGATTATTATCTTTCCTATTTTCTCAGTGATTCTGTTTAATTCAATTTCCTTTCCTTCCAAAAAAAACTCAAGAAAAGTGCAACACCAGCCTCCCAAATCTACCCAAGTAATTGGCCAACTAAGGTAAACATGTGATGAGAAGTTACTATGGTATGATTTGACTCCTTATGTGTCAGTTATGGAAGTGGAACAAATGGAAACACACCATATAGAACTTCCACATCAGCAATAGAACTCCTAGGATCCATCCCAACCACTTAGGTAACCAACCCCTAGGTCGCTCTTTGTTTTTAGACCATCAAACCCCCAGAGGCTCCCTTGATATGGAAAAGCATGTGTCAAGGAGGCTCCAAACGCTCCCACAACATGGGTATGCATGCGTCTAGGAATTTAATCCTCAGACTTGTGCCTATGACTCTAAAATTTATGCCAATTTTTGAGGCCCAAAGCCTAGGTCATTGACTGAAACTCAATGACAGGTTCATCAATGAATTATCACAATGGAAAAATGATATATTTGCAAAAAAATTTACAAGGACTAGACTAGACCCGTGCTAGCCATGCCATACATTTCGTCAAACATATCATGAATATCAAAGCTATAGGTCTTAACAAAAAAACTAAGCATAGGGGTCTCATACTTATCTAATAATCGCTAAGAAGCATTGCTGGCTCAACACATTAGCTGCAATTTCATCTATTAGTCCATAGATACATTGTTCATTCATTTACAAGAAAAAACATGATGAGAACCATACATATCCATTGTCATAATACATGTTCATAACTAACATAATAACAACAAAAATACCATGGATATAACAACCATATAATCCACATATAAACTAGTATAATATTCATGAAATAACAAGGAGAAATAAGTTCATAATAATGATGTAAAGGCTAACCATGTTCGGGACTTTCATGAAACATCCGACCATAGAGATGCATGACCCAAATATCTCTTCAACTATTCACGCCCATGCCATAATCCAAGAATGAATGTGGGATCTCATAAAACACATTAATCAAAACCATCTAGGGCTTCTAGAGGTCAAACCACCTTAACCCATCAAACAATGATTACACCTCATGGTCAGACATCATAAACCATCACCAGATTAGTCTCTACCCAAGTCTTCCAAGGCTCGAGAGTGTTTCTTCGAACCAAGACTTCTATGGCTAGTAACTCAATCTGTAACTTTCTTTGGGCTTCTAGAGCATTTGTCCAACTAGGGCTTCTAGGACTAGTCACTCAACCCAACAAGGGATTGTAGAGTGTTTTTCCAACCAAGGCTTCCAGGACTAGTAACTCAACTCAAGTTATTATAAGGCTTCCATAATGTTTTTCCAACTAAGGCATTGAGGAACTTGTAACTCAACCAAATCTAAAGGAAACATGAGAACAAACCATAAAAGAAAATAAATGAACCCACAACATCATGGTCATCCCAAAAATGGAAAAGCTAGGCAAAGCCACTGTCAATCAAGGCAATCCTCCATGCAAATTAAAGTTCATGACAAATTAACCACATGCATATGCCATGCATGAAAAAACTAGTGAGGAAAACATGCATGCAACTCATTACTTGCAAGCAAAAACTATTGTAGCTGCGGGTGCTAATGTCCTCTTGCAATTCCCTGCTCTTCCTTTGCCTTCTTTCTCCAAAAATAAAAATATGCCACACTCTCCAAGAGTGCTGCAAGAAAACTCTAAGCGTCTAAGAGTACGACCGAGAGAGAATAGAAGAGAGCTACACCAAAAACTTGTTAAAAATCTTGCTATGTGATCCTCAATAACCTCTTTATCAATTAGGCCTATATTTTCTTCAATTTCCATTATTTTCCTTCAATTTCATCCTCACATGCAACCTGTGACCTTTTACCTTCCTTTTCTCCAAGTTTCCATTATTTTCATAAATAGAATGTCTATTAATGCCTCATGCTTTTCCAAATCCTTTTATATTGCCTTTTTCAATTTCCTTGGCCATAATAAAGCAATTTGACACCCCAATAGGATGTTTTTTCCTATCATTCAACTTGGAATACATGTCCCATGATTGTGGTCTTATATTGTTTTAAATGGATTTTAAACCAAGGTTGTTATAGAACCCTCCCCCTTGGGGGAACACCGTCCTTAGTGTTTAATGACACCTATAACCAACGAGATTTCTAAAAGAAAAACATATTTCCCATGGAGCTTTATGACACTACTTGTTGCAGTATTTACGATCACCACTACGGAAACATGAAAATCATACCATTTACTGGATATTTATAACAAAAATCATTACGATATTTACAATAATAACCACATATACACACATACACATTTTATTCACCTAGAAAAAATCATATTGTCTATGGAACTTTATAAATCCATCTTGATATAGTATTTACAATACTACACACATATACACATATACACATTTGCTCAACTAGAAAATAAAATGATACACTACCTACATCTACAACAAGGCAATCCATAGGCTTACACCTCCACCCTCAAAGTAATACCAGGATTCACTTCCTTCCCAGGAAGTCAAAATCCACTGCAAGGTGAATTCTGCATCCAATTCCTAATGTTATAATTTGGAAACACTTTTCCTCTCAGTGAATATTTATCGGATCAGTGTTCCAGGGCACACTCCCAATGTGCATCTAATTCCATCAGGAAATGATAATGACCCAAAAAAATCCATCCTCTACCTTCCCTTCTCTGCTACATAATCCCTTTGGTAATTCGTTCACCCCCTTCCATGCAGTCAAACACCTTACAAATTCTTCTAGCACCCCCATCTCAGGTAGTACATCCCTCACCAAGGTTTCCTCGCATTGGAAGGTCCATAAACCAAGGCATATCCCTACCTCAAACAATAATACTAGTCATAGCATACTTATGTAAATCAATGGACACTATTGGGTATGAGTGGCTGAAAATGGCCCTTCTCTTGAATATGTTACCAACATATTGTTTCCTATTACAATTCCTTTTGTTGTTGTTGCTAATGCTTGCCATCAATTTCGACAACCCAAACGGGAATTTCATGCTTTCCGGTAATAAGAAAATAATTTCATTAGATTCAAAATAAATTGAATAACTTCGAATCATACCTCAGTGGTGGCCCGTCAATAAGGCGCACTTGCAATTATGTTCTCTCCCTGTCACAACAAGTCAAACTAGCATCTTTGACCAAATCATCTTATATAAACATATCACGTTAGGTTATCGTGAAACAAAACCATCATAGATCAAAATCGTAAATCACATGTAACCATCATAAAGCAGAATCATAGATCACATGTAATCGACATAGATTAGAATCATAAATCACATCAATAATAAAGCTGAAATAAAACATTGATACACATCCTTTAATCAATCCTTAGCTTCCACCTTTGTGCTTATTCTATACGCACTTCATATCGGTTGCCACACCCAACAAACACCCATTTCCTTCTCTTCATGCATGTACACATACACATACTGTGCATCACACACATAACCACACACGGCATAAAACATCATGAAATACATGCACCTACACCTGACATACCACACATATGCCTACATCCAGTGTACAAGACAACAAAATACATACTCTTACATTTGGTGTGCACCATGACACAATACATACACCTACACTTGGTGTATAACCCAATACAAATGCATACATAGAGTACAACACAATGAATACATATCTAACGATACCACGACTACACAATGCACATACATAGTACTGCATGCCCACAACACATCATGTACGACATTCACACAATACCACATGTACACCAATACCATATGTATAACATGTAGACTATACCACTTATACAAAGCACCACTTGCACACGTGTGCATAGCATCACATGTACATGAAACCACTTGCACAATGTGTATATAATGCCACATGTACATCGTACCACCAATACAATGTGTACTCAATGCCATCCATACACAACACCACATGCACATGTACACGACACCACATGTACACAACACCATATGCACGACATGTACAAAACACCACCTGCACACAGCACCACATGTACAACATGTACACAACACCACATGCTCACAACACCACTTGTACAATTATGCACACAACACCATCTGTACATAGGACCACATGTACAAAATGCACATAACACCATATGTATATATCACTTCATATACATCATTTACGTAGCACCCTATGTACACAACACTGCATATCTAACATGCACACAACACCATATGCACACAACGTTTCATATCAATCAAGTGCATAGTACAATATGTAAACAACACTGCATATCCAACATGTACATAGTGCCATTTAAACCGAACACTGCATATGAAATATACACATAATACCATATATACAATAGGAACACCACATCATATGCACACAATACCATCTATACATAAATTTTCATAAATAACGCGTAGACAACACCCTATGTACGCAACACTGCATACACACAACATCACATGTGCAACATGCACAACATATATACAACAGTAGTACTACACATCCATAGACCACGCACTGACTCTCCCAAGAAATCTTGCTTCTATTGTCTTTCCATTATTCATGCATGTTAAAGCATGCTTCTGATCCCATTGCTTTCATTCCGCTCATGTATCCCTCAACATTACCTGTCCATAACATAAACATAGGCATAGTACAAGCATATAATATCAATTCATATCCACATGATACCGACCTCATAAATATGTTGAGGTTAGTCTTCCCACTTTATTCCCCATAAGACCGGGAACCTATTTCATGCCATTCACCTGCATAATAAATCATTCCTCCACGAGGATGATTCTTTATGACCCTATCAAACAATGACATAGATAGATACATACATGCATATCTATAATCATTAGCATAAAACAATCATAATCATGTGAGACAATTACATACATACACACAATATACATATAAACATTAGCATTAAACAATCATGATCCATGACAACCCTTTTCAGACATGACATACATACATGTATACATATATAAACATCAGCATAATCATGATCACAACATAATTACCAGATAGCATAAGGTCGAACTTAAAAGGACTCCCTTTATTTGTTCGCAACATGCATATTATTGAGAACAACGATTCCCAACATAGCCAAGGCATCTGATGCCCCAAATACATTTACTTCACCTTTCCTGTTACCTTTCTTATAATTATACTATCACTATCCATTTACACCAGTAGACTGAAGCAATCCAACCTCTTTCCATATTCTTACCTTGAACTTCCCTTTACTCATGGACCTAGCTTCATCTAGGCCTCACATTACTTGTTGGGTTTCATCCAACTCTTCCCAAGCTTGACTAGCTTTCCTCTTTCCCAAACCAATTCCCAAGACTTTCTAAACATAAAAGTAAATAAGAAGAAGCATAAAATAAGAAACCATAAAAACCAATAACAATACGACATCACAAACAAAGTGGTATGGTAATACCCTCGACATAAAAAAAGATGCAAATCAAGCGCAAAGAAAGCACAAAGAATCAAAATCAGAAGAATCTCAATAGATGCCATGACTCAATCCCCATGGTTCCCAGTGCTTCCAAAGGAAAGCTCAATTTGAGCCTTCTTCAAAATTTCATGGTATTCTCTTTGTCATTCCCCTACATCATGTTTCCATAAACACATAATTTTTAATGCATAAATAAATGTAAGAATACACTAGTTACCTTATACTGTTCTACCAAGCACATTGCTTGCAACTGAACACATCTACACCATCTCTCAAGGAACTCCAATCCTTTGATGAGTCTAGCAATAACTAGAACGAGTTGTTATACCTGTGAAATATATATTTATGAAGATAACACATATCCCCATAATGTCAGACAAATTCAAGGTTAAGAAGACTTCCTATATGAAAAGAACTCATTTGTTTGGAATTGTGCTTTCCAAACATAGCCAGAGTAATTTTCACCCAATTCCTTTATTTTACCTTTTCCTTGCTGCAATCAAGTCTTACTATGCACTGTCACATCACCCAACTATTAGTTATATAAACACATCAGCTATTACCTTGTCAAGCTAATACCGAGCATGTTTCCCTACTCACATATGTCAATCTCACATTCCAAAGATCAAGACATAATGCATATTAATTTGAAATCAACCTTTACAAATTCTAACAACCATCTCATACTCAACAATCAACTCACATTAATCAGTTATAATACATAATTCTACCATTATCACCTACTTACACTCAAGGTAATATTAGTTGTCTCGACACATATGTATTAGTACAACCATCTTAAAACAAGATAATTTCAGCAATAAATATTATAGACACATACTCATATCATTGAAGTACTCAAACATTCATACAACATATAGAAGACATAATAGACACCAAAAACTTAAACACCAAATAAATGACATAGTCAAGCATTTGAACACCAAATAGAAGACCTAAAAAAACTCATACCTTAATTTATCTCAAGGGAGTCTATCTTGTCTACAAAATCAATCCAAATTATCATGATATAACTTCACAACATATCATATCAAACATAAATAAGGTCATGATATCCATAATAGTCAATAGCTAACATGTTCACATCATAAACTCATAAACAATTTTCATTCATGCATAACAATCACATAGGCATTTCCAGTCTATATTAGTATGAAATAATATCACAACATATTAACTCATACCTGAATGTCATAACCCTAACCATTTGCATAGACCAACCAAAATTATTACGATACATATAACATCAAGATATTAATTCTATAACCCTAGTCATCAAGTTACTAGCATATAAGAACAGCAAGTTATATAGCATTCTCATCAACAACATATAACCCAATCGTCAATCTAACTATCATATAACAACAATAATGTAACACCCTCCTCCCACATCTACCCAAGCAACTGTCCAGCCTGGGTAAACATGTGACGAGAGGCCACTATGATATGATTTGACCTCCTAAGTCACCTTAAGGAAGTGGAACTGACGGAAACACACGATACGTACATCCAACATCATGAATAGAACCCTCAGAAGACAAGTCAGCTACTCAAGTAGATTGTCCCTAGGTCCCACTATTGTTTTAGGTCTCTTAGGCCATAGTAATTTTCATGCTATGGGAAGGGAGTGAATAGCAACCTAAATTCGCTCTCACAGTCCTACCTAGCAGCGACTATGGACCAAAATTATCAGTGTTGTGCCAACGACTCTGGGATTTAAGTCACTTTTTCAAGCCCAAAGCCTAGGTCACTACCCAGAACTAATCCATCTCTTCAAATTAGTAAAGCAACATGGAAATGAAAGTACTAAAGAAAATACTTGTTCAAGACCTTGATTGGATCCCTGCTAGCCATGATAGACATTTCATCAAACATATCATTGACATGTAATCTACATGTGTAAATAACAGAGTTAAGCATAAGGATCTCATACTTATCTGAGAATCACTATGAACCATTGCTTCTTGATTACATTTGTTGCATTATCATATGTTAGGCCATAGACACATTATCCATTCACATATAAGTAAAAACATGCTGAGAGCCATACATAACTATGGTCATAAAATGTGTATATAAGCAACATAATAGGAACAAAAATACAATAAACATGACAGACATCAAATCCATAAACTCATTAGTACCTTTACACATGGAAATCAAGGAAAGTATTTCACATTAATGAATGCAATGAAGCAACCGAAGATGGGACTATCATGTTCCACCAAACCGTGTAATGGCTGAGCCAAATCTCTCTTCAGCCATTCACCCTCATGCCATATTCCAAACATGAATGTCGGATCTCATAGAACACATCAATCAAAACTCATCCAAGACCTACAGAGGCCGTCCACCACATCCCATCAAATAGTGATTCCACCTCATGGTTGGACATCACCAAAACCATCATCAAATTCGTCTCCATCCAAGCCTTCTAGGTCTTTTAAAGTGTTTGCCCAACCAAGGCTTTTAGAACTAGTAACTCAACCCACTGGTTATACAGGGTTTCTCGAGCAATTTTCTAACCAAGGCTTCCAGGACTAGTAAATAAACCCACCAAGGGCTTCCAAGATTAATAACTCAACCCAAGTTGTTACAGGGCATCTAGAAAGTTTGATCAACTAGAGCTTCCAGGACAAGTAACTCAACCCAAGCTAAGGAAACATGAGAACCAACCAAAAAAAAACAATGAAAGTAAACCCATAATCACCATGGCTATCCAGGAAATGGCAAGGATAGGAAATTCACTGTCGATCTAGGCCATCCTCCATGCCAATGACATATCACAAACAAGAATCCACATGCATATGTCATGCATGCCAAAACTAGTGAATAAATCATACATGTAACTCGATACCTGCAAAAAACATGATGAGGCTGCTGATATCTATGCCTTCTTGTGCTTTTCTACTCCTCCTTTGCCTTCTTGCTCCAAGAATCCACATATACCACACCCTCCAAGATTTCTCCAAGAAAACTCTAAGTATACAAGAGTATGAGAGAGAAAAGGATCAAATGAGAGAGCTCCAAAAATGAACTGACAAAAGGTTACTAACTGATACTCAGAAGCCTTTTTATGAATGAGGCCTCTATTTTCTTCATTTTCCTCTTCACATGCAACATGTGACCTTTCACCTCCCTTTTCTCCTAATTTAAATTATTTTCATAAACAAATGTGACAAAATGCATTTTAATTCCTTAGCAATTGCCTTTGCCAATTTCCTTAGCCATAAAGAACCAAATGAACACCCACAAGGATGACTTGCCCAACATTCATCTTGGAATAAGTGTCCCAGTCATCAGTGGTTATTTCTTTTAACTTTATTACATGGAATTTTCATCAGAGTTGTTACAAACAAGTTGACCTATAACATACTCATCAACAACATATAACATAATCATCAAATTATCTAACATAAAACAAAAATAGAAATGCATAAAACCATAGGCTACTAACATTCATGACTATCTAACACATATGAATATGACTACACTAATCAACTAGCATCTATCATGTATGTAATCATAACATAAACATAAGGAAAGACATACACATAACCATAATGCATAAAAAAATACTTAACCTTCATACGTGCATACCCAACATACAAACCTGTATGATGACATGATCTTGCCTCAACGTCCAATGCTGTAACTTCTCTTCGCTGGTGTGCATATCCTATTCTATCTTAGCAAACACATTAGCATCATAACATACCAATATCATCATGATGACCTAATTTCATACAGTTACCTTATACACAACAACCTTCACCATGAAAATGCATGCATAACAACATATAGACACCGACATGCATAACAAATGCATATACAACCATACACTCATGTCAACACATCCCACAAAAACACTATCATCCTTCAGATTGTGACATCATTATAACCATGATGAACACCATACAACAGAAACAAGCACATGGACTACAAGCATAAGGAACACATATGCAACTGACATGTAGGCATGACAAATGCATACCAGCAACAACATCATCAATTGCTACATGGAAACACAACTGTAACAATCATCACTACCATGCATACATAACAAGCACATATATAACCTACATGCATGCACGACAAACACATTCTAACCATCCATTCTAAGTGTTGCCATGCTATGCTACAACTCTATAACGCCCTCCTCCCACATCTATCCACGTAACAAACCAACTAGGGTAAACATGTGACAAGAAGTTACTATGATATCATTTGGCTCCCTATGTGTTAGTTAAGGAAGTGGAATTGATGGAAACACACAATATAAACCTTCCACATCAACAACAAAACTCACAAGAGCCATCCCAACAACTCAGGTAACCAACCCCTAGGTTCCACTAAGTTTTTAGACCATTAAACCCCTAGACGCTCCCTTCAATCCTGCATCTAGGAGGATCCATATGCTCCCACAACATGGGTATGCGTGCATCTAGGAACTTTTCTCCTCATACTTGTGCCTATGACTCTGGGATTTGTGCCACTTTTTTAGCGCCAAAGCTAAGGTCACTGCCCATAACTCAATGACAGGTTCAGAAATAAATTATCACAATGTAAAAATGATATATTTGCAAAAAAATTGATAAGGACTACACCACACCACTAGTAGCCATGATAGACATTTCGTCAAACATATCACAAATATTAAAGCTAGAGGTTTTAACAAAAGAACTGAGCATAGGAGTCTCATACTTATCTAAGAATCACTAAGAAGCATTGATGCCTCAACATATTAGCTGTAATTTCATCTATTAGTCCATATATACATTGTTCATTCCTTTACAAGTAAAAACATGATGAGAACCATACATATCCATTTTCGTAATACATGTTCATAACTGGCATCATAACAACGGAAATACCAAGGAGACATCAACCATATAATCCACATATAAACCAGTATAAAAATAATGAAATAACAAGGAGAAATAACCTCATATTAATGATGTAAAGGCCAACCAGGTTCAAAAATTCCATGAATCACCCAACCATAGATATGGCTAAGCCAAACGTCTCTTTAGCCAGTCACCCCATGACATAATCCAAGGAAGAATGTGGGATCTCATAAAACACACAAATAAAAAATATCTAGCGCTTCCAAAGACCAAACCACCTGAACCTATCAAACATTGATTCCACCTCATGGTTGGATATCAAAAACCATCACCATAGTAGTCTCTACCTAAGCCTTCCAGGGCTCCAAAATTTTTGTTCCAACCAAGGCTTCTAGGACTAGTAACTCAACCCACAATTTTCTCTAGGATTCTATAGCATTCGTCCAATAAGGGCTTCCAGGAGTAGTAACTCAACCCAACAAGGGCTTCTAGAGAATTTTTCCAACTAAGGATTCCAAGACTAATAACTCAACCCAATCTACTATAGGTCTTCTAGAGTGTTTGTCCAACCAAGGCTTCTAGGAACGAGTAACTCAACCAAAGATAAAGGAAACATGAGACCCAACCAGAAAAATGAAAAAATGAACCCACAATACCATGTCTATCTCGAAAATGGCAAGTCTAGGTAAATCCATTGTCAATCTAGGCAATCCTCCATGCCAATGATAGATCATGACCAATAAACCACATGCATATTCCATGCATGCCAAAACTAGTGAGGAAAACATACATGCAACTTGGTACCTGCAAGCAAAACCTATTGTAGTTGTTGATCCTCATGTCATCTTGTGCTTTACCGCTCTTCCTTTTCCTTCTTGCTCCAAAACTCCAAATATCCCACACTCTCCAAGAGTTCTCCAAGAAAACTCTAAGTGTCTAAGAGTATTAGAGAGAGAATAGAAGAGAGCTCCACTAAAAACCTGACAAAAACCTTACCAACTGATCCACAGAAGAATTTTTATCAATGAGGCCTCTATTTTCTTCAATTTCCATTATTTTCCTTCAATTTCCTCCTCACATGCAACCTGCAACCTTTCATTTTCCTTTTCTCCTAATTTACATTATTTTCATAAATAAAATGCCAATTAATGCCTCATGCCTTTCCAAATCCTTTTCCATTGCCTTTTCCAATTTCCTTAGACATAATAAACAAAACGGACACCCCACTAGTATTTTTTTTCCACCATTCAACTTTGAGAATGTGTCCCATGATGGTGGTATTATATTTTTTACATGGATTTTTAACAAGGATTCTTGAAAATTAAAAGTTATTGTCCCCAAATATTGTAACCATTGGGCTCCCAATACAACATAAGCACAACATAATGGAATGGAGAATATTGGACTATTGAATACATATTCCCCCATTGTTAGCTTGATATTATGGCAATTTCCATAGTAATTTACAGTTCATCCACTTGTAACCATCACTTGACACTCTCATGCTAGATATAGGAAGGTATTCAATTCCTTGGCTATCTTATAATGAACAAAATTATGTGTACTACATGAATCAATTAGTACTATTACCCTTTTCTTCTTAATATATCCTTCTCTCTTAAGAGTTTGAGGAGTGGTAATTCCTGCCAATGCATTACAAGATATGGTTAGATTCATTTCTTCTTTCTTTAGGGTTGGTTTCTGGTGTATATCGCCCTCTTTTGATGTTCCTTTTATTCCTCCTCTTCACAATCTATGTAAAATAATTTATTCTCATCATACTTATGAACTGTCATGTATTTGCTATCACAACTATAACAAATCCATTTTTTTCCCTTCGATTACTGTGGTGTCAACCTTGTAGGCTGTGTAAGGCTAGGAGCAACAACACTTCCATCTTTTTATTTGTGAGTGGTAGACTTTCTTGTTTCCATAATTTTGCTTTCAACTTTTCTTGCTACCCTAAATGCCTTTTCCATTGAATTAGGTTTCCAAAGGAGAACTACATGTTGGATGTTATCCTTTAAAGTCACTATGAAGACATCAATCTTATGCTCCTATGGAATATCATTTACCTTGATATTCAATTTCTTGAAGTCCTCAATTTGCTCCATCGTTGAATCCTTTTGTTTGAGATTTATCAATTGGCTAAAGAAGGTGTTGTTCGTTGTATCTTAATAACGTGCTATCATTTCCTCTATAAAAATTTACCAAGTGACAATTGGTTTGCAAGAAAAATTCCATCGATGTCATACAAACTGATTGGCTTCTAAATATGAAGTTTAAATAAGTACATTTTTTGTGCATTACACATTATGTACATCAAAATATTGCTCCATCTATAGTATTCATATTACCAGATCCTTGTCATCAAACTTCCTCATATCGATCTTTGGAATGTGGTTGGTCTTCAACCAAAAGTTAGAGTGTCTAAATTCATTATTAATATTCACTTTATTATCATCATGAGTTTCATGGAATGCCTTTTCTCTACTATGAAGCATTCCCTATAGAAACTTTGTCAAACCTTACTTCAAACCTTCAATTTCTAAACATTCTTTAAACCATCCTTCAAACCTTCCATGTCATTTTCTATTTTAGATTCTAAACCATCCATGTTCACTTTTAAACTATCCATATTAAATATCCATCATCGCTTCCAATTAATTTTTTCTTACTCTTTGTGAAAGTGAATTTTGTTGTACTTGATCTCACAATTTTGAGATATCATGTTGCATTTCTACCTCTTCCTCATACATCATATTAAAGCTTTCTGGTTTCTTACTAGGTGTATCAATTTTTTTTATTATGAGGTATCTTAGAAATAATGATATACATTCTTCAATGTGCCCTTTGAATCACTTCAAACCTTTTTTTCAAACAAACGTTATGAAAATTTAAAAAATACACACCTTTTCACTTGTTTTTAGGAGCTTGACTTTGAAACTGTTGTATCTCTATAATTTTGGCTCTCCAAGGTCTAAAATTGGCCCTATAGTATCATAGTGAGTCTTCTTTCCAATTCCATAAGTTACACCAATATTGGATTCTTCAATATAAGGTTATGCCAAATATCCCACAATGGCCGGATTATGGACTGCTTCAGTAGAATGAACTTGTATGGGATGCCACATGTCACTATTTCGACCTTCGGACCTATTTGAGATCAAATTATGGAGCTTTCAGAAACCCTAAATTATTCTGACCATATCTCATAAAATACAGTGAATCAATATCTGAAATGCTTACGTGAATTTCATTAAGATTCCGGCTCTATGGGGTCAAAATTTCAGCTTCTGAAGTGTCATAGTAAAAACATTATAGTGAAAATCCAAAGATCTGATACCAAATGTTATGCAACCAGCTCACAAAACATAAGGAAATATAGATCAACGCATTAAAAATTATCCTCTTTTAGGGAGAAACCTATTTTACATTACATAAATGAACAATTCTTGGATGATACAAATGATAAGACCTCGGTATATATAGGAGTCTAAGGGGTCACAATATAATCAGATCCTACATAACAATAATAATGTAAAGGCACAACAATATCAATAGTGTGCTTCCATGGGGCATAAAAATAGCAATATGGGGGATACATGGTCACAACAATAATTATAAAGGGGATACACTAGTATTATAGGGACCTAACAATCCATGTGGCATGAAAAAGAAGTACATGCAAATCAACATTAATGAACAAGAAAATCAACAACATTATAGCTATAGAAAACTATGGTTCCAAACAGTCATTAGGCTAGAGTGCTACTTTCTTTTTAAACAACTTTTTCAAGCATATCAATAAAAGTAGTTGGTTCCTCATGCTCTGTTATAAATTAAAGTTTATATTTCAAACTTCAATATGAATATATTTCTACATTGTTATGCACATGGTTGCACTAGAAGTACTCCTACGCTTGAAGGATATCTTCTTTCTTCATGTAAAGAAAGGTGGGATAGTATAGAAAATAAAATAAATAAATCTACTCTCTTAAGATAAAATTGTTGCAGCATTTTCTAATTTCAACACCTATTTGTTAATCAGTTTTGAAGCTGAAACCCCCTAAGATTAAACTTATTCACCACAAAGCACAATTACTACATCTTGAGGAACAGTTGTTGGAACTGCTTCATCATTGTAGAATATATCACCATCATCGATGGATTAATCACCATCGATTGTTGTTTTTGTCAAAATAAACTCTCCAATGGTAAGTCTTGTTAGGCACGATTCACTCTTAGTTCCCCATTATTTTGAAAAGTGACTATGATAATAGAATCATTGATCCTTCTCCATGTCACCTAATTGAGATCATCCATTGACATAGTTAGGGGGAAAGCAACTGAAATGCATGATATTTCATATACGTAATATTAAAATTATTTGGGGAATTTAGGTGTTGTAACAAGAAACAGTGTTACTATCAAGTGAATAAATCATATAAATATAACTTCTGTAAAAATTTGTTATCCAATAAATCTTTCCAAGTTCCTCTAAGGGGCATTGTTGAAAAATCTCCTATGGTGGACCACATTTGTAGAGACATCAATAGGATTTCATGAGAACTTTAGCATGATCAACTAGAAGGGAATTTCAGTTATGATCTTAGATGATTCATTTTAGTTAGCATTAAATAGATGATATTTAAGACTATTGTGAATGGTTTCACTCATTGGATAAACTTGAATAATGATTATGTCTTTAGTGAATATAAAATAATATGACATCACCTACCTTCCTTACACTCTAAAATCTTCCAATGACTGGTATATATATAAAAATTCTTCACATAAAGAAAGAAAAGGAATAATAAAAGGAATCATCTAGAACTACAATTAAACCCTAATGGGGAACATAATAGGCCTTCCATATTATATGATACTAAGGCAAACCCATCTAGGAATTGAAATGAATTCCTAGTATTGGGGCTATTTTGGGTAAGACAGATGGGGAACACACATTTATACACATATAACTCACTCCAAGAGAGGTCCCCGATCGACATTCTAAAGAAATTGTCATTAAATTCAAATTTAAGAAGAATAACCTCATATCTCATCTCTCAAATAATGGCTTTAAGATCCTTCAAATATTATGCTTTGAAGTTTATCTTTTAGAAAATAAAGAGGTTTTCATCGATGTGGGACCCTTATTTTAGGTGATTACTTTTATCATATAAACAAGATTTTGTATACAGTTGGATAATTGTATGAATTTGAGATACAAGACAAAGGAAACTAGTTCATCCTAGGAATGTATCTTTTTTCAATCCCTTTTTCCTATTATATATCCCTTGTTCATCCTTCTTTAATAATATTGAATTCAAGTCACTTTTATTTATAATGAGGTTATCAACATTATGAATTATTGATTTATTCTCATTGTGAGATGTTTTGTAGAAATTTTGATGGCATGGAAACTATTATGCAGTCCATGATATGGTAAAAATGAATCTTCCAATAGTTAGCAGAGTCTAGATCCACCACTACAGTGCCTCAACTTTGATCATTCTCAAGGTTTCTATGTTCTATTGGTCCTAGTGAAGATAATTTTTAGATTTGTTTCTTTGATATCATCTTCACCTTGCATAACTCCCTCCTTCAGCATCTTAGTAGCAGTTGCAACCCTTTGTTTTGAAAATAAGAGGGTCATATTTCTAGGCAATTGTAGTGATCAACACTGCACAATCAACTTCAAAATTTAGCATTCATCTCTTCACTGTCAACCTTCATCAATAAACAACAATACACAGCCACCATCCATCAACATTGACCTGATTTGGATCAATTTTAGACTTAGATTTATTATCAGTAGTTACCAACCTCACAAACTTTGACAATTAGCATCCGTTTTAGTACTTTATTGTTAGATCAATTGCATGGTACATTATCCTCGAATTCAGATTTAACATTTTCATTAGCATATTGGTAAAATGGAAGATAAAAATAAACATGGAAATTTTTGATTTGTTGAATATTTAGAAAAACAGAATAAGAAACTACTGAAATATTACCTTACTATTACAACCCTTACCACGTGACATTGTTTTTATATACCATCATAAAATTAACGTTTAATATATTTTGTTGCAATCAAACATCTTATTCTCCCAATAAACCGAGTTACCGAAACAATCACTTCTTGTTTTTGTGATAAGGTAATCTATTTATTTTCTTTTACCCACACATCTTTAGGTGGTTGTCCCTACCATTACAAGATATTTCTCTTCAATATATAATGATATTTATATATGAGATACTAGGGATTGATAATGGGTAAAGAAATGGAATCTGTAATAGGGTTTGCATGATGTGGAGGAAAATATAAAAAATGGTTACCTCTATTATGGTTTCAAAAATTCTTAGCTCTGTTCTCATATAAAAAATTGATACTTTTCTCTTGTATCAAAAATGGCTACCTCTGTTATGGTATTAGAAATTTCTACTTTTGTTCCCACAAAAGAAAATGTAGAAATTGATTCAAGAATATCTTCCCAACAATGTGTTAGATGGGCAAAAATTTTGGAGGGAATAAGTATTAAGGTAAGATGATCAAACCCAAAATTTCAAAGAAACCTAGCTTGTATTTTTTTTAAAACTAAGCATCATCACCCACAACCAGTTTGCTTATAACTCAAAATATGTGAATCAAAATGATTTGAGTTTTGGTGTGGGAAGGCATTAAAATAGTAAAATCTTTCTCAAAAAATTTCATCAAAATATAGTTTTTAATTTGTGAGAAATTAATTAAATAAGTTTGTTGCTACACCTATATCATATTTTATAGTTGCAAAAATAATCTTTAAGGGATCATTTGAATATGATAAGAATTGTTTTATCCATTCTACTTGTATTGAATAGATTGATTCAGGGTGGGAGATCATTTCCTATTACACCTCTTTACTTATTTCTTTTATGATTTGTAGTTCCCTTATATTTATTGGCAACTATAGGAAAAAATGTGTTTAAATGATCTAGTGAAAACAAATGAAATTCCTAGGAAAATTCAAGAACAAACTTGGTACATGCAACCCTCTTTCTCTGATCTGCTTGGTGGTTGATTTTGTTGTGTTTTTTTTTTTACTTCTATTTGAACTAGTTTTATTGCATATGTGGGTTCTTGTTCATGATTCCAAAAATGAAATCATGTTTTTCAACATTTCCTACCACTTAGAAAATATATAAATCAAACATCCTTAGTTGTGTCAATATATCTCAGCGGAGACACTTCTGGTTTATAATCCACTAATCTAACTAAATTTTCATATAAAAAAATTTGGATGTTGCAATTAATATTTTTCAAATGGTCATGCCTACCTTAGAAATAATTTCCTAAAAAATAATATTTCAAATTATGTTGTTTTTCCTCTTGTTTGGAAAAAATAATTATTTTTGTGAAAAGTGTAACACCCTCTTGCCACACTTACCCAAGCTTATCGGTCCACTGAGGTAAATATGTGATGATGAGTTATAGTGATATGATTGAACCTCCTAGATCACCTTGCAGAGGTGGAATTGACAAACCAAAACCTTACTAACCTTCCTCAGGAGCTAGAGGACACACAGGAGATAAACAACCCCTCTATGTTTCCAAACCCTAAGTCATATTTCCTTTTCATTGACAGAACTCCCAGTTGCATGCACAAGCTTGCATCCATGCGACTAAAACCCTTCAATCACTCCCATAATCCTATAAGGGAGAGACTGAAATATTTTTAATCAATTTATGTGCCTACTACCGTGAAATTTGTGCCACCTTTTTAGGGCTGCACTCTAGGTCATTGCCCAAAACTTGATGAAACATCCCAAAACAAAAAATTACACAAAGATAAAGCTTCTAAAAAAATGATCAATAACTTGGCCTAACCAAGCCTAACCATGACATACATTGCATACAACACATTGTGAACATGTATGTTGGCATTATGAGGCATGTGTTGTCCTTCATGGCAACTCCTTTTTAACAGAACAAGTATATAGTAACTAGATGAATCCACAGGTCAGTTCAGAGTGACAGAATGATGGAACATAATACCATAACGATGAGTCAAAGGTTTACAAAGAAGATTCAAAATTTTGATACGGGGAGATTGTTATCATTATGAACTAGGTGTTGTCCTTGATGGCAACCTACCTCATGAGTTTTCCTTGAGGACAACATATTAGATCAACAAAATCCTACTTGATAAGTTGTCTCTTGATGAAAATCTACTTGTTAAAGGTATAAACATGATTTATTTATAGATGTGATAGAGTGCTTTGAAAAATTCATGGAAGTTCAGAGGAAGAGGAATGATAAAGTTGGAAATTCAAGAAGTATACACGGTTCTATTAACCCAAGTCGTGTATGCATGCGAGTCGGATAGAGAAAAGTAGCGTATGGTTTTTAAACCATGGTAATCTAAATACTCGAAGTCCTTACCATGTTATTGGCCCATAGTAATAAGTGTGAGAAAGAATATTGATCCCGTCAAAGAATACCATCGGCATAATTATGGTTTTGACCTGTGCTTTTGAAAAAGGCTAAAATTATTTAAGGTGATGAAGGTGCGAGTGTGTGAGTAGTGGAAGTGATGGAATTATTATCAAGAGTTAGATCAAAAGAAAACATACATGTTATGGGTTTTTTATGCTTTGCTTGATCTAAACTAAGCATGTGCGTGAGAGTTTGATTATGGATGATATCCAATAGATATGAAATAATTATGCACTGATGGATACAATGATGGATCAGGATCATGAGACCTGAAATGACTTTTCATTGTACGATATGCTCATGGATTGACTAGATCTAAGTGATGACATATGTTTTTATTTATGGATATTATGATCGGGGTATTTATGAAGTTATGAAGAGTTGCACAATTTTAGGTCAAAATTTGCAGATCTATCTGGTTGGTCTCAGGAAAAGCGCATATACACGCGGGTTCGCTTTTTCAAAGTAGCGTATACAAAGTAAGGGTTTTTGTTCATAAATGGCTGATCAACTTGATCAGTGCTACTATTTCTCTGTTGTTTGTCAATGATGTCCTCATGAATGATCTGGGTTAAGTAATAATGTCTAAAGTAGAAATGATTGAATGATGAATTTGAATGTGGTTATGGATTGATTGAAGAATTTTAAGATCTTGTTGATTGTGATTGAAGATCAGAAACAATTCTGTGTTTGGTTCAGAACATTGCAGGAGATCTGAGCATGGTTCAATGTTCTTTTTAGAATTATAGCAATCAAGTTTTTAGTATTTTAAGGTTTGTATATAGGTTTCTCTACAGAAAAGCGTGTATGCACGCGGGTTACCTTAAGTGAAGTAGCGTATACATTTTGGCATTTCAATGATCATGAATGTAGTTCATTCTATGTGTTGATGTAGTATTCTGGGTTCAGTTCTGTGTACTGGTTACCGTGATACAACTATTCTAGTTGATTGGGTGAATTTTGATTAAGTGTCAGTTGATTGGGTTTTAGTGAATGGTTGATTCAGTTGTATCATAAATTGATGATTAGGTTTCAGTTAATGGATGATTCAATTGAATTAGAGATTGATGATTGGGTTTTAGTGATTGGTTCATTAAATTGTATCAAAAATTGATGATTGGGTTTCAGTGATTGGTTGATTAAGTTGTGTTAGAGATTGATGATTGGGTTTTAGTGATTGATTGATTGAGTTATGTTAGAGATTGATGACTATGTTACAGTGATGAGTTACTTAATGGGTCCAGTCTAAAAATTTGATGAAATATGGCCTACAAGTTATGATGTGTTGAAGTAGGTGGATCCAGTGTGAAAAATAATGTAATGTTGTCCATGGAGGATGATCGGCGTTGGAGCCTTTAGTGAGGAATTTGAAGCTTCCTACCAATAGTGGATGTTAATCAGATCAAGGGGTTGGAGCTCCCTTCCAATGGCAAATGGAGTATGGGTGAAGGTTGTATCCTTCTCTAGGTTGGTGTCTGCATATTGGTACATGTTTACACTAGTACAAGAACCATGGGGTTGGAGCTCCCTTCCAGTAAAAGCTAGAGAATGAAAGAAGGTTGTAGCCTTCTGCAGGTGGGTTCCTATGTATTGGTATGTGTTTGCACCAGTACATGGTTGTAAAAATCCTTTTCTTTATATTAAAAATAAAACAGAGACAACACCAACATGTGGTTTTTTCCTACATTGGGTTTCCACCTTAAATCCTAGTGTTCATGTGTGTTTGTTATGTGTGATGGTTTATTTTGTTCTTACAACATATGGTTACTATTTATCTAATTTTTAATAAAGTATTGATGCATTGCCCGAAGACCAACATATGATGAATTGACTGAATCATAAGTTTACTAGATGTATGCTATTTGTCTTAAGAAAAGTTGCGTACACAGGTGGGTTCCTTTGGTAGAAGCTTGATCGCTTGAAGGAGATCCATTGAGACAATAGGAAAGAAGCAAAAGGAGAAAGCACCTCAAAAGAAGAAGACATCTCAATGAAACAGTGAGAATGTTAGAGACTATTGGTTATTAGGTGGAAGAAAATATTTAGATTCACCTCAGGATGAAGATGAACAAGAAAAATAATTATCAGGTATTGGTTTTTGGTCCTCTGGTGATACCCTTCGTTGTTCATGTAATATTGAAGATAATGAATGTGACAATGAAGAAGTTGAATTTTCTCTTATGGGTGAAATTGAAGCAAATCTTAGAGAGGTAGAATTTATAAGGCTCATAGATAAAGTTAGAGATCAACAAGATCTATTTGATAAAAGGGAATGTACCTACAAAGGAGAGGTTACGAGGTTAAAAACTCAGTTGGAGGAAGGAAACAAAATAAGGAAGCAGTACAAGGAAAAGGAAGATCAATGTCAAAGGTTGTAGGATGAAGTAACATCATTGAGAAATCAAGTGAATTAAAGAATACAACAACCAAGGAACCTAAAGAAAGAACCAGTTACTATGAAGGTCTTGAAGCTGAGGTCATCTCTCTAAAAGAAGATCTTGGAAAATAAAATAAGTAGAATGAAGAACTACTTAAAGAATTTGAAGATAAAGAAAATGAAATTATCAAATTAAAGAAACAAGTGGAGGAAGGAATAAAAGTTTTTAATAATGTTGATCATCATTGTGTTGATGTCACCATGTGGAATTTGATGTTGTTATTGTGGAATACATCGTCGTGAGTGTATGACTAGTTAAATGTTGTAATATGTCACTTACATGTATCATTATTATATGTTTGGTAACATTCTTATTTGTTTGGTTGCATGTCTCATTGTTGTAGGTTTGGTTTCAAGTGTTGATTGCTTATGCTTGATCATATGTGTTTATGCATGTCTGTAGTTGGTTACGTATTGCTTATGCATGTTCATTTTCTCATGTGGTCAAGTGTATAGTGATGTAATGATGGTTGTTGCCATGCATGAGGTCATGGTGTGTGTTGTTGTTAAGGTCGTACATTGATGACTGGACCCTAGCTAGAATGATGGTTGCATGATTATACACTTATGTGTTTATTTTCTATATGTTGTCATGATTATGTTATACATGTATCATTCTAATTTGTCAATCTTGCAGACAAGGTATCCTCTCCGAGATATACTAAGGTATGTTGGTTTATTTTGATTTTGTCTAGTTGACATGATACACCTTGCAAGAAGAAATATCAAATGGCTAGAAATATGGTAAACTACAAAGAGTATGAATCAGAAGAGAAGTATGGTGTTGGGAATTCTTACGATTTGGAAGATACACTAAGAAGCTTAAATGATGAAATAAGGAGTTGTGAGGTAGATAATGATAGAATCATGTAGGCGCAGGAGAAAAAAGCAGAGGTAAATGGAGTGAAACTTCAGAGTTTGTCAGAATTATAGTGACAGGGGACATGATGTATCAGTGATGACTAGGGGGACCGAACTAATGGGGCATATGTTATTAGAGTGCATCGTGGTCACAAGTTTTATAGAGATGAAACTGTTAGAGATGGCTGACAATTGGACACTCTAGATAGGAAAGGGGATAAACAAAGGTATTATTTATTTCTACTTTAGATAGGCACTATGATCGTCATCCTTATCATCTATACAAGATGTGCGATAGGGAATACTTTCCGGAGGAGTTTATGAAAGCAAATCCTTCTAATTTTGATGGAGTGAAGAAGAAACCATGGGATGCAGAGGCATGGTTTCTTGGCATGAGGAATTTATTCAGGTTGCATGACTATTCAAAGAACATGAAAGCTAGAGTAGCTACATTCAATCTCAATGGTAAAGTAGACATTTGGTGGGAAGATAGGAAGAATGTCAGATGTATTCATGAAGAAGACTTGACCTAGAGTGAGTTTGAGTGGTTATTCTATAAGAACCATTTGTTGGAGAGATACTTTGATGACACGCAAAAATAATTCTATTAGCTAAAGATGGGATTGATGATAGATGACGAGTACACTAGCAGGTCCTTAGAGCTACTGAGGTATGTGCCTTATCTCATAGAGAGAAAGCCAACATTCATAGGTTCATTAGTGGATTATTAGTTGCACTCAAATACAACATTGAGTTTGATGGACCTAAATCATTAGAGAAAACCATTCGAAATCTAAGGCGTTTCGATAAAGAAGAAAAACACAAATCTGAGACTAAGCTAGATTGGTAAGGTAATGAAAATAAAAAAGGAAAATGGGACAAAAAATGAGCAATACCTTAGGATTTAGGAATAAGGAGAATGTTGCACTAACTAGGAAGTTCAATTCATTAGATAGAGGAAAAGGACATCGATATGAAGAGAAACATAAGGAGTCCATGTCGGGTTGGACTTGTGGAGATCATCACATGAGTGATTGTCCATAGTATTAGAGTAGTAGGCCTAAAATATATAGTGCACAAGACTCACAAACTGTTTGGGATGTTGGTTATAGTATTCCTCATATTTATGCAGCATTGGATAATAAACAGGTGGACCATCGGGAATCCATCATTGAGATGGACGATAAGCTTTGTGATCAACTTATTTTTATTTTCATTGACCCTAGATCTAATTATAGCTATGTTAGTCCTGAATTGGTGGATAAGTGTGGTTTGAGTAAGGAATTGCATGCAAAATCTTGGTTAGTGCAGTTAGCTATAGGTACAAGGAAGTGAGTTCATCATTGGGTAAGAGCTTATGCATTTTATTTGAATGGTATGCCTACAACAACACATTTGATTGTATTACCATTGGGGTCATATAGTATGAATAGCATGGATTGGTTGTACCCTCATAGAACCAAGGTGGATTATTGTGAGAAGGCTATTGAGTGCTTGGATGACAATGGGGAGCCAAGAGTCATACACGGGAATAAGAAATCCACATTAGTTAGGATGGTGACAACTATGGAGGCAAAGAACAGTCGCAGGAAAGGGTGTGTGTTATTCGCAGTGCACATTTCTAGTGACAAGGATAAGGAAGTGGAGGATGCAGATGCGTTGAGAAGGTACCTAGTTCTAGAGCAGTTTTAGGATATATTTCTTGAGGACATTTCAGAGTTGCAACCTCACAGGGAGGTAGAATTTTCTATTGAATTTGTACTAGGGGAAGTTACGACATCAAAAGTTCCTTACATGATGACCACACATAAGTTGGTAGAGTTGAAGCTATATTTGAAAGAAATGTTGGACAAATAATACATTAGACCAAGTGTATCACCATGGGGTGCACCATTACTGTTTGTGAAGAAGAAGGATGGTACTCTCAGATTTTGTATTAACTGCAGGCAGTTGAACAAAGTGACCATCAAGCACACTATCTGTTACCAAGGATTGATGAACTTTCATATCAATTGAAGGTAGTAAGAGTGTTCATGAAGATTGATTTGAGATCCAGATATCACCAAGTGTACATCAAAGAGAAGGACATTTACAAGACAAATTTCCTAACTAGGTAGGGGCATTATGAGTTTGTTGTAGTTCCATTCACTTTGAATAATGCTCTAGCTACAATTATGTCCTTAATGAATTGTGTTTTGCATCCATATTTGGATAAGTTTGTTATTGTGTTCATTGATGATATATTTGTGTATTCTAAAAATGAGGAAGAGCATGCCGAGAATTTAGCAATAGCATTGAGATTGTTGAGAGATCATAAGTTATATGTTAAGATCAACATGTGTAGTTTCTTTCAGACTGAGGTACATTACTTGGGTCATGTTCTCTCCAAGGAGGGCATTGCAGTAGATCCAGAGAAGATAAGGGCCATCATGGAGTGAGTAGCTCCTAAGAATGTGGATGAGGTGAGATATTTCATGGGTTTGGTAAAATATTATAGGATGTTCATTAGGAACTTCTCACATATTCCTTACCCTATTACACCATTTCAAAGCAAAGGTAAGACGTTCAAATAGATAGAGGAGTGTTAGGCTATTTTTGAGCACCTTAAGCAATTATTGACACATGTGCCAATATTGAAGATTGTAGATCCATACAAAGAGTTTGTAGTATGCACAAATGCTTGCAAGAAAGGAATTGGTGGATTCCTTATGGATGACAGACAGGTGGTGTGCTATGAGTCGCAACAACTAAATGATCACGAGCAGAACTACCCCACACATGACCTTGAGTTGGAAAGAATTATACATGCATTGAAGATGTGGAGACACTATATTCTAGGTAGGAGGTTTATATTGATTAGTGATCATAGTGGTTTGCAGTATCTATTTGACCAACTAAATCTGAATGGTAGGCAGGCTCAGTGGTTGGTTATGATTAGTGAGTTTGACTTTGAGATCAGATATATCAAAGGTAAAAAGAACAAAGTGATAGATTCTCTTAGTAGATGGATACAGGTAAACCACTTAACAGTTATGAGCTCCTGTGGGATAGGCTTAGATGATAGGATGTTACAGGCAGGTCAGTAGTATGTCATATATATGGAGATTATGCACAAGTTGTAGTAGATTGTTGGTACATGTACAAGTGAAGGTACAGGTACAGGTACATGTGATAGTATAGGTACATGTACATGTGATGGTACAAGCATAAGTACATGTACATGTACAAGTAAAAGTCATGGACGGGTACAGGTTCATGTATAGGTCATGGTACGAGTACAGGTACATGTATAGGTATAGTTCATGGAACATGTGCAGGTGTATGGGATGTGGATCATTGTCTTACAATAAATGGATTGGTTAGATTCAAAGATAGGATATATGTGCTAGATATCAGTGAGCTGAAGAAGGTAGATATTTAGGGAGTTTCATGCGAAACCATATTCATAACACCTAAGGTATCAAAAGACAGCAACAACACTGAAGATATTTTATTATTGTCCAAATGTGAAGAGGGATGTAGCAGAGTTTGTGGCTAAGTGTTTTGATGTTCAACATGTGAAGGTAGAGTGCAAACATCTAGGTGGAACGCTACAACCAATTGTGATTCCATATTGGAAATGGGAAGTCATTTCCATGGACTTCATCATAGGTTTGTTGAGAAAAGTGAGACAACATGATTCCATTATTGATATTATGGATAGGTTGATAGAGGTTGCACATTTCATTGCAGTGAAGTCTACACTCTGAGCTAGCGATGTAGCACAAGTATTCATTAGATATGTGGTCAGACTGAATGGTGTTTTGAACAAGATTGTATCAAACAGGGATGCAAAGTACACTTCCAATTTTTGGAAGGAGTTATTTGTAGGTTTTGGTACAAAGTTGACCTTTCATACAACTTATCATTTGCAGACAGATGGAAAGACAAAGGGGGTCAATAGGATATTGGAAGACATGTTGAGGATGTATGTGATGCATCAATATAAGAAGTGGGAAGAGTATCTTCCACTAGTAGAGTTCACTTACAACTATGGGTACCAAGAATATTTGAGGATGAGTCCATTTGAGGCATTGTATGGCAAGAGTTGCAATACTCCCATCAGTTGGAGTGGTCTAGTTAATAGGGTGTTAATTGGACTGAACATGTTGGCCGAATCGAACAGGAAATGTAGGTTAGAAAGAAAAATCTAAAGGAAACAAAGGATAGGTAGAAGAGCTATGCAGATCAGAATAGGTTTTTCTAGGAGTTCAAGCTTGGGGGACATGTGTACTTTGACATCAAATTGAAGAAGAGCTCCTTACGTATTAGATCATGTGCCAAGTTAGCACCATGGTTTTTTGGACCCTTTAATATTATTGAGAGGATTGGGTCAGTGGCCTATCAAATTTCACTACCTATGACAATGAAATTCCATGATGTTTTCCATGTGCGATTACTTAAGAAGTATGTTAGAGATGTTGATCATGTGATTGAGTGGTCTGTATTGCAGGTAGAGCTAGATGGAGAATTATAGCTAAAACCTTAGTGTATCTTGCAAAAAAATATGCTCATGCTTCATAACTGAGAAATCAAGAAATTTAAGGTGCAATGGAAGCACTTTCGGCCTGATGAACCTACATAGGATATGGTGGATCATATGCAGGCTATGTATCCTTCCTTCCTTGCCGATTGAGGCAAAGAAATTTTTGTATGGTGTTTTGATATATGTCTTGGTACACGTTTTGGTATATGTTTTGGTGATTTTGGTATATGTACATATGTATATGGATGTAAATACCACCATTAGCTATGTTATAAATATCCAATAAGAGGTATGGGTGTCATGTCAAGATGATGTTGTGTTGTTATGTTTTCATTGTGGTTTTGTTCTTAGCAGGTTGATAATTGTAAATACTGCATTGAACTAAATTATAAAGCTCCATTGGCAGTATATTTTGTTACAAAGTTTTTGTGGTATTAGGTGTTGCTGAACACAGAGAATGGTGATCCCCCAAGGGGGAGGGTTCCTTAACAACCCTGCTGAAAATTCCACGTAATAAAAGTTAATAAAGGAAAAAAATAACCACAATTGATGGGACACTAATTCGAAGCTGACTATTGGGAAAAATCCTAGTGATGGGGATCACTTGTGATTGTTTAATGGCTAAAGAAATTGGAAAAGGCAATGGCTAATGCTTTGGAAAGGAAAATGGAATTTTCGCATATTTATTTATGAAAATAGTGGAAATAAGGAGAAAAAGGAGGTGAAAGGTCACAGGTTGCATGTGAGGAAGAAATTGAAGGAAAATAATGGAAACTAAAGAAAATAGAGGCCTCATTCATAAAAAGGCTTCTGAGGATCAGTTGGTAATGTTTTGTTAGTTCATTTTTGGAACTCTCTCATTATTCCCTCTCTCTCTTATACTCTTGGAGACTTATATTTTTCTTGGAGCATTCTTGGAGGGTGTGGCATACTTTGATTTTTGGAGAAAGAAGGCAAAGGAAGAGAAGGAAAGTGCATGAGGACATCGAGGTCGACAACTACAACATGATTTTCTTGGAGGTACTGAGTTGCATTTATGTTTTCCTCACTAGTTTTGGCATGCATGGCATATGCATGTGGATTATTGGTCATGATATCTCATTGCCATGGGGGATTTCTTATATTGACAATAGATTTTCTAGCCTTGCCATTTCTTGGATAGCCATGGGAATTGTGGGTTCATTTCATTGTTTTGTTTATTTTTTGTTGGCTCTAATGTTTGCTTAGCTTGGGTTGATTTACTAGTTCCTGGAGCCTTGGTTGGAAAAATGCTTTGGAGCCGTATAATAGCTTAGGTTGAGCTACTAGTCCCATAGCCTTGGTTGGACAAACACTATGGATCCCTTCGTGGGTTGAGTTACTAGTCCTAAAGCCTTAGTTGGACAAACGCTCTAGAGTGCAACAGCAACTGTGGGTTGAGTTACTAGTCCTAGAGCCCTGGTTGGAACAAACACTCTGGAGCCTTGGATGGTTGGAATAAAGACTGATCTAGTGATAGGTTGGTGATGTCCGATCGTGAGGTGGAATCATGGTTTGATGGGTTGAGATGGATGGCCTCTGGAAGCCGTAGATGGTTTTGGATTGATGTGTTCCATAAGATCCCACATTCATGCTTGGAATATGGCATGGGGGCAAATGACTGAAGACAGATTTAGCTCAACCATTCTATGGTCAGGTGGAACATGGAAGTCCCATGCCGGGTTTGGTTTTTTCATCATCAATATGAGGTTATTTCTCCTTGTATTTCTATGAGTATTATAATGGTTATATATGATTTCATTAGTATTTTTGCTGCTATTATGTTGGTTATTTATATGTTTTATGATAGATTCTATGTATGGATCTCATCATCTTCTTAGCTTTAAATGAATGAACAATGTATCGATGACCTAATGGATGAAATAATAGTTGATGTGCTGAGGCGTCGATGCTTCTTAGCGATTCTCAAGTAAGTATGGGACCCCTTTGCTCAGATATGTTGTTTACACCTTTAGATTACATATTTTTGATATATTTGATGAAATTCTTGTTATGGCTAGTAGGGCTATGGTCAAGGTCTCATTAAAGTGATTTCTTTTTCACTGTTATTTCCTTGTTAACTTATGATTTTGAAGATGTCATGCAATTCTAGGCAGTGACCTGTGATTTGGGCCTGAAAAAGTGGCTCAAATCCCGAGGATGTTAGCACAAAATTGAGCAAAAGAGTCACTAGATGCTGGACTATAGGCTTATGAGAGCATCTAAAGGCCTTTGGACATTAGCATGTGTATAGCATGAGAGCGTACAGAGGTCAAGTTGTCCAAAATCTCAGTGGGACACAACAGTTGGTTGGGAGAAAGGTTGGATTGGTTCTTGAAGGTCCTAATGTTGATGTTAAATGTCTCTATTTTGTTGTTAGGGCCCTATAATACTAGTGATTCCCCCATTACTATTGTCATTGTATCCATTATTTTTAGTATTATGCCCCATAGAATCCCACTATTGTTATTTTTGTGCCTTTAAATTATCATTGTTAGGTTGGCTTGGTTATATTGTGACCCCTTAGACTCCTATATATAGAAAGGAGGTTTCTTCATTTGAATCATCCAATAATTACAAGGTTACCCTCTCGAAGAGGCTTATTTCTAAGGCATTCATCTACCTTTTTTATCTTTTTCTGAGCTAGTTTCATAACATTTGGTATCAGAGCTTTGCATTAGGGTTTTGCTACTCCAAACAAGTCATCATGGCATTTTCACTATAACTTTTTTTTCTGCGATGTTTCAGAAGCAAAAAAAAAAAAAAGTTTGAGAGGAAATCTTGGTGAACCTCGGGTCAGAATTTCATATCTTGTCTCTCTATATTTTCGGAGATATGATCTGAGGAAGTCAGGGTTTTTGCAAGCTCCAAAATTTCATCTAAAATAGGTCAGCATGGAATTTTTACTATAACTCTTTCGCTATGAAGTTTCAAAAGCTAAAAAAAAAACCCATTTGAGAAGAAATCGTTCTAAACCTCGACTCTAAATTTCAGTGCCTATCTCACTATATTTTAGGATATATAATCTGAGGAAGTTAGGGTTTTTTCAGACCCTCGAATTACATGCCAAATAGGTCACCTTGGAAAAATCATCATAACTTTCATAACTTTCTCTCAAAGCATCAAATTGAATTTTCATAAGAATTTACAGAAAGAGGATAGACTGTATTTTTTGGGTAACATTTTCAAAACCTAAGGTTGAAACAGGGACCTGCGGCACATCATACAAGTTCGCTCTACTAAACAAGTCTATACTCAAGTCATTGTGGGAGATTTGGCATAACTCTTCATTGGAGAATCCATTCTTGATCGTACTTGAGGAGTTAGAAATATTACTCAGAGGGTTACCGCAGGAAGAAATTTCAGACCTTGGAGATCAAAAATTACCAAAATACATCATATTCAACATCAAGCTCCTACAAAGTGGGAAAAAAGGTGTGTAGTTTTTTTTAAATTTTTGAATAAGCTTGGTTTGAAAAATTATTTTGAAGGAATTCAAAGGGCATAATGAAGAATTATTATCAGTAATTGATGCCCCAAAGAAAGAAAATGGAAACACCTAGTAAGCAACTTGAAAGCTCTAGCATGACTCATGAAGAAGAGGAAGAAATGCAACATGATATATCAAAATTACAAGACTAAGTGCAACAAATGTCACTCATACAAAAAGTAACAGAATCTACGATGGATGGTTTAAAGAAAGAGGTAGAAGTTAAGTTGTATGTTGTATGGATGGTTTAAAGAAAGGCATTGAAGCTAAGATGGATGGTCTAAAGAAATAATTGAAGCTAAGATGGATGGTTTAAAGAAAGCTGTAGAAGCTAATATGGATGGTGTGGAAGCTAAGATGGATGGTGTGGAAGCTAAGATGGACGATTTGAAGATAGATATGAAGATATATTTGAAGACATGCATGGAATATTTGAAGACAGATTTGACAAAGTTTCTACAAGAAATGCTTAGTAATGGAGAAAGGGTAGTAAAGGAAACTCATGATGAGAACAAAATAAATGTTAATCATGATTTCATAGACTCTAACATTGGATCAAAGAATCACCATGTTCCAAAGATCAATATGAGGAAGTTTGATGGCAAGGATCCCGGAACATAGATACTACAGATGGAGCAATTTTTCGATCTCCATAATTTGAAAAACACACAAAGAAACACTTTTTTTAGCTAATTGATAAATCTCAAACAAAAGGGTTCAATGATGAGGCACATTTAGGACTTCCAAAAATTGAATATAAGTGTAAAATATATTCCAGAGGAGTATAGGATTGATGTATTCATAAGGACTTTAAAAGATAACATCCAACATGAGGTTCGCCTTTGGGAACCAGATTCATTGGAGAAGGCATTCAGGTTGGCAATTAAAATGGAAAGTAAAATTATGGCAACAAGGAAGCCTACCACTCACAATCATAAAGATGGAAGTGTTGGTGCCCCTAGCCATCCACATCCTACAAGGTTGACACCACAACAATTGGAAGGAAAAAGAGCAAAAGGGATTTGTTATAGTTGTGATAGCAGATACATTAAAGGTCATAAGTGTGCCGAGAAGAAATTGTTTTACATAGATTGTGAAGAGGAGGAAGAAAAGGAACAAGAAATGTCAAAAGAAGAGGATATACACGAGGAAAAAACCCTAGAAAAAGAATAAATGAATCTGGCCATATCTTGTAATGCATTGGCTGGAATTGCCACTCCTGAAACTATCAAGATAGAAGGGCATATCAAGAAGAAAATGGTAATAGTGTTGATTGATTTAGGAAGTACCCATAATTTTATTCATTGTAAGATAGCCAAGGAATTGAATTTCTTCCTATATCCAGCACGAGAGTGTCAAGTGATGGTTGCAAGTGGAGGAACAATAAGTTGCTTTAGAAAGTGCCATAATATCAAGCTATCCATGGGAGAATATGTATTGAATAGCCCAATGCTTTCCATTCCAATGGGTGGTACTGATGTTGTACTAAGAGTCCAACGGCTACAATCCTTGGGTACAATAGCTTTTAATTTTCAAGAACTTTTCATGAAATTCACTTCAGAGCAAAAGGAAGTTGAATTAGAAGGATAATTAGCTCTAACGGAATGACAAAGCTTCTAAAGAAACAACAACGAGGCATAATTGCATAATTATGTTCACTAGATGTTCCCACAACAAAATCATCCATTTCTTCGTATCTCTAAAAAGTCTTGGATAGTTATTCCAACATATTTGAGACTCCCAAAGGCCTACCACGTATTTGTGATCATGATCATGCTATCAATTTGATTCTAGGAAGTGTTCCTCCAAACATTAGGCCTTATAGATATCCCTATGTCTAAAAGAGTGAAATTGAACATATGGTTTCAGAAATGCTAGAGGCTAGTATAATTCAACCTAATCAAAGTTCTTTCTCTACTCCCGTGGTATTGGTTCACAAGAAGGATGGATCATGCTACATGTGTCCAGACTATAGGGAGCTCAACAAGCTCACTGTTAAAGATAAATTTCCTGTTCCCTTCATTGATGAATTATTGGATGAATTGCATGGATCAATTTACTTCACCAAGTTGGATCTTCATTCAGGATATCATCAAATCAGAATGAAGACTGAAGAAATTCCAAAAACAGCATTTAGATCTCATGAGGGTCATTATGAATTTTTGGTCATGCCTTTTGGCCTTACTAATGCACCTTCTACGTTTCAAGGTTTGATGAATTCCATTTTCAAACCCTTCCTTAGAAAATTTGTGTTATTATTTTTTGATGATATACTAATCTACAACAAGTCTTGGAAGGATCATGTCCAACATGTTGACATGGTGCTCAAACTATTGGAGGAGAAACAATTATATGCAAAAATATCCAATTGCTTCTTTGGAGTACAAGAGGTGGAATATCTGGGTCATATTGTATCTCGTGAAGGTGTTAAGGTAGACCCTAGCAAAATTAAAACCATTAAGGAATGGGAAATCCCCACATCCATAAAGCATCTACGAGGATTTGTCGGGTTGATAGGGTATTATTACAAGTTTGTTAAGGATTTTGGGAGAATATCTGTGCCTCTAACAACATTATTGAAGAAAGATGCATTCTTGTGGACTCTAGAAGCAATGAAGGCCTTTGAACATCTTAAAGAGGAAATGTGCCAAGTACCAATCTTAGCTACACCGGACTTCACAAAAACCTTTATTGTGGAATGTGATGCCTCAGGAAATGGAATTGGTGTGGTTTTAATGCAAGAAGAAAGACCCATTGCTTTTGAGAGTCATCCAATGAAAGGAAAGTATTTACAAAAAGCTATTTATGAGAAGTAAATGTTGGCAATACTACATGGACTTAAAAAATGGCCACCCTACCTAATGGGATGGCACTTCAAGGTGAAAAAAGATCATGATATTCTTAAATACTTTTTAGAACAAAGATTATCTTCAGAAGAGCAGCAAAAATGGGTCACAAAGATGTCGCGCTATGACTTTGAAATCATCTACAAAAAAGGGAAGAAAAATGTTGTGGCATATGCACTCTCAAGAAAAGATGAGTATGCAGAAGCATTTCTTTGCGCAATTTCTATTATCCAACTAGATTTTATAATCGAAGCAAGGGATGAATGGAAGAATGGCGAGGAAGTGTGGGAACTCATTCAAAATATACAACAAGATCCCAGTACATCTGATACATTTATCTAGAAAAATGATTCATTGTGGTACAAGGATCAGTTATACCTATGTAAGAATTCCCAACTCAAACAAACTATTCTTAGGTAATTGCACACGTCTCCCTTAGGAGGGCACTTAGGATTTCTAAAAACCTACAACAGGGTTAAGAAGGATTTTTTTGGGATGGCCTTAAATAAGATATTCAAAAGTTTGTCGCAGAATGTTTGGTTTTCCAAAAAATTAATGTTGAAACAATTAAGACCACAAGAATATTACAACTTTTATCCATTCCAAGCCAACGTTGGGAGGAGGCTTCAATGGATTTTATCACAGGTTTACCCAAGTCTGAAGGAAAGAGTGTTATCATGGTGGTAGTTGATAGACTTACCAAGTATGCACACTTTTGTGCATTATCTCATTCATTTAAAGCAAGTACAGTTTGTACTACATTTATGGAAACAATTGAAAAGCTACATGGAAACCCAAAGATTATTATAAGTGACAAAGATCCCATTTTCACTCAAAATTTTTAGACAATTATTTTCTTGTCTCGATACTCAGTTAGCTCACAGCTCATCTTATCATCCTCAATCTGATGGGAAAAAAGAGATAGTAAACAAATGTTTGGAAGGATATCTTTGTTTCTTTGTATCTAATAAACAGACACAATGGGTCAAATGGTTGCCTCTGGACGAATGGTGGTATAACACTTCCTTCCATACTACAACAAAAATGACCCCATTTATGGAACTTTATGTATACCATCCACCATCCATCACATCATATTTAAGAGAAAATTCTAAGGTTCAAGTAGTGGAAGATCACGTTGAGCATCAACAACAAGTTCTCCAACTCTTAAAGGATAACCTCACCTTAGCGCATAATAGAATGAAACAGTAGGAAAATCAACATCGCAATGAAAGAAGTTTTGATGTAGGTGATTGGGTATTCCTACGGCTACAACCATATAAAAAAATGTCCCTCAAGCAAGCTAAGAAGGATAATAAATTATCACTAAAGTATTATGGTATGTACAAGGTATTGCAAAAGATAGGTACTATGGCATACAAATTGGAGCTTCCTACAGCTTCCTGAGTGCACTCATTTTTCCATGTTTCATGCTTAAATAAGGTTATAGATGACAATATTCTAGTTCAAACAATATTGCCAGAACTTGATGAGGAAGGAAAAATCATATTGGGACTTGAAGCAGTCAAAGAAACAAGAGCTCGACAGCTATGAAATCGATCAATTTCAGAGTATCTCATCACGTGGAAGAACTTACCCATTGAATATTCCACATGGGAGGATGAGAATTTTATACAGAAGCACCCAGAACTACTCAAGCATTGAGGACAACACTTTTTTGAAGGAGAGTGGCATGTTAGGGACCTATAATACTAGTGATTCCCCCATTACTTTTGTCATTGTATCCCTTATTATTAGTATTGTGCCCCATAGAATCCCACTATTGTTATTTTTGTGCCTCTATATTATCATTGTTAGGTCAGATTGGTTATATTGTGACCCCTTAGACTCCTATATATAGAAAGGAGGTTTTGTCATTTGAATCATCCAATAATTGTTCATTTGTATAATGTAAAGGAGGTTTCCCCCTCGAAGAGGCTTATTTCTAAGGCGTTCATCTATATTTTCTATCTTTTGTGAGTTGGTTTCGTAACAGTTGTTTTTCCATCGGTTCCACTTCCTTAACATGACTTAGGATCGAAACATATCATAGTGGCCTTTCGTTGCATGTTTACCCTAGTTGGCCAATTTCTTGGGTAGATGTAGGAGGAGGGTGTTACAAAACTAATATCGTTCATGGGAGAATTACCTAACGCTTGATTATGCAATGACCTTCTTAACAGATCCGTTAGGGTCATACTACCTGTTAAGAATAGTAGGAAATTTAAACTCTAGAATAGAGTTCATATCAATAAGTGCATGCCTATAATTCTCCAGTGTATACATACAACAATGAAAAGGAAAGGTAGGCCAAACTTTCTTATTGGATTCTTTCAATACTTTAGAAATTTTTTTACCTACAAATTGTTATGTTATCTCATGTGCTAGCAGTTTTTTTGGGACATATAGGGGAGAAACACGTGGATTAGCCAGATTACCAAAGATCCTAATGTAGGTAAACAACTCCTCACAAAAATGAATCTTAACTCTAAGCAAATTTGTCTCTGCTTTCGGGGAAATCTTAGGAGCTCCCTTATTAAGTATAATTTGATTGATCAATGGCATGACACCCTGGAATATTTTAAAGAAATGGGGTTAGCACATAGAATCATAGAGGATATTATGGTATATATGAATATGATTAGGATCCTCTAAATTCCATTATCATGCCATGGAGGGAGAATCAATACTGTACAATAGCGATTTCGTAACATAAGAAGTCATATAAAAAGGAGGAATCAAATTTTCAGAAACTGTATGCCTTCCCCTAAAATTCAAAATGTGAGTAGCTAAGTTATAAAATAACATATTTCCCCAGTCTAGTATAAATACTTTTGAAGCAACATCAATCATTGGAGTCTGTTGATATGGGAATTTTTGAGTATTAGGATAAGAAAATAATCTACATACCATGGCAACAATTTAGCAATAAGGACTTGCAAGAAAGTCTACTGAATATATTCCCTTTCCCTCAGGCTTGTGGTTATTTGGATCTCTCCTCAAATCCTTGATGGGATCTGATGCATGATCGATGTTGCTCGTGAATTTCTCCACAAACTCTTTGTCGTATTTATACTAGGTGTTGGAAAATGGTACATCGTGCTGAAATCACTACTAGTTAAAGAGTCAATGACTGTGTCATTATTTGTCATGAATTTCCTGTCTACAATGTTCAGGTGTTCCATGACCCATTGATCATGTCTGTATAGGGCAGGAACCTGGGCCGAGCAATAATCCTGTGTAAAAATGAATTTGTGACATTGTTGTAGGTGGTATTAGAAGCCAGATAAGAATCCTCTAATGTAACCATTCTTTTAGCAACACTTGGTCCCTCATCTTTGAATAATCAATAAGTAGATTCCTAGGAGGTACTACGAGTGTCTAAAGAACATACTATATCTGAAAACAACCAGGGTGTCTCAAGATTTTCAGCTAGCGGAGCAGCCAACTGCTGCTTAGTGACTAGTTTCTTTCTTACTTTAGTTACCTTAGATGTATCTTCTTACTTTCTCTTATTGGTGCTGACCTGCAATCGAAAACATAAGACTAAGTGATAATTCTTTCACTAGTAAATCCTTAGCGCAAATGAGGTTTTTTTATACGATTTATGTATTAAAGGGAAAATCATGATAATATCTAGTCGCAATGAATAAAGTTGTTTAGAGCTTCAAAAATCATAAATTCACCACTCTTTTATATTAAATGAAAAAAGTGATTATACGCGGGCTATGTACACATCAGCATATCAGAGGAATTTTATTGAATAAATCCCATGGTTGCACACTAAAAGTTACGACATTTGAGGCTTCATATATATATTGTTCAAAGATATAACTGTTATAAACATAGACGGGAGTGTATAATGGGAGTTTTATATTGGCGAAGGGAGTATTGGGGATTTTGAAGAATGACATCCAATATGAAAATTCTTGATATGAGTAAAAACGAGAATATCAGAGGATTGAGATATCAGAAGGGAGGAGCATCAGAGATATCATATTTCAAGAGTGTGAGGCATTGAAACATTGTGATATCGGGAACTTTTGAGATAGCAGAAGTGTTAAGTATCACAGATATTAAATATCGAAGGTTTTGAGTGGCACTTGTTAAAAAATTACGATATTTGGGGGTTTTGATATGCCAAGTGGCAGTATTATGGGGCCAATGGTACTTTAAAATATTCAATAAAAGGAAAGACCCATTTACTTTATGTTATATATCTAGAAATTTATATCAGGGAATTGTTTTATCATAACTCTCCTATAAGGAACGTTATGATATTTCAGTGGTGTGACATAAATCCTCCAATAATGCATTATTTAAATAGCAAAAAGCCTATCAGATTTTGATGAATCATAATACTTATAAGGTTGGATGTCTGATATGTGATCTCCAATAATAGAAACCTTTACATGAGATTGTATTTTATTTACAAAAAAAAATCATGGGGACCCTTTTGTGTTTTCCTATTTCTTCATGGGACTTATCCCATTTCATAACTAAGTAACCGATTTCAAGAAATATATTTTTAACTAAACCTGCATCAAACGAGGACATGAATGATTGCTAGTGGTGAGCATGAACTTGTTTGGCTTCATCTCTTTCTTCTTCTAACTTAAGAATTTGGAACATCATTAATTGTAGAGTAGAAGAAGATTTTTCTTCAATATATTGTGCAAGGTCTTGTGAACGAAGAGTTAGATTAGGAGGTAGGATAACTTCTTTTCCATACACTAAGTGAAAGGGAGAAGTGCCTATAGACACCTTCTGAGTGATTTTATTAGCCCATAAAGCAAAGGCTAAAGCTTTATGCCAATTTCTTTGATTTTGATCAAATATTCGCTTGATTATTCCGATGAGGTTTTTATTGGTAGAATTTTCCAAGCTATTTCCTTGACGATAATAGTTTACAGAATATTTATTTTGAAACCTCTTTTTAGAGAAAATTTAGTTATGGTATTTCCTGAAAAATAAGATGCATTATTAAACATAATGGCATAAGGAAGAAAAAGTCTGGTAATAATAAATTGATCACTAAATTCAATAATGTTTTCAAAATTGGTCACCTTCAGAGGTATTTCTTCCACCCATTTGGTGAAATAATCCATAACATTCAAGACATATTTATGCTATTCAGAAGAGTTAGGAACAATCTCACCTATGATGTCTAGTCTCCATTGTTGAAAGGGTTGCTCAATGTTAACTGGCTGCAAAGGTAAGGACGGTTTCTTTTGTTTTCCTGAAGTAGTTTAGTAGACTTTCCATTTTATAACATAAACATGGGTGTCTTTGAATATATTCAGCCAATAGTAACCAGCATGCAGAATCTTATGATCAATTTTTTCCTGACTATAGTGTCCACCAGTTGCTCCATCATGTAGTTCTTGTAAATCTTTCTCTGCTCATATTTTTCTAAAAATCTTAATAAAACATAGTCATAATTTTTTCTACACGAGACAACATTGACAAGTTGTTATTGATTAGCTTTAAGTCTGAGAGATATTTTTATTTTATAATTGAGTTGCGATGTAGCATAACCATTCTTGAAATAAAATATTAAATCATCATATTGAGATTTGATATCAATAAGGCATACCTATGTAATTTGAACATTGTTCCCTGAATCTTCATCAGTCGAAGTGTCATAAGCTCAAGTAATTAATCTGCAGAAGCCTTGACCCCTTACTATTCCAATTGGTTTTATCACTAGGTCATATTATTGCCAGGAGTAACCCAATTAACCCTCTTCTCTCTTAATTCCTTTTAGATAAGAAATTGTCTAACTGCAGGGAAAGGAACAATTACTTTTGTATTTGATTTTAAGAGAAAAGGTCTAAAATGTTTAATTGACTTAAAAGCTTTGAAGTCTTGTTTTTCAACCTCTAAATAGTTTAGCTAGGATCCTTGTAAATTGGAACTAGAGAAGGAAATAGGAGCTTCAACTTGTCATTCTTCAGGCTGAGTCAATATTGTTGCATATGATTTTTCATAAGAAAAATTGTAAAGAAAAAATTCTTTAGAAAAATTGGGAGTTCATAATGAAGGGGGATGGTTGCTTGTTTTATTGATTCAAATGGTTTTCTTTCGATTTGTCCCCATTTGAAAACTAAATTCTTCTTGATCATATTCTATAAGTGTAAGACAATTTGAGAGAACGTTTGGACAAACCATTTAACAAAATTAATCTGCCCAAGAAAGGATTGCATAGATTTTTTGTTGTCTGGTAAGGAGATTTCAGAAATCACCTTAATTTTGTTCTGATCTATTCATTTTCCTTGTTTAGAAACAATAAAACCTAGAAGCTTACCTTCACTAAGGGCAAAAAATGACTTTTCAGGGTTTAAGGAGATTCATATTTTTTTTCACCTTTCAAGGAGTTTTTTTAAGTCATGGAGATGATTATTTCTCTTTTTTGAATACATTGTAATTACATATTAATAAAATACAATTATCTTATTAATTAAACCTCCTAAAGAAATGTCCATATCTCTTTGGAAAGCGGCTCCAACATTAATCAATTTGAAAGGAATTTTTTATTAAGAATACATTCCCCACTTGGTTCTAAATGTGGTTTTCAATCTATTATCTAGATGTACAAGGATATAATTGTAACCTGAAAATCCATCAAAGAAAGACTTTAGCTCAGAACCATCAAAAAAATGTGAAATTTGTTCCATCAGAGGTAAAGGAAAGTTATCAATTTCACATGCTTTTTTCAAATTTCTAAAATCTATACAAATATGAATATCTCCATTCTTTTTCCTAACTGGAATAAGATTTGAGACCCACTTGGAATGTCTAACTGGGAATATGATTTTGGACTTGAGAAGATTATTTAATTCAATCTTAATCTGAGCTTCCAACTTAGGATGAATCTTCCTAATCTTTTGTTGAATTAGCTTTACACCTGGCAGCATAGGAATGGTGTGTTGAGTGATAGATGTGTTATAAGTTTTTATATCATCATAATTATAAGAAAATACATCCATGTATATTTTCAACAAATGAATGAAATAAAATATCTCATCTAGCATGAGTCCAAGGTCTACATTGGTGTTTTGAGTGTTGGGTTGTGTTATATTGTTTCCACGACTAGACCACGTAGTTAACCGGGGGTTGGAGGGGGGGAGGTCATAGGGGGTTTGATGGGCACTCGTAACCCCACTTTATGTGGCCAGGGCAGCACCCCAGAAAATTTTGGTTTTGTAACCTATGTTAGGTTGGGCGGACCCACCTATGGTTTTGTGCATGATTTTCGCACATGTTTTTTGGACGTGATGGTTTTCGGTCAATGGTATTGGACACGATGGTTTTCGGTCCATGGTATTGGATGCTTCAGAATGCATAAATATGTATTGTAACATTGAAAGGAACATAATGAAAAATCAAGCTGGTAGTCTTGGTTTTTGGATCTAGGGGAAAATCTTTGTGTATATGTGTTTTATGTGTTATGCTCTCACATTGTTTATTTTCTATGTTTTAGAATTCGTATGCAGGTAATTTCTGTACAGGGTTAAAACCTACATTTGTTATCAAAGTTGTTCTAGCTTCAAGGGGATGCCTTTGTTGTTGAGGGGTTTTGTTCGGGCCTATGGTAGACCCTGTTCAGTGGGAGATCTGCGAGATCAATTCTAGTGGTGAAAGAAGATAGCGAGCAGTGGAAAGATAGAGATCGATAAATTTAATGGTCAAAGTTTTGAGTTGTGGAAACTCAAGATGGAGGATCTGTTGGCGGATAAAGATCAGTGGATCACGGTAGATCCGGGTACTAAACCAACGGGAGTGTCCGATGAATAATGGAAGAAGTTGGATCGGAAGGCAAAGAGCAGAACACGATTGTGTGTCTCAGATTTAGTATTGCTGAATGTATCAGGGGAAGCTATAGTAAAGGATTTGTGGGACAAGTTAGGGAATTTATACCAATCTAAGTCTCTGGTGAATAAACTGTTCCTATGGAAAAAGTTGTATAACCTGAGGATGAAAGATGGAGACTCCGTGACAGAGAATCTGAACGCATTTAATACTATGGTAAGTCAGTTAGCATCTGTTGATATTAAAATTTCAAATGAAGATAATTGCATCAATTTGTTGTGTTGTCTACCAATTCGTGGCATAGTCTGGTTATTGCAATAGGTAGCAATGCAACTACCTTGCAGTTTGATGAAATAGTCTTAGCCTTGCTGACGGAGGAGATGAGACGGAAAAATATGGAGAGCCAGAATGCTGATGCCTTGTCTGTATAAGAACAGTCCCAGAACAGAAACAAAAATAAGTCATCGAGTAGGAGATCTAAATCTAGAGGGAGATCTAAATCTCCAGGAAAACTTGTAAAGGTGGTGTGCTAGAAATGCGGAAAGGAAGGCCACTTCAAAAGGGACTGTAAATCTAAAGCTCTTGACAAAGGAAAGGGATCTTATGAGGCTCCTTCTGTAGAGGCCAAAACCACCTTAGATGAAGGTGAGGATGTGTACTTGGCTTCTTCAATTACACATGTAGATCATGAGGCATGGTTCACTGACTCAGGTGCATCATTTCATTTCACTCCGCATAGAGAGTGGTTCTGTGAGTATGAGAAATATGATGGTGGTGATTTCCTCTTGGGGGATGACATGAAGGGTAAAATCATTGGTCACGGAATGGTAAAGTTGAAGTTGCAAGGTGGAAGAGTTAGAACACTTCCGGGTGTTCTGCATATTGCTGCATTGCCCAGAAATCTAATTTCTGTAAGCAAGCTGGATGATGCAGGTGTAAAAACAGTGTTCGAGAAGGATACCTGCAAGATGGTTTGGGGAGCATTGGTATTGATGTGGGGAGTTCAGATTGGAACTCTATACAAGTTGCAAGGTAGCACGGTTGTTGATGAGTGCAACGGTTCTATGGTTCTTGAAAGTGGAGTAGAAAATCTAGTGGTCTTTGGAGAGAAGACCATGTTGTAGCATCAAAGGCTTGGACATATTGGAGAAAAAGGCCTTCAAATACTTCATGGTAAAGGTATGGTAGAAGGTATGAGTAATAGCTCTCTGGATTTTGATTTCTATGAAAATTATGTATATGGGAAGCATAATCAGGTGAGTTTCCCCTCTAGTGGTAAGAGGGTGAAACAGATATTAGATCTTGTGCATAGTGATGTGTTTGGACGTGTGAAGGTTCCATCACTAGGTAAGTCTGTGTACTATGCATCATTTATAGATGAATTCTCAAAGGAATACATGGATATATCTCCTTAAGAAGAAATCTGAACTCTTTGACAGGTTTAAATAATTTAAGGCTCTCGTGGAAAATCAGATAGAGAAGAAGATAAAGGTGCTGAGGATAGATAATGGTGGAGAGTTTTGCAACAAGGAATTTGAAGAATTATGTAAGAAGTGTGGTATAGCCTAGTAGAAGACTACTTGATATACACCTCAGCAAAATGGAGTTGCAGAAAGAATGAATAAGGTGTTGATGTAAATGGCAAGAAGCATGCTTAGTGGTGCTAGGTGAGGACAGGAATTCTGGGTAGAGGCGGTGGATACTACATGTTGCCTGGTCAACAAATCACTCTCATCACGATTGGAGGATAAGACTCCACATGAGTTATGAACTGGTAAGAAAACCTCTTTTTCACATCTAAGGGTATTTGGATGTGATTCATATGTACATGTTTTAAAGGAGAAACGAACCAAGTTGGATAGTAAATATGAAAAGTTCATCTTTATTGGGTATAAGGATGGTTTAAAGGGTTATAAACTTTGGAACCCAGTAACAAGGAAGGTTGTGTACAGTCAAGATGTGGTGTTCAGAGAGGTGAAAGATGTTATTAAACATGAAGTCCAACCAAAGGAACCTAAGAAGATAGAGTTTGAGCTAAAGGAGGAAGAATCAGACTCTACAGCAGAAGAGGAATCAAAAGATGAAGAGCCACAAACTCCGGTTGTGAGAAGATGAGTTCAAGAAAGAAGGAAGCCAGGGAGGTATAGTCCATCTGCTTTCTGTTCAAATTTTTCTTTGTCTATTACTGATGATGATCCTGGAACTGTAAAGGAAGAAGTGGATTAAGAGGATGGAAAACTCTCGAAAGAGGTCATGGTTGATGAAATGGCATCTTTGCACAAAAATGAGGCTTGGGATTTGGTGGAGTTGTTAGCTGGGAGGAAACCCATTGGCAGCAAATGGCTGTTCAAAAAGAAGACAAATGCAGAAGGAAAAGTGGAGAAATACAAAGTGCAGTTGGTAGCAAAAGGTTATTCCCAGGTGCTGGGAATTGATTTTGGTGATATTTTTTCTCCTATTGCCAAGGTAACTTGTGTTAGATTACTTTTATCTGTTGCTGCTACTTTTGATTTTGAGGTAGAACAGATGGATGTGAAGACAAAATTTATTCACAGGGATTTGGAAGAGGAGATCTACATGAAGCAACCTGAAGGCTTTGCAGTGAAGGGTAAGAAAGAACTAGTATGCAAGTTAAAGAATTCTATGTATGGGTTAAAACGGTCACCAAGGACGTGGTATTAGAAATTTGATACATTTATACGGAGACTTGGCTACACTAGAAGAAAAGCAGATCAATATGTGTATTTTAAATTAATTGGTGACCATGTTATTTATCTGGTCTTATATGTGGATGATATGTTGCTAGTTGGAAATGACAAAGAAATTATCCAGGATTTGAAGACCCAATTGTCCTCCAAATTCGGCATGAAAGATCTTGGTGCTGCAAACTATATTTTGGGCATGGAAATTAAAAGAGATCAGGAAAAGAGGAAGCTTTGGTTAAACTAGAGGAAGTATGCTGAGACAATACTACAGAGGTTTAATATGCAGGATAGTAAACCGGTGAAGGTTTTTATTCCTGTAGGTGTGAGGTTATCTGTTGACTAGTGTCCCAAGACACAAGAAGAGGAAGAGGACATGTCCCATGTTCCATATGCAAGTGCAACTGGTAGCCCGATGTATGCAATGGTATATACTAGACCAAACATTGCACATGCAGTGGGAGTATTGAGCAGGTTTATGTCAAAACCAAGGAAGGAGCATTGGACAGCAGTGAAGCGGGTTTTTAGGTATTTGCGTGGCACTAGTGATTATGGTTTTTGCTACCAAGGATGATCCTGACTTAAACAAGAATGCAACAAATTATAGAGATAACCATAAACACAGATATGCAGCGGAAATAATACTTCATTTCATTGATGTAAAATACTGAAATATGCTTACAAACAGTAATGGAAATAAACTAGCTAGGGCGATGGTAGCTTATCTCTGAGAAGAGATGTGGTGGCTACATGCCTCTGAACTGTGTTACAATGAGGCTCGAAGGCCTATTTATTGTTGAGAAACAATGGAAAACCCTTAACATTCCAAAACCTAACCCTAGAAGATGAAACGCCAAACTGTGGACCCCGTTTGGGTAAATTGGTACACCAACTTCATGGGGTCATAACTTTGGCATACGATCTCTGTTTGACGCATACAATAGCTCGTTAGAAAGATATACCCAAGCATTACCACTTTGGGAGGCTCAAAATGGCTCCGGAAGTTAAGGACCCGAAAAACTGCTAAAAATAGTAAGTTGTGCTACAATTAAGGAAACTGAAAATGCTAAGAGAAACAATGGTGGGGTTCCAGGTGGACTTGGCAGGTGGCCACCAATATCCACCTGGATCATTCCTCCCCCTTTAGGAAGAAATGGTCCCCATTGCATTGAGTTCCTCCATGAGATGAGGAAAATTTTGCTGAACTTGTTCCCTTGTGAGCCACTTGCCCTGGTGAAGGAGTTGGCCTGCTTTGACAACTCGATACAATGGGATATTCTGTTGGCGAGTGTTCTTGATCTGTGTGTCCATGATTCAATCAGTTGCAGCTTGTTCCATGCAATATGTATTTAATTTTGTGGGTGTGAGCTGTTCTGCAATGTCGGATGTGTCTAGAAATGGTGGAAAGTATGGCCGAAGGTGGTCCACATTGAACACTGGGTGCAGGCCAAGGAATGGGGGAATGCTAAGCTCGAATGCATTGTCTCCCACAGCCTTAGTAATGGTGTAAGGACCATATCGGAGTGGTCTTAGTTTTTGATAGTCTCCAGTAAGGAGTTCCTTTTGAAAATGCAACCAGACTTTGTCGCCCACCTGAAACTTGTGTGGCACCCGATGTTGATCATGTCGCTGCTTGTACTTGGCATTTGATTTCTCCAGAATTTCATGGACCTGCTGGCGAATATGTTGGATGCACTCAATGAAGCTGGTGGCCTTATCTGTTTCAAACTGGACATGAGCTGAATTTACGTGAGCAGCTACAAGTGGCATGGCCACATCAATGGGGCATAGTGGCTGGAATCCCAAACCCACCTCAAAAGGGCTATGGCCAGTGGAGCTGTGAAGAGCTCGATTGTAGCTGTGCTGAACATAGGGGAGGCTCTCATCCCATGTGCGTGGATGCTTTGAGTTATACATGCGCAGAATGTGCACAATCATCCTATTGACAACCTCCGTCTGGCCATCAGTTTGAGGATGGAAGGTTGTGGACTTCATGAGTTTGGTGTCCAGCATTGACCAAAGACTGGACCAAAATGTGCTGAGAAACCAGCTGTCCCGATCTGAGATGATAGACTGTGGGATCCCAAAGTGCACCCACACTCGTTCAAAGAAGAGTTTAGCAGTGGCTTCTGCTGTGATATTCTTCTTGCAGGCGGCCATAATGGCCATCTTCGAGAACCTGTCGACGGCCACAAAAAAACAGTCATTTCCATGCTTAGTGGAAGGAAGGCTTGACATGTAATCCATGGAGATGGATTCCCAAGGTCGACTAGGGGTAGACAACGGGGTATAGAGGTCGTGCTTCTTGATGGTCGATTTGGAAATGGCACAAGCAGTACATGATCTGATGTACTTCCCAAAATCCTATCGAAGATTCGGCCAATAGAAATAATTTTGCAGTACTGCTACTGTTTTCTCAACCCCGAAATGCCCAGCAGCCCGACTATAGTGTGCTTCCCGAATCATCTTAGCACGCTCGCTTGAAGGAACACAAAGGTGACCCAGGTGGCATAACAACGCATCCTAGAGGTGAAAATCGGGAACATGCCGACCCTCCAAGAGTGTCTGGTATGTGTGGCTGAATTCTGGGTCACTTTTGTAGAGAAGTGGCCAATCAGAAGTCTCGTGCCCACAAGAGTTGAGCATGGTGGTTAACGCCATGATCGGTGGTCGACTGAGGCAATCTACAACATTATTTGTGCTGCCCTTCTTATACTTGTTATTCAAGTGGAACTGTTGCAGGTATGTAGACCACTTCTGATGGCCATCATTCTGCAATTTCCCTTGGGTCTGTATGAACTGCAGGGGTCGGTGGTCTGTGTGGATGATCGTTTCCTTCCCCAAAATGTAATGCTTCCATTGTTGGCAGGCCTGCATAATGAAATACATATCTTTATCATAAGTGGGGTACTTCTAGACTGTGTTTGAAAGTGTTTCATTGTGATATGCCACTGGATGTCCATGTTGGGTAAGGACTGCCCCAATAGCATAGCCAGAGGCATCTGTCTTGACCTCAAATGGTTGTTGTAAATCTGGTAATGCAAGCACTGGTGCCGTGTAGAGGCGATCCTTCAACTCTATGAATGCCTTCTGTTGAGATTCAGACCAAAAGAATTTTGTTTTCGCTCCTCCCTTGGTGACTTGACTCAAGGGCCAAGTAATATGAGAAAACCCCAACACGAACCTACGGTAGAAGTTGGCAAGACCTAGAAAGCTGCAGAGCTCTGTTAGAGTGGTTGGAGATGGCCAATCCCGAATGACTTGGATCTTGGCTGGATCCACATGCACCCCCTGTTCATCAATGATGTATCCCAGATACTGAACCTGGGTCATGCCAAAAGTGCATTTCTCCAAATTGGCACATAGCTTATGTTGCCACAGTGTTTGGAGAACCTGTCGGATGTGGTGGAGGTGCTCTTCCCAACTCTGGCTGAAGATCAGAATGTCATCCAAGTATACTACTACAAATGAGTTGGTGAATGGCCGCAAGATGTCATCCATTAGCCTCATGAAGGTTGCAGGAGCATTCGTCAATCCGAAAGGCATTACCAACCATTCGAAAAGGCCCTCCTTGGATTTGAAGGCAGTCTTCCACACATCAGAGGGTTCGATTGGTACCTGGTGATATCCTAACTTCAGATCGATATTGCTGAAATATTTCGCCCCCTTTAGTTGGTCTAGGAGGTCATCAATCCGCAGGATTGGGTACCTATTACGGACAATGATCTTGTTTAGCGCCCGATAGTCAATACAGAGTCTCCATGTCCCATCCTTCTTCTGTACCAACATTATCGGGCTCCCACAAGGCGATGAACTCGGACGGATGTGACATTTTTGCAGGAGCTCCTGAATCTACCTCTTGATTTCATCGTTCTCCAAAATGGAGCGCCGATAGATTGGTCCATTTTGTAGCGGCGCACCTAGGGTCAGATCGATGGAGTGCTTGACCTGACAGTGCAGAGGAACCCCTACGGGGGAGGTGAAGATGTCCTCGTACTCCTCCATGACCTTGTCCATCTGTAGTTGTCGTGCGGAGGGGACCTGTCTGGAGGCCGTGGCCACCATCTTCTTCTTTCCTTGAGGGCGTATCATCAAGAAAAAAAATTTCCCGGTTTTGGAAATGAGCTTACTGCATTGTTTTGCAATAATCAAAGAGATGGCGATAGGTGGTGCTACCTCTGTTATCCTGTACAACTTATTTCCCAATGTAACAATAACAGCACGGGACCTTGATTCATACACAGCATGTCACTTCCACAAGTATGGTTGTCCTAATAATACATCACAAACTTCAAGGGGAGCAATGTCACACAATAGCTCATCCGTGAAGGGCTTGATGTTGCATGGAAGGTGACACTGCTGGCTCATGCGAAGATCTCGTCCTTGGTGAAGCCACCCGATGGTGTACGGTTGTGGATGTGCTGTGATCGATAACCATAGCACCTCTACCGAAATGAGGTTCTTTTGGCTCCCGCTATCAACAATGAACTATAGTGGGGAGCCCTTTACCCACATCTGGGAGTGGAAGAGACGCTCCTCCTCCTCTGGATCTTCGGGTTCATTTTTCTGGATCTTGGCGGTAGCAACAGTGGCATTGGGATCCGCATCAATGATCTGCTTCCCTTTGTCATTCCCCTTGTCGGGTTCTGACTCAGAGTCAAAACATGCATCTGATTCTGAAACCTTTAACTCAGCCACCAGTGACTGCTTGGCCCGACACTCACTTGTGTTGTGAGTGGAGCTCTTATGGAACTCACACCATTTTCCCGAGTCCTTTTTCGGCTTCACGGCGCTGTTCTTTGCTTGCAGCTTTGGTGGGTTGTCTTGGGCTGCCCCGCCTTGGCTTTGTCCTTCGTTCTGTGGTTTAGGGGCACCTTTCCCCTGCTTTTGATTCGCAGATCCAAAGTATCGCTTCTTTTGTTTAAACTTCTTCTCGACCTTGATGGCATATCGGTATGCTGTGCCGAGTGAGGAGATGTTCAAGAATTGTATTACTTCCTGGATGTACTTGTGCAAGCAACCGCGGTATTTGAGTATCAAATGCTGCTCTGAATCCTTGATACCCAACTTTGTGCGAAGGGTATGGAAAAGATTGGTGAACTCTGGCACGTCTTGGTCCCTTCCCTGCCGCAGCGTGGTCCGCTTTATGTACTCATTCTCATAGCTTCCAACAGGGTAGTACTGCTCCTTGATGGCATCCCGGAATGAATTCTAGGTGGGTGCGGCTGAAAATAGTGAGCCAGTACTTTCATCCTTCTGCTCGTAGTAGGTTTCCCACCAATCCTTGACGTGGGGGGCTACTTTGAGAAGAGCGAAAACAATCTTTTCCCGACTCGAAAATTCATGAACAAAAAAATAACCCTCTAGCAGATGTAACCATTTATCTACGGCATCTACGTCTATCTGACCCTCAAATATGGGGATTTCAAAATTAACTTGTACCTTAAAGGGCGTAGCATTTCCAGAGTAGCTGCTGGAAGGCGATGTGTTACTTCTGGGTAGCCGCTGAAGGATCTGGGCAAAGTTGTCCATCATCGCATTTCGTTGTCGCTCGAGGGCTTCTTCGAGCAAGATTTTGATAGGATCTCCTACCCCCTCGTCTTTCTTCTCATTCGCCATGGGAGGCTGTTGGGATTTGCGAGGCTGGTCTTCCAAAGGTTCGACCAATTCAAGCCCTAACTCCTTATATCCCGACCTTGTTGGGGACATGCAAAGAAAAACAGAGAAAAAGCAGACCGCTCTGATACCACTGATCCGGACTTAAACAGGAATGCAACAAATTACATAGATAACACAGATATGCAGCGGAAGTAATACTTCATTTCATTGATGTAAAATACTGAAATATGCTTACAAACAGTAATGGAAATAAACTAGTTAGGGCGATGGTAGCTTATCTCTGAGAAGAGATGTGGTGGCTACATGCCTCTGAACTGTGTTACAATGAGGCTCGAAGGCCTATTTATTGTTGAGAAACAATGGAAAACCCTTAACATTCCAAAACCTAACCCTAGAAGATGAAACGCCAAACTGTGGGCCTCGTTTGGGTAAATTGGTACACCAACTTCCTGGGGTCGTAACTTTGGCATACGATCTCCGTTTGACACGTACAATAGCTCATTATAAAGATTTATCCGATCACTACCACTTTGGGAGGCAACATGGGTCCATGGACCCATGTTGCCCCACATTTCCCAAAAAATGTCGTTTAGGGCCTCAAAACGGCTCCGGGAGTTTAGGACCCGAAAAACTGCTAAAAATAGTAAGTTGTGCTACAATTAAGGAAACTGAAAATGCTGAGAGAAACAATGGTGGGGGTCCAGGTGGACTTGGCAGGTGGCCACCAATATCCACCTCGATCAAAGGAAGACCGGATTGGATAGAGTGTTGGATATTCATGGCATTGTTGATGCAGACTGGGCTAGAGATTTGGATCAGAGATCTACAAGTGGGTATGTGTTTAACCTATTTGGAGGTACAGTCTGTTGGATGAGTAAGAAACAATCTGTATTGGCACTATCAACTACAGAGGCAGAATACATGGCAGCCACTCATGCAAGCAAGGAAGCAGTTTGGTTGCAGAGATTGTATTCAAGTATGAGGTTAGTACAGGAAGCTATAAGGATAGACTGTGACAGCCAAAGTATAATTTTCTTGGCAAAGAACCCTACATATCATTCAAAGACAAAGCATATTGATGTTTAGTATCACTTTATGAGTGATATGATAGAAGACGAAAAGGTGTCGCTCGTAAAGGTGGGCACTTTGAAGAATACTGTAGATGCATTGATAAAATCTGTCAGCTTTGATAAGTTCTCTTGGTGTAGAGAAACAATGGGCGTTGCAGGGCTGGATAAATGAGTAATCTCTCTTGTGGCCCCCTATGGAAAGAAAACAACAAGTGGGAGAATGTCGGGTTGTGTTATATTCTTTCCAGGACTAGCCCACGTAGTTAACCGAGCGTTAGGGGGGGAGGTCACAAGGGGTTTGATGGGCACCCGTAACCCCATTTTATGGGGTCCATGGCAGTGCCCTGGAAAATTTTGGTTTTGGAACCTATGTTAGGTTGGGCGGACCCACCTATGGTTTTGTGCATGATTTTCGCACATGTTTTTTGGACACGATGGTTTTCGATCCATGGTATTGGACGTGATGGTTTTCAATCCATGGTATTGGATGCTTCAACATGTATAAATATGTATTTTAACATTGAAAGGAACATAATGAAAAATCAAGTTGGTAGTCCTGGTTTTGGGATCCAAGGGAAAATCTCTGTGTATATGTGTTTTATGTGTTATGCTCTCGTATTGTTTATTTTCTGTGTTTTAGAATTCATATGCAGGTAATTTTTGTATGGGGTTAAAACCTACATTGAGGCTTATGATAAGATCTTAAGTTAACCAATTCAAATATCAAAGTAGAGCTTTGAAGTTTACAATTGGTAAACCTTTTAAACCTATCTTTTAGATAATACAAATCTTCCAATTTTACTACAAGTTTTGGAAAAGAGTTTTCCTCAAAATATTTTTTTAACTACTTATCATGCTCATCTTCATCAATGATTTGGTCAGAATAAGAACCTTATGATGTCAAAAAAATAAAGACGTCATTTTCATTATTAAACATACACTAGTTAGTTATGTTTTTGGGAATGGAGGGGTGAAAAAGTTAACTCAATTGAAAATCTATCAGAGCTGAAATATTAAGGATGAATTAGCTTGGAAGAAACATTGGCTAGGAGATCAGCACAAGCATTTTGTAATCTTGGGATCAAAGCTATATTGAATGCAGTGAAATGGGAAGTTAGGTCTTGGATCAAAGATTGGTAATGTTTGAGGTGACTAGAAACATAATGAATGTTATTTTTAACTTCTTTGATTAAAATCTCTAAGTCACTGAAAAATTTAAGGTATTTGACATCAAGACTAATGGGCTTTTATAGTCCTTATACAAATTCTTCATATTTAGCAATGTTATTGGTACAATCAAATTCCAATCGTCATGCAATCATATTTTTTTCTCCATCAGTATTAACTAAGATAAAACCAGTGCCTACACCATCATTAGATTTTGATCCATCAAAGTAAAGAGTCAAAAATAAACTATCGTTCTTATTTACAAGATTTTCTACAATATTGATACATCTAGATGAATCTGTTTGAGAAACATTTTCAATTTGAGATGAAACATAATCAACTAAAAAGGGGGATTTATGTGGTGTAAAATTGCCAAATAAAATTTTAAAAGAGTAAATTCCAAAAATGTTATTTTTAACTAGTACTAGTTCATTTTCCTCATCAAATCAGTCACTAAAAATTTCACATGTTTCTCCCTATCAACACGAATTTGATTGGGTTTTCCATTGTAGGGAAGACAAATGTGTGACCAATCAGTTGCAAAGTAACCATGTAGTTTTTCAGACCGGTCTCTTCTTAAAATAAGACCATAGAATTCACGAATGTCTACAACTAATATATCTATTATTTTACAAACCTTTGAATTAGAATATAATCTTATTAAAAACAATTCATTTCTCCCAAAACTTTCACTTTTGTGTGGTCTAATTAAATAGTCCGAACAAAATATTTCTGAGGTGAAATATTCAATTTGTGACAAACTGCATAACACATGGCATTAGATGATGAAGCAGTATCCAGTAGACAATTCTGAACATTTTTGTTAAAATTTTCAAAAGTCAATAAGAAGGGAGGAGTGTGGAAATTTGATCTTTCTCCAATTATAGTAGCATGACATGGGTCAATTTTATCTAAAGAGACATTTGGAGGTTTTCATTTCCCCTTTGAGGCTTTTGTAGTCACAACAGTAGGTAATGGAGATGTAGGAATTGCATTCAACTCTTTAAGTAAAAACTTCTGTTGTTGTTTTAATTTGCTGACCTCATACAGGGAAATGTTGGCTTTGAGGTCTTTTTCATCTCTTCCACGATATTATACTCAATGGTATTAGAGTCTATCAAGGTCTTAGATGAAGAAGAAGATTTAGAACTAGTTGGAACATAATCTGGAGATGGACTAGAAGAGTTCTTAACTATACCCTTCTCTTTAGTAGGAGGAGAAGGGGATTTATGTTTTTGATTCGATGGAGAGGCATCACCACGTCCCTTACTTCTAGTACTCACTCGTAAGGCTTCATCTCCTTCTTCATTTTCTGAGGTAGTTAGAATGAAATCCCATAGACCATAGGCTTCCACTAATAATTCTTCTTCTGATTCTTCAGCATATAAGGTTCTTTCTTATTCATCATCATCTTGATTGGATTCTTCATTTGATATAATGGTAGGAGGTTGTGATTGTGATGGATGATTCCTTTTGAAAGGACGAAAGGACTTCTCTGAATTCTCAACAACTTATTTCTTAATTTCTAGGATCTCATTGGACATTTTCTTCAGAACCTTTTGTAACCCCTCCAAGTCGAAAGGATCTTTAGGAGATTTCTTCTTGGATTCATCTTTAAAATAGACTTTCATGGTTTATTTTTTTTTCCTCAAGAGTAATTTTCTTCTCAAGAGAAAGAATTATTTTTCCACAGATATATTTTCATTCATGCTATCACATAATACTCTTTTATTAGCTCTATCTTTGAAAATGGAAATATTTGAAGTAAGAGAAGAGATATACTATTCAAACTATACATCAGTTCTAGGTCTTGAATTTTCTAGGATTTTATCCAACAATTTGTTAAATCTTGAATTAAAATCTTGAATTTTTTCATTTGGGTTGGCCCTAAGATTTGACAAATCATTAATCAAAGTGACAGTTGTTCGTTCATCACCAAATTTTAATAAAAACTGTTCTGCTAACATATGCCAATTTGTTAATGACCTAGCACGACGAGAAAAATATGAAGACCATGTAGATCCTTCAAATGTGTAGGGAAAATGTTTGACAACACAATCTTCTTCTGTGACTCCATTTAGATTGATGGCTAGCATGAAATTGTGATGATGTTCCTCTATAGGGAGGCCATCACTAGGATTAAACTTAGGAATGCATCTCTCTAGATGTTTTGGAAGGGGGTGTAATAGTGGACTCATCTGTATTTCTCCTAGGTTATGCCATGGTCTTTGGGAAATTTTTGGAGTACTAGGAGCAGAGGAAGTTGCAGAAGATGTGGAGGATGATGGAGATTGAGCAATTGAAGAAGCTTCTCCTATAGTGCTACAGATTATAATAACACCAATTGATTGTGGCTGGGGAATGTGGATAGATGGGATAAGAGGATGATTAGAGGAATGTAAAAGGTTTGAGGAACAAGCAAGACCAACGGAAGGAGTATGAGGTGGAGATGATGATGTAATGTCACAAGCAGAAGATTGAGTCACTGCAGTACTTTCATTTTTCTAAGGAGTGGGTAATGGAAACTCAAAAGGTTTAAATCCAAGTTTTTCACTTTGGGATCTAGTTAATACATCATAAGACTATAAATATGAGGTAACATTTCCTTTCGATAAATCAATTTCCACATATTTTTCCCCAAAAATAGAAATTCCTTCTAATCTTTGAGTTAATGTCTAAACTTCAGGAGGCTCTTTAGGTACTTGTGAGGAAGTTTGGGAAATTAACTTTGGAAGAGTGCTAGTGGATTTAGTAGTTGCTTGAAAAACTTCATATCTTACGTTATGATATTTGGAATACGATCTTGAAGTTGGTGTTGATTTTGAGGGAGAATGACTCTTATAATGACATTTTAAGTTGGGATTAGATCTTTTTTCCACTCATATTCTAATGTCCCTCCTTCTAGCACCAAAAATGTTGAAGGCTCTAAATGTTTGCCTCAACATCGGGGGAAACCACTCGGTTGGGACCTTAGAGAAGATCCTTTTCTATTTGGGATGGTGGCTCCAACTGGAAATTATAGGACTAGTTTCCCTTGAAATTGTTATAAAATTATATGTTACAGAGAAATTGAACACATAAAATATTGCTGAAACATAAACTTAGAAAACACATAAAATGAGACAAACATAGATATACGTGATTCACCCAATTTGGGCTACGTCCACATAGAAATGGTCAGTTTTTCATTTTATATTATCCATCAAACTAAAGAGGTACAACCTACAATAGATCCGTTGTAATTTCCTCTTCACTCTCACATAGTCTCCTCTCTCTTCCTCACTCAGAATACACATACACACAACCACAATACGATTCCCTCATATATAGTGAGGGGTTGCATTCTGGGGGGAAAACCTAAATTAAACATAATGTATAATGCCAGATTGTCCGCCTAATGAATGATCTAGATTGAATATGAAATTACAATATTTTACAAGGAAATTTTACATCTATTTTTAGCTTTGGGGGCGCTTCCGCCAAAGCTTGGACCTAGACCCCCCTGATAGTGATCAAATCAGTAGTGTTGCTACCCCATTACAAACTGTGGTCCAACACGTTGATACCTCTAAATAAACAAGATAATCAGGCCGCACACCCAACAAATATAATATAGGAAAATGGATGAAGTATATAGACATGAAACTTATGATGTAATTAAACTGATGATAAAGATTATTTAAACTAACTATATATATATATATATATATATATATATATATATATATATATATATATATATATATAGTTGTGTATATATATATTTGTGGGTGTGTGGGTGTGTGTGTATGTGCGTAGTTGTGTATATATATATTTGTGGGTGTGTGGGTGTGTGTGTATGTGCGTGTGTGTGTGTGTGTGTTTTAAAAAGGATCTCACATACAACATCACAATATAGATTATCAAGCCACTGTGAGGTTAAATAAAATAATGGTAACTAATTTAATTAAATAGTTAACTAAATTAGTTGATGAATTCATTACACATATAAGTTTTCATTGTTTATGCATATAATATATCATTCCAATCACACATATCAACAGTGAAAATATGTATGATTTCTTGAAACACACATATGATAAACGTGATCAAATCACCATTCAACTCAGAAGCAAAAGAAAAATAGACAGTTAAGATTACTTGATATATTGTAACTCTACTCATGAGAAAATAGTAGTGGTTCAGATTTTATTAAGATAACTTAAGTTACAGTAGTGCAACCAAGATCTTTCTCATCAAAATTGAGAACCCTTTCTCCATTCAAATGAAGGGAATTTATAGTTTTCAAATAAAATACAAATATAGAAGAGAAGGATTAAAGTCTGAAGTGATTTTAACAAACAACGCTTAACATAAAACCATAAGACAATTTTAGACTTTGTTCTAACAACTCAACTAAGACTTTGAAGAGGAATTTCCTCCGATACGTTATCGCAATTCACAAATACCTATCATGGGCTTCAATTCAGGTGGAGATCGTGGTTGAATTTGCATTTTCTTGGTAAATATAGCATCCTTGAGCACTGGAAGAATATGAGTGGTTGTGTAAGATAAGCATCTAAGAATTAGCCATTGGTTGTGAGGCTTGACTAAGAAATGGAAATGGAATTCTAAGTCAATATTAGATAGCTTTTAAATCTTCTATTTTTTTCTTGGACAATTCCTACCACGTTTTGGTTAATAACTTGATAACAAGTAGAGTTCCCTCAGGGCAATCTGAAATAAGATTTTCTTGAAACAAATTATCACTGATGGGTTCAATGAGGTCATTGGAGATGCCCCTTGTATTGAATATTGTTGTTTATATATGTTTGAGCTGAATTTCCTATTCTCTGAAGACTATCTTCTTATTTGATTCCTCTATCCTTGGAAAATCAGCTAATATCCCTTCACCACTATCTTGCCATGTTATGTAACCTGCAATCTTCTCCTTAATATCACCAATGTATTTCCTTAGGTTGAGGAATTAGTCTACCAATGTAATGGCTATTTGACACAAATGTGGATGATGGCTAATTTCTGATAGAAATTGACCTGTTGTTGAGCAAGGCGAATATTTAATTCTCTTTCTTCCCTTTTAAACTCTTCCAATTCAGGATTTACTTTCAGCTGTTCAATATTCTGTTGTAATTCCTAAATCTAAGGAGCTCAGACCTTCAAATAAGAGTCATGTTGAACTTTAATGGCATTGAAATTGTTTTGGACTTCAACAAGTTATTCTTTCCATTGATTGGTAATCCTTTTCTTCTCATCCTCAAGGCCTTATTCCAACTACATAATCATGTCTTCTTTTTTTTTGAAAACATTTTGTATCTCGGTGGCTTTGTCCATAGTCACAAAAGCATAAGATCCTATGAATTGAGTATGTCTTCGAAGATCCTCTGCAGGAGTAGACTGTGAACCTTTCCATAGTACTTTAGAAGAATAATTTCCAGATAGTAAGGCCTGGGATTGGTCAATATTCCTTTTCTTTCTTTGTCTTTTTACCACGGCCTTATGCTAGGGATTGTAGAATATGAAACGGGATGAAATTTAGATGATCTCTACCTGACAAGGTCAAATGTCCTAAACTGTTTGAGGTACATGATCAAATAAACCCAATTTTGCTGATCTATGATGAACGGGCCGAGAGGAGAAGAAAACAGTTTTGATGGTCCAGTAGATGGACAGTTTTTGAAGATTTATGTTGTATAAGGTTCCCAGGCCTTAATGATTGTAAGCAGTTTCTTTTACAGGCTTTAGCGTAGACTTAATTAGAATCCATGCCCAATGGAATACTAGGCAATGTTTTTAAGCTTGTTTTGTATGAAGGCATTGCTCTGCAGTTATTGAGACCTCACAGGGAGGATCTCATCCTCAGAAGGAGCCAGTGTTAGCCTTGTTGGCAAATGGTCCAAAAAATGGATCCAAATATGTCCCAAAGTCTCCAAATTTACTTGAAATCATGCCAATGGATCCATATATGCTCTTGAATTCTTCAAGATCCTCTTAAGGACCATTCAAAGTCAAAACCATCGCATGCTAAGAGCCCTTGGAAGGGCGGAAATACACTATCGGGAGGAAAAAATGCATTTAAATAGTCAAAAACCCAAATCACAGGCTTAACAGTGCAAATGCATGACAGCAGTTCGATATGGCCAATCAACGGTCCAGATCTAATCGGTGGATTACAATCGATAGGCAGGCAGTGGCAATTGGCACAGACAGGAGGGGCATTGCGATTACGATCAGCGATGCAATGTGGACCATCGATCGCGCATGCACAGATTGACGGCCTAGATCACATCGCAGTATCGCTATCGAGAAAACCAAGGGGCACGACCTTTACATGTATTTGTGCGATGCAATAAGACCCGGACCCGGTCGGTTTCATAAGCAAAATGTAAAATCTTTCACGTGCGCCAAACCCCATTTTAAATGTATTTTGTGTGTTAATTGGCGGAGGTCCGATGCGATATGATTTTCTTTCACATCTCCCAATACCTCCTTCTGTCAGATCTCTGTCGTCCATCCATTCGATCCAATGGCAATCGCTCCTCTTGCTCACATAAGCTGCCCACGCATTAACTCGCGAGCGTGGCGGTTTTCCTCCCGTCACATCCACCACACGTCACCTGGTGACTTGTATCGCGAGCCCGTGTACGATTACCGCCTAAGCTCCAAAAGCGGTGCAATGATTTGGACCCGACGATATTCTAAAAGATTATTTGATAATATTTGAAGTCCAGAGGGAGGCCTTTTTATTTATTTCCCGTGTTTTTTCAAGTATTTCAAGGAATAAAGTGAACAAAGGGAATAGGCCAAGTGCGACATGTGACAGCGACCCAAAGGTGGACCCAATAGAAAATTAAACCATACTCGAGGACTTTTGAAGTCCGAAAGAGGCAGAAAAGGGCGGGATTTACAGTATTACAGTGTTTTCTGTGTAAAATAGAAAATACTCATCATTAAACATTTTAAACGGAAAACAGAAACCCAAATAGCCATTTCAATAAGGAGACAGAAGGCTGGAAGGGGAAAGGCGACATCACAGCACACGCAGCAAATCCCAAACTGACAAAGCAGTCATGGAGTAGCACAGCACAACACAACATGCACAACACATCCAAACAAACAGAATGGTCATGAAGCAGACAGTGCAGCTTGGCCAAAACAAACAGAATCGATTATGGGGCATCTCTGGCACGAGAGAGCTCCCAGATAGCACAACAGCTACCCAAAATATCTGAATGTGGTTATTCCTTTGTCAGAGGAGGAAAACCATCGAGCCAGGCTTGCCGATAGAGGGAATCAAATAATTAACGAGACAGGGGGACGGATCAAGACCTCTGAAGCCTTAGAAGGCTTAGTATCATTGTAAAAGGCCTATAAAAGGCTGAAAACTAAATGTAATCAGGGTTGATGGTTATTGTTTTCGATGTAAGGCTCAACTTCTAGAGATTGTAACTACTTTGATACTTGCAGCATCTGGTCTTCATTTTCAGCTAATACAAGCTTCTTTTGCTGTTAATTGCTCACTTTCCACTTCTTCTCTGTTCTAGGTTGTGCATGTAATGCATTTTTCATGTGCTTTTGATATTTAGCATTTGAGGGGCTGTCATCCCACCTCTGTCTTGAAGTCTAGTATGTATCATTGAATGTGTTATTCAGGTTTTTATTTACTTAATGCTAGAGAGTTGTCATCCTGTTTATGTATTAAGAAATAGATTTGCAGACATCTTTACTGGTTGCAGCCAGCCATCACATGGTCTTGTGCATCTTCTGGTGTGGTCAGTATTCTCCATGTTCACCTTATCCTCAAACTGTGAGTAATTTGTGGTCTAAAGCCCTATAGTCTGGGGGTGTTCACCCATGTTTGGAGTTAAGCATAGTAGAAGTGGTTATCTGGCTTGAACAAGCATCATTCCTTCCATTCATCCATTTCCAACATGACATTGAGTTTGTAATGTTCCCGAGCATCTTCGAGATACAACCTAGGAGAGTTTCTTGGGGTGATAACATTAAATGGCGCCATTGCCGAGGAGAGGAGATTGAAGCTCAGCTTCCCTGGGAGATGACACAGTTCCAATCTTTGATGATAGACAAGGTTTGGACACATATTCTAGTTGTAATCATCTATCTGGAGACTCCGTTGGAGGAAGACCAACCTTTGGCGACTCCACGTTACAATTCTAGTGCAGTTTGTGAGGCATGCTCGGAGAAATCCTCAAAAATCACCAGCTGACCTAGTGCCTGACCCTGAGAAGATTGTCAAGTCGAAGAAATCATCGTAGAAAGGAGCATCAGGATCAGGTAAGCCTTAAAAATCCCATGTATCTATGCTAATGAGGAAATCAGCTTCAAAGATTCATAAACATCCTTATTCATTCATTTCCCTTTCGGATCTAAGTCGAAAGAAAGCATCCCATGCTGTCTATCATATTCCTATGTCTCTGTCATCCATTTCATTGATCCATACTGCTTAGTCTACCAGTATCCTTCCACCTACCTCAGTCATGGCAGGCCAGCAAGCCCCTACAAAGATAGAAAGAATCGTTACTGCTAGGTATGGACCCTTGGTCTTGCCTGTCCCTTTGAATGCCATGCCCGTAGGAGATTATCAAGAATATATGCCTAAGTTTACTGGTACAGAAGGAGTAACAGCTGAAGAGCACCTTGTGTCTTTTTATAGCTATGCTGATAACCTAGACATCAATGAAGATGATGTGTGGATGAGGGTTTTTGTCCAGAGCCTAGATGGGGAGGCTAGAAAATGGTTTAGAGAATTACCCCCTAGGTCTATAGTAGATATTGAGGCCTTAGATGATGTGTTCCTAAAGCATTGGGGGGATAATAAAGATCTGCTCTACTATTATACTGAATTTGGGAGCTTGCAGAGGGAGAATGGTGAGCTGCTGTCCGATTTCAACAAGAGATTCAATCATTTGTATAGCAAAATACCATATGAAGTCAAACCCACCCCTACTTCTGCTATGATCACTTATGCCAATGCCTTTGATTCTCATTTCTGCCTGTTGTTAAGAGAAAGAAGATGTACTTCTTTGGCTGATATGCAAGATGCAGCCCTGGAAGTAGAATCAAACATCATGGCTGCAGAAAGACTCAAAGGAGGTGCTGAAAGGAGAAGACAAGGGGGTGAGTCCTCATCATCCTCAGATCCTAAGATTGATAAATTGGCCAGGATGATAGAGGCATTAGCCTCTGAAGTTTCCAGATTAGAGGTCGAGCAGTATTCTGAGGAAGCAGGAGCTCCTTGTGCCTTTTCTCTTCCAAATCCAAGTCTACATAGAGGAGCACAGGAGCAGTTGCACATTGTGCAGAAAAGCAAAGATGCTAACGAAGACCAAAGGGTGAAGACCCTTTTTCAGAGTATAGTCACAGAACAACAAGCCTATCAGCAAAAGCAACAGGCAGCAGGTCCTACTATCCTCGAAGACCCTGAGCTTGAAGCCAGCCCATCTTCCCGTGACTATGCAGATCTGCAAATTCTCCAGCCTGCAAATGTCCCTAGCCCAGTGATCAAAAAGGGAGAAGAAAGCTCCCCATCATCTTATGTTTCTTTGTCTGTTCAAGAGACAATCCCTTACAGTTGCCTCCTAGACACTGAGGCAGGCCATGATTCAATGACCAAGGCTGATATTGATGATCTCAGTCTTGATATTCTGATGCCTGCCCAGGTGGCCTCCACACAGCTTAAAGGGGTAGTTTGCCAGACCACGGAGGAAGAGGATGCAAAATTTTGGGACTCCTCCTTGGATGTGGACTATTCTAAGAAAGATGCAGGAGCAGAAGATGTCTCTGTGTCCTCCACACAAGAATACATTGGTTCGCCATTTATATTAATTGTGTAGGCCACAGATGACACAGAGAAGTACACAACATTCATTGTTATTCAGCAGGTGTACAAAGGCTCACATGAAAAACATCCAAGGATGAGAGTATAGAGAAAGGGGATGAAATTTAGATCATCTCTACCTGAAAAGGTCAAATGTCCTAAACTGTTTGAGGCACATGATCAAATAAACCCAATTTTGTTGATCTATGATGAACGGGCCGAGAGGAGGAGAAAACAGTTTTGATGGTCTAGTAGATGGACAATTTCTGAAGATTTATGTTGTATAAGGTTCTCAGGCCTTAATGATTGTAAGCATTTTCTTTTATAGGCTTTAGCGTAGACTTAATTAGACTCCATGTCCAATGGAATACTAGGCAGTGTTTTTAAGCTTGTTTTGTATGAAGGCATTGGTCTGCAGTTCCTGAGACCTCACAGGGAGGATCTCATCCTCAGAAGGAGCCAGTGTTAGCCTTGTTGGCAAAGGGCCCAAAAAATGGATCCAAATATGCCCCAAAGTCTCCAAATTTACTTGAAATCATGCCAATGGATCCATATATGCTCTTTAAGTCTTCAAGATCCTCTTAAGGACCATTCAAAGTCAAAACCATCACATGCCAAGAGCCCTTGGAAGGGCGGAAATACACTATCGGGAGGAAAAAATGCATTTAAACAGTCAAAAACCCAAATCGTAGGCTTAACAGAGTAAATGCATGACAGTCATTCGATCTGGCTGATCAACGGTCTAGATCTAATCGGTGGATCACAATTGGTAGGCAGGCATTAGCAATCGGCGTGGACAGGAGGGGCATTGTGATTGCAATTAGCGATGCAATGTGGACCGTCGATCGTGCACGTGTAGATCGACGGCCAAGATCACATCGCAGTATTGCTATCGGGAAAACCAAGGGGCACGACCTTTACATGTATGTGCGCGATGTGATAAGACCCAGACCCGATGGGTTTCATAAGCAAAATATATAATCTTTCACGTCCGCCAAAGCCCGTTTTCAATGTATTTTGTGTGTTAATTGGCAGAGGTCCGATGCGATATGCTTCGCTCTCACATCTCCCGATACATCCTACCATCAGATCTTCGTTGTCCATCCATTCAATCCAATGACATTCGCTCCTCCCACTCTCGTAAGCTGCCCATGCATTAACTCGCAAGCACGACAATTTTCCTCCTATCACATCTGCCACGCATCACCTGGTGACTCGTATCGCAAGCCCGCGTACGATTACCACCTAAGCTCCAAAAGCGATGCAATGATGCGGACTCAACGGTATTATAAAAGATTATTTGACAATATTTGAAGTTCGGAGGGAGGCATTTTTATGTATTTCCCGTGTTTTTTCAAGTATTTCAAGGAATAAAGGGAACAAAGGGAACAAACCAAGTGAGACATGTGACAGCGACCCAAGGGCGGACCCGAAAGAAAATTAAACCATACTTGAGGACTTTTGAAGTCCAAAAGAGGCAGAAAAGGGCGGGATTTACAGTATTAGAGTGTTTTCTATGTAAAATAGAAAATGCTCATTATTATACATTTTAAAGGGAAAATAGAAACCTGAATAGCCATTTAAGAAAGAGATAGAAGGCTGGAAGGGGAAAGGCGACAGCACAACACACACAACGCATCCCAAACCAACAAAGCAGTCATGGAGCAGCACAGCACAACACTACATGCACAACACAACCAAACAAACATAATGGTCATGGAGCAGACAGCGCAGCTTGCCCAAAACAAACAGAATCGATTATGGGGCATCTTTGGCTCGAGAGAGCTCCCAGACAATGCAACAACTACCCAAAATATCTGAATGTGGTTATTCCTTTGTCAGAGGAGGAAAACCGTTGAGCCAGGCTTGCCGATTGAGGGAATCAAACAATTAACGAGATAGGGGGATAGATCAAGACCTCTGAAGCCTCAGAAGGCTTAGTATCATTATAAAAGGCCTATAAAGGCTGAAAAACAAATGTAATCAGGGTTGATGGTTGTTTTTTTTATGTAAGGCTCAACTTCTGGAGACTGTAACTACTTTGATACTTTCAGCATCTGGTCTTCATTTTCGGCTAATACAAGATTCTTTTATCGTTAATTGCTCACTTTCCACTTCTTCTCTGTTCTAGGCTGTGACTGTAATGCATCTTTCATGTGCTTTTGATATTTAGGATTTGAGGGGCTGTCATCCCACCTCTGTGTTGAAGTCTAGTATGTATCATTGAATGTGTTATTCAGGCTTTTATTTACTTAATGCCAGAGAACTGTCATCCTATCTGTGTATTAAGAAATAGATTTGCAGACCTCTTTATTGGTTGCAGCCAGCCATCACATGGTCTTATGCATCTACTGGTGTGGTTAGTATTCTCCATGTTCAACTAATCCTCAAACTGTGAGTAATTGGTGGTCTAAAGCCTTGTAGTCTCGGGGTGTTCACCCATGTCTGGAGTTAAGCATAGTAGAAGTGGTTATCTGGCTTGAACAAGCATGATTCCTTCGATTCATCCATTTCCAACATCATGTTGAGTTTGTAATATTCCCGAGCATCTCTGAGATACAATCCAGTAGAGTTTCTTGGGGTGATAACAGTCCATAGTCACAAAATCATAAGATCCTGTGAATTGAGTATGTCTTCGAAGCTCCTCTGCAGGAGTAGACTGTGAACCTTTCCATAGTACTTCAAAAGAATAATTTCTAGATAGTAAGCCCTGGGATTGGTCAATATTCCTTTTCTTTATTTGTCTTTTTACCATGGCCTTATGCTAGGGATTGTAGAATATGTTAAGGGGAGGAATCTCTTCGACCCTTAACACGACCTCCAAGGTCAGAAATGGCAATATACTATCTATATCATCAATATGTAAAGGCTAATCTATAGTCCTTGATGTAATCAGAGTCTTCTCAAAAGTTTCAAAAAATGTTCAAGACTTTTTCTTGTGAGGTAGTTTTTAAAACCTCAGGTTCATTCCCTTTCAAAACCTAGCTACATTTCTCTTAGATCTCTTCAAGTTTATAAATTGTAAACTATTTCTCAATCTGAGTAGAAGAAGAATCCCTTGTATCGTTTGGATTGGGGCCATAAATAACTTGTGTAAAGGGAACCTTTGTAACCTTTTCTTGAACTGTACTTTCCTAAGAACGTCATAATGAATCCAAGGGTAATTGGTATTGTCTTTCTTCCCTGTATTGGTAAAGTTGATTAATTTCCTATGGAGCTATCTGCTCTTAAATATGTTTGGAAACTATTGAATAGGTGGCAATGTTTTCAAAGACATCATTAAACTGATCTAGTTCATGGGATAATTTCCTAACGCTTGATTATGCAATGAACTTCTTAACGGTTCCATGAGGGTCATACTTCCTATTAGGAATAGTAGGAAATTTAAACTCTAGAATAGAGTTCATCTCAATATATGCATGTCTTTAATTCTCTAATGTATACATACCATAACGAAAAGGAAACATAGGCCAAACTTTCTTATTGGATTCTTGAAAAAATTTAGAAATTCAGTTACCTACATATTAGTATGCTATCTCACATGCCAACAATTTGTCTGGGACATACAGGGGAAAAACATGTGGATTGTCTAGACTACCAATGACCATAATGTAGGTAAACAACTCCTCACTAAACCAATTTCTAACTCTAAGAAAATATATCTCTGCTTCCAGGGAAATCCTAGGAGCTCTGTTATTGAAGATAATTTAATGAATCAACAACATTACAACCTGGAAGATTTTATAGAAATGTCGCTGGTACTTAGAATCCAAGAGGATATTATGGTATATATGAATAGGAGTTCTATTCTATAAAGTAAATTTCCATCCTATGGAGGAAAATCCAAAACTATAGCACAGGGAGTCCATAACATAAGAACTCATATAAAAAGGAGGAATTACATTTTCTGAAACTATATGCCTTCTCCTAAAATTAAAAATGTGAGTGGCTAAGTGATAAGATAAAATGTTTCCCCAATCTAGTATAAATCCTTTTGAAGAACCATCAACCATTGGATTCTATTGATATGGGAATTTATAAGTATTAGGATAAGCAAATCATGTACATACCATGGCAGAAATTTGGCAATAAGGACCTACATGAGAGTCTACTGAATATATTCCCTTTTCCTCACACTTGTGCTTATTGGGATCTCTCATCCAATCCTTAATGGGCTCTGATGCATGATCGATCTTGCTCATGAATTTCTCCACGAACTCTTTGTCATATTTATACTATGGTGGTAGAAAATGGTACATCGCACTGAGCCAATGACTGTGTCATTATTTGTCTTGAATTTGTTGTCTGTAATGTTCAAGTGTTCCACGACCCATCAAATAATTTTTGTATAGGGCAGGAGCTTGGCCCGAGCAGCAATCCTATGTAAAAATGAATTTGTGACATTGTCATAGGTGGTATTAGAAACAAAATAAGAATCCTCTGTTGTAAATATTCTTTGAGTAACCCTTGGTCTCTCATTTTCGAATAATCGATAAACAGATTCCCATGACGTACTACCAGCCTGTAAAGAACATATTGTATCTAAAAACAACCTTGGCGTGACAAGATTTTCACCTAGTGAAGCAACCAACTACTATTGAGCGACTGGTTTCTTTCTTTCTTTAGTTACCTTAGACATATCTTCTAAATGTCTCTTATAGGGACTGGCCTATAATGGAAAACACAAGACTAAGTGACAATTCTTTCACTAGAATGTCCTTTAATAGCGCAGATGATGGTTTTTCATATGATTTATGTATTAAAGGGAAAATCATGATAATATCTAGCCAAAAATCATAAATTCCCCACTCTTTGGATATTAAATGAAAAATGCGAACATACGTGGACTATGCACACATCAACATATTAGAGGAATTTTATCGGAGAAATCCCATGGTTACATACTAAAAAATTACGATATTTGAGGCTTCTAATATATATTGTTCAAAGATATAATGGTTATAAACATAGGTGGGAGTGTATATCAGGAGTTTTATATCGACGATGGGAGTATCGAGGATTTTAAACAGTGACATTCAATATAAAAAGTTTCGATATGAGTGAAGACTAGAATATCAGAGAATTGAGATATCGGACGGTGGAGCATCAAAGATATCATATATCGGGAGTGCGAGGCATCAGAACATTGCGATATTGTAAAATTTAGAGATAGCAGAAGTGCTAAGTATCAAAGATATCAAATACCAGAGATTTTTGGTGGTGCTTGTTAAAAAGTTATGATATTCGAGCATTTCAATATGCCAAGTGGTACTATTGTGGGGTTGGCAGTTCTTTAAAATATTTAATAAAAGTAAAGTTCAATTTACTTTATGTAATATATCATGAAAGTTTTATCGAGGAATGGTTTTATCATAACTTTCCTATAAGGAACATTATGATATTTCAGAGGTCCGATATAACTCCTCCAATAATGCATTATTTAAATAAAAAAAGGCCTATTGGATTTTGATGAATCGTAGTAATTATACGGTCTGATCTCTGATATGTGGGTTCCGATAATGGAAACCTTTATGTGATATGGTATTTTATTTGTAAAAAATGAAAAATTACCTTATTTTATTAGAGATAAAAGTTTTTATAAAAATTCAAAGGGGTCCCCATGATTTGTTATTTAGGTAAAAAAAAAAAAAAATGGGGAGGTTTTTGAGTACTACAATTGGCATGCATACACTTATTAACATTAAGGGGGAATATGTTGGAAACATAATCCATGAAATTATGTAAGTTTGGAAAAATCAATTAAGTGGAAGGTGAAAATCCTCAAGTCAAGGGAAATAATCATGAAAAGTTCAAGAGACCTTTTGGAATAGGAAACCAAGGGTCTAGAAAATGTCTATTAATATGTGTAATTTGTTAATTATATGCACCTCATGTTTATCCTAATTCATGTCTATTATTTTTGTGAGCTTAACAATAGGACCAAAAATGTGACACTTCTATTAGCTATGATGATTAAGTGAACATAGCGGCTCTTGGATTGGTCATAGTAAAATAAATGGAGCAAGAAGTGCTCAATATCAAGTAGAAATTAAATGTAGCCTAAAATAGGAAAAATATCTATGCAGACCAGTAGAGAATGCACAATGAAGTTTTAGTCGGAGACCATGTATATTTCTGCTCAAGACAAAGCAAGATCTCACTAAAAGTGAGGTGTTATGCTGAGTTGGTACCCAATTTATGAGGATCATTTCAAATTTATGAAATAGTGGGACCAATGTTTTATAGATCGATATTACCACCCCTAGTGAAAGCACGTGATTTTTTTCACATTTCTTTGCTTAAGAAGTATGTATGTAACTCACCCTCCCATATTTACCCATGTTTACAAGCTCGCAATGGTAAACATGAGAAAAGTGTCACTATGATATTCCTCAACCTCTGATTTCGAGTTATGGAAGTGGGTTTGACACATCAACAACTTACAAACATCCCTTATGGACTATATACCACTCAGGAGCCTGCAAACAACCCCAAATGGTAAATCCATGAGATAGAGCTCTATTAACAGGAGAAACTCCCCAAGCGCATGCACAACACAACATTAGTGTAGTTGTGAGGTCCCAAATGCACACATAGGATTGATTCCATGTGGTTATAACTGAGATTCCTAAGTTCAGTACCAATGATCACGCGATCTATGCCACATTTTCAAGCTAGCCTCTAGAACACTGCCCAAAACATCTTGTAACTTTCAAGGATCATAAAAATAATGAAAACAAAGATAAAAAAGTAAAACTTAATACATATCATATCCTAGACCTATATAGTACATTATAGACATTTTTTCAAACATATAGTAAACATGTAAGCTACATATTATAAATTCATATATGATCATAAACTTTTGACCTTCATCTTAGAATCACAAACAAGGATCTATACCCTCTCTATGTAGTTGCAATAACACTTTTTAGACCATGCATTCATCAACCATATAGTATCCCATCAAATCATTAACAAGAACCATAGAGAGAATACATCATATAACTAACATATAACCAAAATAGAAACGATGGAAAATCCATAAAATAACCATAATCATCAGTACAAATGCTTAGATCACAATATAAAAATATTTCATATTAACATAGAAAATGCAAACTGTTATGAACCAGCTCAAGAAAAAGATAGAAAAGATAGATCCACGCCTTAGAATTCAACCTCCTCGAGGGGGAAACCTCCTTTACGTTACATAAATGAATAATTATTGGATGATTCAAATGACAAAACCTCCTTTCTATATATAGGAGTCTAAGGATTCACAATATAACCTAGCAGACCTAACAATAATAATATAAAGCCACAAAAATAACAATAGAGGGATTCTATGGGGCACATTAATAACAATGTGGGGGCAATAGGGGCACAACAATATTAATAAGGGATACAACTACAATAGTAATGTGGTAATCACTAGTATTATAGGGACCCAACATGCCCCTCTCCTTCAGAAAAGTGTTGTCCTCAACACTTGAGTAGTTCTGGATGCTTCTGTATAAAATTCTCATCCTCCCATGTGGAATCTTCAGTGGATAAGTTTTTCCACTTGATAAGATACTCCGAAATTGATCGATTTCGTAGCTGTCGAGTTCTTGTTTCTGTGACTGCTTCTGGTTCCAATATAATTTTTCCTTCCTTGTCAAGTTCTGGCAATATTGTTTGAACTGGGAGCTTGTCACCTATAACCTTCTTTAAACATGAAACATGGAAAACTAGGTGCAATCGAGAAGCTGCAGGAAGCTCCAATTTGTATGCCATAGTACTAATCTTTTGCAACACCTTGTACGGACCATAATACTTTGGTGATAATTTATTATCCTTCTTAGCTTGCTTGAGGGACATTTGCTTATATGGTTGTAGCCGTAGGAATACCCAGTCACCTACATCAAAACTTCTTTCACTGTGATGTTGATTTGCCTGTTGTTTCATTCTATTTTGTGCCAACACGAGGTTATCCTTTAAGAGTTTGAGGACTTGTTGTTGATGTTCGATGTGATGTTGCACTGCTTGAACCTTAGAATTTTCTCTTAAATATGATGTGATGGATGGTGGCTGATATCCATAAAGTGCCATAAATGGGGTCATTTTTGTTGTTGTATGGAAGGAAGTGTTATACCACCATTCAGCCAGAGGCAACCATTTGACCCATTTTGTCTGTTTATCAGATACAAAGCAACGAAGATATCCTTCCAAAAATTAGTGTACTATCTCAGTTTGCCCATCAGATTGAGGATGATAAGATGAGCTATGAGCTAACTGAGTACCAAGACAAGAAAATAATTCTGTCCAAACATTTCCAGTGAAAATGGGATCTCTGTCACTTACAATAATCTTTGGGTTTCCATGTAGCTTTTGAATTGTTTCCATAAATGCAAAAGAAACTGTAGTGGCTTTAAATGGATGTGATAATGCACAAAAGTGTGCATACTTGGTAAGTTTGTCAACTACCACCATGATGACACTCTTTCCCTCAGACTTGGGTAAAAATGCGATAAAATCCATTGAAACCTCCTCCCAACGTTGGCTTGGAATGGATAAAGGTTGTAATAGACCCGGTGTCTTAATTGTTTCAAATTTATTTTGTTGGCAAACCAAACATTCCGCCACAAACTTTTGAATATCTGATTTAAGGCCATCCCAAAAAAATTCCTTCTTAACCCTGTGGTAAGTTTTTAAAAATCCTAAGTGCCCTCCTAAGGGAGAAGTGTGCAATTCCATAAGAATCTTTTGTTTTAGCTGGGAATTCTTATAGAGGTATAAGCGATCTTTGTACCATAACAAATCATTTTGCCAGCTAAATGTATTAGATGTATTGAAATCTTGTTGTAACTTTCGGATAAGTGCCCACACTTCTTCGTCATTCTTCCATTCCTCCCTTGCTTCGTTTATCCAATCTGGTTGGATAATAGAAATGGGGCACAACAATGCTTCCACATCCTCATCCTTTCTTGAGAGTGCATCTGCCGCCACATTTTTCTTCCCCTTTTTGTAGATGATTTCAAAGTCATAAGCCAACATCTTTGTGACCCACTCTTGTTTCTCTTTAGAGGATAATCTTTGTTCTAAAAAGTATTTAAGGCTATCATGATCCATTTTTACCTTGAAGTGTGTTCCCATTAGGTAGGGTTGTCATTTATTAAGTGCATGGAGTATTGCCAACATTTCCTTCTCATAAATAGCTTTGTGTAAAAACTTTCCCTTGATTGGACGACTTTCAAAAGCAATGGGCCTTTCATCTTGCATTAAAACAACACCAATTCCATTTCCTGAAGCATCACATTCCACAATAAAGCTTTTTGTTAGGTCCGGTGTAGCTAAGACCGGTGCTTGGCACATTGCCTCTTTAAGATGTTCGAAGGCCTTTGTTGTTGCTGGAGTCCATGAAAATGCATCTTTCTTCAATAATTTTGTTAGAGGTGCTGCTATTCTCCCATAATTCTTAACAAACTTGCGATAATACCCTGTCCACTCGAGAAATCCTCGCAGATGCTTTATGGATGTGGGGATTTTCCATTTCTTAATGGCTTTAATTTTGCTAGGGTCTACCTTAACTCCTTCATGAGATACAATGTGACCCAGATATTCCACCTCTTGTACTCCAAAGAAACATTTGGATCTTTTTGCATATAATTATTTCTCTTCCAATAGTTGTAGCACCCTGTCAACATGTTCAACATGATCCTTCCATGACTTGCTGTAGATTAGTATATCATCAAAAAATACTAACACAAATTTTCTAAGGAATGGTTTGAAAATGGGATTCATCAAACCTTGAAATGTTGAAGGTGCACTGGTAAGGCCAAAAGGCATGACCAAAAATTCATAATGACCCTCATGAGTTCTAAATGTTGTTTTTGGAATGTCTTCAGTCTTCATTCTGAGTTGATGATATCCTGAATGAAGATCTAACTTGGTGAAGTAAATTGATCCATGCAATTCATCCAGTAATTCATCAATGACAGGAATGGGAAACTTATCTTTAATAGTGAGATTGTTGAGCTCCCTATAATCCGGACACATGCACCATGATCCATCCTTCTTGTGCACCAATACTACTGGAGTAGAGAAAGAACTTTGACTTGGTTGAATTATGCCACGCTCTAGCATTTCTGCAACCATACATTTAATTTCACTCTTTTGGGCATAGGGATATCTATACGGCCTGCTGCTTGGAGGAACAGTTCCTGGAATCAGATGAATAACATGATCATGATCACGAATAGGTGGGAGATGTTTGGGAGTCTCAAATACCTTGGAATGATTGTCCAAGACCTTTTGGAGATCTAGAGAAATAGATTATTCCAATGTGGAAACATCTAGCGAACATAATTGTGCAATTACACCTCTTTGTTCCTTTTTTAGAAGCTTTGTCATACCGTTAGAACTGATTATCTTTCCCGGTTTCCCTGCAATACCCCTTAATTCAACTTCCTTTCCTTCCATAGAAAATTTCATGAAAAGTTCTTGAAAATTAAAAGCTATTGTACCCAAGGATTGTAGCCATTGGACTCCTAGTACAACATCAGCACCTCCCATTGGAATGGAAAGCATTGGGCTAGTCAATACATATTCTCCCATGAGTAGCTTGATATTATGGCACTTTCCTCAGCAATTTATTGTTCCTCCATTTGCAACCATCACTTGACACTCTGGTGCTAAATATAAGAATCAATTCAATTCTTTTGCTACCTTACAATGAATAAAATTGTGGGTACTTCCTGAACCAATCAACACTATTACCTTTTTCTTCTTGATTTTTCCTTCTATCTTGATGGTTTGAGGAGTGGTAATTCCTACCAACGCATTACAAGATATGGTTGGATTCATTTCTTCTTTATCTAGGTTTTGTTCCTGGAGTATATCCTCTTCTTTTGACCTTTCTTGCTCCTTTTCTTCTTCCTCTTCACAATCTATGTAGAATAATTTCTTCTCAGCACACTTATGACCTTTAGTGTATTTGCTATCACAACTATAACAAAGCCCTTTTGCTCTTTTTTCTTCCAACTGTTGTGGTGTCAACCTTATAGGTTGTGGAAGACTAGGGGCAACAACACTTCCATCTTTATAGTTGTGAGTGGTATGTTTCCTGGTTGCCATAATTTTGCTTTCCATTTTTCTTGTTAACCTGAATGCCTTCTCTAATGAATCAGGTTCCCAAAGGTGAACCTCATGTTGGATATTATCCTTTAAAGTCCCTATGAACACATCAATCCTATGCTCCTGTGGAATATTTTTTACCCTTATGTTCAATTTTTGGAACTCCTCAATGTGCTCCATTATTGAACCCTTTTGTTTGAGACTTATCAATTGGCTAAAAAAAGTGTTTCTTTTTGTATCCTCATAATGTGCTGTCAATTCTTCCGTAAAAACTGCCCAAGTGATAATTTGTTTATGAGAGCAAAGCCATTGATACCATACAAACTGATTTGGTTCCAAATATAAAGTTGCAATACGTACCTTTTGTGTGTTTTGCACATTATTGAGATCAAAAAATTACTCCATTTGTAATATCCATGTTGCGGGATCCTTTCCATCAAACTTCCTCATATCAATTTTTGGAATATGGTGGGTCTTCGATCCCACATTAGGGTCTGTGAAATCATGATTAACATTTCTTTTGTTAGCATCATGAGTTTCCTTTACTACCTTTTCACCATTAGTAATTATTTCTTGTAGAAAATTTGTCAAATCTGTCTTCAAATCTGCCATGTCTCTCTTCAAATTTGTCTTCAAATCTATCTTCAAATCATCAACATTAGCTTCCACACCCTTTATCCTAGATTCCACGCCATTTATCTTAGCTTCTGTTAGCTTTTGTGAGAGTGAAATTTATTGCACTTGGTCTTGTAATTTTGATATATCATGTAGCATTTCTTCCTCTTCTTCATGAGTCATGCTAGGGCTTTCAAGTTGCTTACTAGGTGTTTGCATTTTATTTCCTCGGGGCATCAGTTACAGATAACAATTGTCTACTATGCCCTTTGAAATCCTTCAAAATAATTTTTCAAACCAAGCTTAAGCAAAAATTTAAAAAAAATTACACACCTTTTTTCACTTTGTAGGAGCACGATATTGCCTCTGATGTCTCTCTGTAATTTCGGATCATCCAGTTTCAAAATTGCAACCTATAGTAGCCCTCTATCTCCTTTTTCTAATGCAACCAGTGTGATCCCAATTGGATTCTCCAAGGAAGAGTTATGTCAAATCTCCCACAGTGACCTGATTATAGACTAGTTCAGTAGAGCGAAATTGTACGACGTTCTGCATGTCCTTCTTTCGACCTTTGGCTCTGAAAAAGATATACAAGCAACTATAGTCCATCATATTTCTATACCATCTTACGAAATTTCAATCTGATGCTCCGAGAGAAAGTTATGATGATTTTCCCCAGGTCACCTATTTGGAATGTAATTCAGGAGTTTGCAAAAAGACCAAATTCCTCAGATCATATCTCCACAAATATAGTGTAAAAAGATCTGAAAATCGGACCTCTGATTTAGCGCGATGTCTTATCAAATGGGTTTTTTTTATCTTCTGAAACAAATTCCACGATGACCTGTTCGGAGTAGCGAAACCCTAGAATCCAAAGCTCTGATACCAAATGTTATGAACCAGCTCAAGAAAAAGATAGAAAAGACAGATCCACGCCTTAGAATTCAGCCTCTTTGAGGGGGAAACCTCCTTTACATTACATAAATGAACAATTCTTGGATGATTCAAATGACAAAACCTCCTTTCTATATATAGGAGTCTAAGGAGTCATAATATAACCCAGCCGACCTAACAATAATAATATAAAGCCACAAAAATAACAATAGAGGGATTCTATGGGGCACAGTAATAACAATATGGGGGCAATAGGGGCACAACAATATTAATAAGGGATACAACTACAATATTAATGGGGTAATCACTAGTATTATAGGGACCCAACACAAATCAAGTTAGGGACTTACACATACCTCTAGACCATAGATTGGTTGATCTGAAATATCTCTTTTAGCAAATTACCCACATGCCATATTACAACCATGAATGTGGGATAAGGCTTAAATGAAAATAAACCAACTTTGAATTCAATAGATGACACCACCTCAACCCCCCACTACAATGGTTTCACCTAACGAGTTTAGAAATCACAAACAACATCTAGATCATTTTCCACCGAAGATTCCAAGGTCTCCAAGAACTAGTAAATCAAACCACGACCATAGGGAACCCATGTTTTTCACGACTCTAGAGGATTTGTCCCAACTTGTAGGCTTTAGGGACTAGTAACTCAATCCACATTCTCCAAGGAACCTAAGATGTTCTAGGGATCCAGTGAATATTTTCCAACCCACGGCCATAGGAAAACTAAAAACCAATCAGAAAATATAAATGGGGAAGCCACTTCACCTTGGCTATTGAGGAAATGGAAAGGCATGGCTAAAACCAATATCAATCCAAGAAAATATCCATGCCAATGACAACATATAACCTTAGTGCCACATGTATATACCATGAACCCAAAAACTAATAAGGAGACCATACATGCAGCGTGTTACCTGCAAATAAATCTAATTGTATCTATTGATCCAACTGTCTCATTTTTCTTCCTTGGTATCCTTTGCCTACTCTTTGCTTCCTTGTTTGTCTTCTTCCAAATACAATAGAATGTGAGAGTGCTCCAAGAATTCCTTAGTGTACAAGATTATGAGGCTATGAGAGAATGAAAAGAGAGAGTTCAAACCCAAACTGTCAAAAAAAGGCTAGCAATTTTTTCTCTTATGCCTTTTTATCATTGATGCCTCTATTTTCTTCATTTTCTGTCATTTTTTCTCCAATTTTCCTTGCATGCAAATTTGTGTCCCTTCACATTCGTTATCTCCCATTTTCCTTTATTTTCATAATTAAATGCAAATTATTGGATCTTAGAATTTTCCAATTCCTTTGATAATTTTCAAATCCATAAATAAATGAAAATTGATGACCACTATTGTTTATTCCCACCATTCAGCTTGGAATACATGTCCCATGACCTTCGTTTTCTTTTATTTACATGGAAAATCAGCCAGGGGTTGTTATAATCTACATGACACTAACCATGTTGTTGATTGGTCTGTCATACATGTGGATCTTGACAGATAATTCCAACAAAAAACATTGTTCATCTTGGACTAAAGATAGGCCATGGTTTTAAATTGAGTAAAAAGGCATCTCAAGGTACAACGGAAGCACTTTGGACTACAAGAACAAGCCTGCGAAATGGAAGATCGAATGAGGGTACTTTACCCATTTTTGTTTAATATATAAAATAATGTAAGAGTTATAAATAAAAAGCTACATGTTTACTCTTCTTTCTTCATTTATAAAGCACCAAGAATGATGTTCCATTAAGGATTTGAGTTCTGTAATAGCCATTTTCCCTTCACACCATGATTGTAAACATAGTTATGCATTGCTAGTGTGAGAGTCAATGTTAGCTAGCGTAGACCTACAAACGCTAAAGAATAAAATATAAACTATACTTGGTGATTGACGAGAGGTGAAAACCCACAAATCCAAAGTTGTAAGGGTGGGAGCACATTTTATATCATGGATGAGCTCAGATAACTGTGTTGAATTTCATTAACAATCTACTAACCATCCTAATGATTAACACTATCATAAATTATGAGATGGGATTGGATAGTGTGGACATAGGACAAGATCCATCCCCAATCACCTCACAGATCAAGGTCGAAAGATAGCCTTAGAACAATCGAATAGATGATAAAAGAGGGCTAAGAGGCCAGTATATAGAGAAGAGAAAACAAAAGTAGAAGAGTGATCTAAGAATTGTCACATGGAAAGGGCAAGGAACTACTAGAGCTAAGCATGCACACTAAGCCAAATTGGACTTGTCACTTGTCCTATGCTCAGAGACCATGGGTGTTATTCGACATATTATTTTGTGTTGAGGCCATTATATTGTGTGTATATTCTTGAATAGTTAGTGGGAGGCTTAGTGGATGATCGAATCACTGTGGTGCTTGTTGTATGGTTGATAAAAAAAGCCTATACAATGGATTGGAAATCCTTGTTGTGCCTGTTACGAAAAGATAACTGATAAACAACTTGTACAATAAATTCAATTTATAGGACTAAGAAATACCACATCTAAAACCTAGGTGAAGCGCTGTGAATGAACTTAGGATAGAAAGTGGGTTATTATGATTCTTACAATCATAAGATAATTGATAAACCACCAGGACAATGAACTCCATATCCATGTGCCTATTGAGCCATGAGTGTGAAGTTTCCCCTTGATCAAGCATCCCTTTAGACTTTTGATTTTTCTGAGGGGTGGATAATGCAAGAATGGTCTTAGTGTAGTTGGCTTATGGTTGGGTGGAGAGTTGAAGCCCCTCCTTTAGTTTCTATCCATCTTTATATACTTAAGTAAGTTCAATGCATTGATATATTGAGTTATGAACTATGATGTCCCATGGAATGCACTTATCTGTGATGAACTCTTGTATGTTATTCAATGTGAGTGAATACTTGGATGATGTAGTCATTGTTATGCTCATGATTATATGATATATTGGATGTTATGAATTTAATGAAATCATGAGCTATATTGTCCATTAATTTGTTTATTGTTGATGTATTAGAGAAATTTTGATTTAAAAAATGGGTCTCAAAACAAAAATGTACAAAAAAATCAACTTTCTAAGAACCAATAAGATTCGATATAATGATGTCAACCATGGGGGATGATTCACCATTTTTGGAGTAAAAAGGTAAAAAGATGAAATAAAAAAACTACTCTTTCAACTTGTATTTTTAATTTTTCTTCCTACAATTTTACGCAAATTTCAAGCGAGAATATTCATTTGATGTGGAATTGAAGTTTGTATCCAAGAAGTACCCATGTTGCATACTTTTGATGGACCCTACTAAACGAAAAATGTGAAATAAATGAAAATATGTGATTGTAATCACACTTTTTCATGTATTTAACATTTTTTGTGTAGTAGGGTCCTTCGAAAGTCTTCAACATGGGTACTCCTTGGATGAAAAATTTAATTCCACATCAAATGAGTGCTTCAACCTGAAATTTGAATAAAAGATAAGTTGAAAATACGAGTTGAAATGGTAGTTTTTTCATTTTTCCCTCCAAAACTTGATGAGGTAATCTAATATTATTCTATTATTTCCACCATTATTTTATAATATTCCTTAGGAGGCCTAGTTGAGACCTCAAAATTTCTCTAATGGTAACAAGTTATGTGTATGTTTTCATTCATTACATTTCCATGGATGAGAGTGTAATATCTCATTTCCTCACAACACTTGTGCAACTTATTATGAGATCCACATTTCCTCTTGTAAAATTATCAAGAAATACCTACTTATAACCAGGCTAACAATAACAAACACCTACCTGGGAGTATGTGTAAATATTGTGAAAGAACCATACTAAAACATGTTGAAGCACAAGTCTCAGACCTCAAACCGTGTCGATGCATTTAATATTGGGATGGAGGGGAAACCCTGATGTCAAAGCCATGAGATCATGTGGGATAATGGGCTCCACCTAAGGCATAAAGTATAACAAAGGGTTTGCATGAGTCTCGAACCTCAAACTACGAGTTTGAAAATAAAACTAGATCGGAGAGCAAATCCTGAAGCTAAAGTCCCAAAATGACATATATTGGTGGGTTCCACCTCTAGGATCAAGCATAATGAAGGGTAGTTGTGTGTCTCAAACATTAGACTGTGGCTTTGTAATTGAGATTAGAACATAGAGGAAACCTTGATGCTAAAGCTGTGAGATAACGTGGACCAATGGGTTCCACCTCAGCCAGCAAGAATAGTAAAGGCGAGAAGTCAAGCATTGACCTTGGGTCGTGAATTTGTAATTGAGATTAGCATGTAGAGGAAACCCAAATGTTGAAGTTTGAAGATGAGTTGGATCGGTGGGCTCCATCTTGTACGCTGAGCATAATGAAGGGAGGTTACAATTATCGGTCCTTGGCTTCCAATTGAGATTGAAATGGAGGGAAGGACAAGAACTGTAAGTTGAGATGACACCACTTAGGGTGATGTGGTCTAAAATGATGTGACTTGGGGGTGGAGCCTACTGGGCTTGCGATTCTTTGAGCCACCAATATTTTCAAAGGAACTAAGTGGAGAGTGGGCCCAGAGATCGATGGTTGACATCAAATGAAGGGGCCACTTTGTAGTTGATGTTTAATGAATATGGAGTGCACAACAATTGCGAGTAACACCAATGCACCAATCTTTGCTCGAATACTGAAATGAATTAAATATTTCGTTCCTTAAATTAGAAACCACCATTGGGGGGGGGGGGTGTTAGTGCTGCAAATTGTTTTGGATGAAGTTGTTTCCTAACCTAACATAACATGCAACAGGGCAAGTGACCCAATGGACAAGTAAGAAACCATAGAAATTCCACATGGGCTATGCAAGAGCCACATGGATGCCACGTGGAGATCCATATATTGACATAAACCCTTCTTTTTGGAAAATTTCTAACAATAATTTGCATCTTGGGAGTGAGATCAATATAAAATTTATACCATTGAAAGGAAGCTCTCGATGGCGTGTGCGAAATATTGATATTAATTTTAGGTTTTGAAAACATTAAGAAAATGAAGTCGTGTGACCCAAACCTAATAATAGACTTTAAAGATTGTGCCAAATCAAACAACAACTTAACATAAGCCACAACCAAAAGTAATTACAACTTTAACCAACAACTCTCATTTCTCATGAGTGAAATAAAGATCAGTATCCATTGAAAACTGTTGTCATTTTTCAAATATTTAACAAGGATGTAAGGGTATGAGAACATGGAGTAAATCCATCTGCATAGCATAACAATATGGCACGGGAAAGTAATCAAATTATGACATGGATACTTAGAATTTATGTATATGCATATTTGGTGTTTTTGGTAGTGGGAAAGTCATAGTCATCAGGCCTGGAATTTCAAATTTCCTCTGCCCATCAAATGAAAATATGATGATGTTTTGGAATTTTTTATGCCTTTCATGTTACATTTTATACAAATTTGTGAGTGTCAACCCTTATGTGAAAACTCTCTTTAGACTACTCTTATATCTCAAATTTCATGAATCTCCCTCTGAGAGTACCTTGTTTTTTCCTAAATTAAAATATGTGTTTCAATGGAGCGTACAACCATACTTTTAAGTGAGATCAGAAGAGCCTTTTCAGCCTTTTCAGAAGGGAATTATTTCACTCTCTTTTCTCATATACGTACAAAAGTTAGATAAAATCAATTTTAACCTTGCAACAAAGTTCAATTCTAACAAAACTAAAATAATTTACTAAGTCTCAATAGAAAAAGAGTGAATGAGGTTTCTTCCAGTTCTTTCTCCTTCCTAGTCACTAAGTAAATGACAATAGCGTGTATCAGAATTTAACTACTTATGTTGTATTTTACAAGATGGATGACTTACCACAATTGTATTCCCAATATAGTCAGAGACTGTTATTGTGAACCTTTGGCACATATCATAAAACATTTGAAGTGGTGTACAACCTTTAAATAGAGGAAGATTGTTAACAGATAGAGACAAACAATATTTATACACGTTTCCCAAATGAGTCCGCGAAAAAGATAGTCTGAATCAATATTCCCTAGTGTAAGAACCCAAGATTGAAGAAGTATAGACATGATTTCTTGACTGCATTTACTACCATTAAAGAATATTGAAGCCTAAAATTTTAGGGCTATTACTTACGTCATTTTCACCAAATCTAGATATGCAGACCAATCATATTTTTTTGGAGCGTATCTCTTAACAATGCCCCAAAATACTTGCATAACAACTCTATCCACACCAAGAACCTTCAAGTCAATTAAGCCTTCTTGAATCACCTTGCAATGGTTTTGGAAGTGGATATTGTATCTAAGCAAGCATTACATAAAAGGGTATGTTATTCACAACCAAAACAAGGAGGATGAGCCTGAGTCAATCTACATCCAATGGGGAAAACCTTAACAATACTATGCAAATCCACATTCATATTACTTATAACTGACTCATAATGGAGAGTTGTTTTACCTATTACAATCATTTCATGTTGACAAGCAGGGGTTTACGAAAAGATTCCAAGAAAAACCCATTTTGGTAAAGGAAAAATCATTTCAAGATTGTCTCTCTAAATGTAACTTGTAAAAAATAATCACAACAGTTCTCAAGTACCATGAAACTTATGGGATCCACTAAATGTTTATTATCAAAATCTGCATAATTTTTTTTGTAAAATTATCCTTCTACATAAACAAATCCCTATAAATATCTCAAACCATTTTGTACCTATATCACATAGAAGAGATTTTAGAGTCATTAACCTTTATATATTCACATTTTGAATGAGGATTGGAAGTCAGAAAATTGTAAAATTGTGGCAAAGCATAAAACATAATGCATTTATTTACCAGGACACAACAAAAATGATAAATTTCACAAGTCTCCAATATTTTCATTCTAAATGTCAAGATTACTATGCAAAATCCCTTGTAGAATCATAAGCTTTCAGCTAAGGTTGAGAACCTATATATGGATTCCTACATATATCAGAAGGTGTCCAAGATTTTGTGGATTTGTGTTTGTTTTCACAGTAAAAACATGTAGGATCAATGGTACTACACTGATGTATGTCACTCTTCCAATATTATGGAAAGCAGGTAGCATTATATAGTACGTAGTATGAATGAGTGGGTTTTAATCATCTCATAGATAATAAAAATAAAAAAAAATAAAAAAAAAAAATGAATAGTGGAATATTGTCAAAATAATTTTAAGAATCTAAAAATTAGTAGTTATTCCTACTTTGCAAGAGATGTGTAAAAAAGACAATTGTTTTTATAAGGATCTTGACATTAGAGAAATTGTGCTGATAGCTGTAGTGAATATGTTCCTCCCAAGGTGAATATGTTAGACAGGGACGAAAATAATTTATTTTCCAACACAAACAACCAATTATTTCACTAAGACTTTTAACCACTGTCTCACTCTTATAGAAGCTTTTTCCTCTATTCAATACCTGATGATCAAAGTGCAATATGGTTGGTTAATCCAAACAGTACATTGTGATCAACATGAATGGTGACTCAATTTATCATCTTGTTATTACTTTATATATATTTCGCATGTAGACTCATAACACATTGTGAATGAGCATGCATAATAGGTGTAATTCTTTTTCCCATGAGAAAATTGGTTATTACACATTAAAATTTATGATTGATGCACCTAATTCTACTAATACGATCTCCTTTGATAGTCTCTCTTTCTTATACCAAGAAATCTCATAAATACATTATTCAACTACAGTAACTAGCTTTTAACAACCCACCACTGATGATCATATTTCTAAGTTTTTCAATAGGTTAAGGGGAGGTCCTATAGACCACGTAGTTCTCAAAGAATGTTAAAAAGTAAAAACACAAACAAAAGGAGACGACGTTTATTGGACGGAGAAACTTAACCTTTGCATTGGCATCCTGGATCTTAGATCTTTCTCCTCTACAATAGAACTTCCAGAAGTGTCCCCGCGACTTACTAGAGTTATTAAAGTCACCTCTTGCTTAAATGTAATAATAGTAGATTCTTGAAATGGTAGACTAATTTATATGAATCCCTTTACATAGTTGGTTCTTCGGTCCTAAATCCAACCACCAACGAGGAAGACCTTGGCACTAGTATAGATGCTTCATGGTGTCTCCAACAATATGAATCAATTCTTCCCCTTCCATTTTGCAAGGGGAAATGTAGAAAAAATCTTGGAATAAGGACCGTGAATGCCCTCACTTCTATGGGGAGGAACTCATAACCACCATTCTAATAATCAAATCCACAAAACTCTCACAAATTAGAAACACTACCTCTCCTAAACAGTCTAAAAATTATAGAAAATAACCAATTTAAGTTGAAACGCTCCAATGTTGATCTCATCCAAAAAAAGTTGTGATATTAGATTCCACAACATAAATGAAATCAACACAACCCATAAAAGACAGTAGAAGCCCTGTAAAGGCATAATGAAGCCAAATTAAATGTACCCACATATTGATCTGGTCCGAGAAGCCAATAGGAATCCCAAATGTGATATAAAATTTGAATCACAATAGTCTACAAACACTACAAATTCCAAATATGGATAGGGATGTTATATTTTTCTCTTGATAAGCCCCCTCAGTCTACTATTCTTTTCTGGTGATGTTGATTTTGCTCCTGCTTTGCACAAATTGGTGCAACGTGGTTACATGGTCTTGCTTGTTATTCCATTTGGAGTGAGAATCTCTTTGACACTTTACAATGCTGGGCAATTTGTGTGGGATTTGCCTAGCATTGTTCAGGGGGAGGGTCCTGTTCCTGAAAAATCGTTTTTGTCACAGTCACCTGAGTTGGCCTGTTATCCACTTCATTGATTCTCAGGGGATGACTCAAATATTACAAATGATGAAGAGGCTATTGTCTATAAATGGATGCCACATAATGGGTACATTGTTGGAACAAGTTCAACCCAAACTTATACCTTGCATTCAACTCATATAGTTGTAGATTTGTCCAGAATTCAATTTATAGGACCATCAACACAAGTGAGTGTTGCCCTCTCAAGGGGCTTCAGTAGCTTTCCAATGTCGTCATCTTAATTGGCACAAAATATTATTCCAAATGTCAAAACTTCCTCTACACCAATAATTTCTAGAAAATCTCTTCCAGTAATCCCTTTTTACATATGTTGGTCACTCTGGTACACCATTTGATACCAATCGAGCACCAAATTCAACTCCCTCAGTTCACCTAGCTCATATTCAAGGTTTGAAAGGGAAACTTTTGAAGCTTGTAAATACATTTGAAGGATATTTTCTACTCGACCATGTTCCACCAGAATATCATAAAGTATTTGGAAGACTTTTATATCTTGCTGAATATGGTTCTTGTAAATTGGTTAATTTAATAAAGAAGATGTTAGATACTTTTTGCATAGAGGGGAAAGAGCACAAAAAATTCTTGTGTTTAAGAGAACCTGCAACTACCTCATATGAAATTAATCCTTGCAATACAAGTTCTTCAGATGTGGTTAGCAGAGAGTCTCAGGCTATGAAGATAGAGATGAGCAAAAAAGTACAAGAAACATATTTAGATTCAGATGCATGTAATAATTTGTTGCTTGAAGATGCTGAGGAGTACTATGTGGAGGAAAATGTTGTTTCCTACACAGATGAAGGATCACTTGATGAAAGTGCATGTGATGCATTAGAAGGAGATAGAAATGAAGATGGCTTACTTTAGATATATAGGAATGCCAAGATATATGTTGCAGAGGTTAGGCTAGAGGTATTCAAACAAGAGCTACAAGGACTTTTAGTGAGCCATTCTCGAAAAAGTTTATTATCTAGGTTTTTGACTTTATATTAACAATGATATGAAAAAGCACTTGATTGCAGGATATTTGGCATTCAAGAGATTCAAGCTCTAATTGAGAAAGTCAGAGATGTTGCAGTAACAGAGGAAGAACATGATGGTTCTGAACAAAAATTCCTTATTGAAAATTGTAGACGTTGAAGTAATAAGTAATGACATTGCATTTGTGGCCAGTTTAGTTGGTAATGGAAAATTTTCATTGGTGCATCACTGCATTGTATGAATGTTAATACAATTCCATGTTGATAGAAAAGATTTCTTTAATGACAAAGAAAGTTCTTATGTTGAAGCTTTTGCTTCTCAACATTGTATCATCAAATACACTTTATTAATTTGTGTGTTTGATGATCGAGTCAATCAATGGCGTAAGGACCTACTGGGGACAGTTGGTTGGCTAAAATTATTTTTGAGATTATTGCATATTATTTTGTTATTCGACCCCTTTCTTTTCCTAACTTTCAGAAATTAGATATATACACTAGATTTTTTTATCAAGTTTTCTTAGTACAAATGACTAAGGTGGGGAATGTTATCCCTTTTGGATAACAAAATGGAATCACTCTATTTTTGGAGCTACACATTTGCCCAAGAGATAAAATTTAGGATTTGAAAACAACTATTTATGGTAGATAAACACCCATGGTAGAATTCTTGCTTATTAATCCATAATATACAAGTTTTTAAACTTGATGTTCTTTTGATATGAGCATTTGGTAAGTGGACACTCATCTCACGGTCCATTTTGATCAACTCTATTCTTATGATTGTTGCACCAGGAAAGGTGTGTTCTTAGCATTCTACAATTTACTGTGAATGAGACATATAATGTTTGTGCTTAAAAATTAAAATTATAAATAAAATATTTGTAATGTAAAAATAAAATAAAAAAGTAGCAAGCATATATATATATATATATATATATATATATATATATATATATATATAGAGAGAGAGAGAGAGAGAGAGAGAGAGAGAGAGAGAGAGATTAGCATAAATTTACGTTAACTTTGGGTCTTTTGTATAAAGACATCCATTTTAACTTTGAATTTTCTAAATATAAAGAGAATCATATTTTGATTTGTTTGTATTATTTTTTATGTTCAATAAATTTGAAGTTAAAATGAATTCATGTTGATTTATACTTGTAGAGCAATCATTTAGATCTTATCCTAGGTCATTTGGATTTAACATTTAGTGTCTTTACTAATATTCATATTACCTTTGTATGAGAAGTGCCATGGAAGATGTAATTTCCAAGTAACAACTTTGCAATGTACTGAAATTTATGTTTCAGAAAAAAAATTTAAGATCTTAAAACCCTTTTTTTAAATAAGCCTATCTGTTAAAAGTTCTTTCCAATGTCAACATGGCATGGATGTATCATTCGAGTGTTAGTAGGTTTGGAAAAAAACTTTCGGGAAAAGTTTTAAGATCTTTTTCCTTTTATTAATAAGCCTACCTGTTAAAATTTCTTTCAATTATCAACCTGGCAAGATCAATGTATCGTTCCATAAGTTTTTCACAGGGAAAACATATACTAGACAATCATAGATTCACAGTGGATATTTCCCAATTAAATTGAATTATTGGTACAAGTTGTACAAGATGAGAATTCTTATTTAACCCTATGTTGCGAGTCTATTCTATCAATACTTACACTCTAAGATACTTAGGTCACGGAATTCGAGTAAACATTTTTTTAATGAAGATTTAATGGTGACTTGTGACTCACCAAAGACCCAAGGGTTGAGTCAATAAAGATTCCACAAATAGAAAATAAAGGAAAATACATGTTTCTTTTAAAATACAAGATGTTTGGAAAAATTCATCCTTGGATTGAAATGTGATGTGGAAATTCATGATATACGTTGTGGAAAATTAAAACATTTGGATGTCTAAACTAGATAAAATATTGAATATATAAAGTTTCTTATGATCATGAAGAAAAATGAAAATTTCATAAATCTTGCTACATGAGAATTGAGGACAACTAAGACACTTCCCTTTATGATAGTAGTTTGTTATAACTATATTAATTCATTTTTTCTTAAATCAACGCTAAAAAGTGTGTCTTGATTAGTAATTTCGAAAATGAAGTATAAAAGTGTGCCAAAAATTATGTCAAATCAATGGATTAGGGGAAATCAAGGGAGATATTACATAAATTATGTGCCATAACTCCCCTAAAAATTAAACTCGGTGAAAAAATAAAGCAAGCCCAATTTATTATTGTCATTATAAAATTGAAATAAGCATTGTCAAAAAATTGTGGTGACTGTTCTAAAACTAGTAGAGAGGGAAAAGGTATGTTTTTTTCTTGCCTTAGTTACATGCTAGACTCCATCTCATCATGCAAATACAATATAAAAATAATTTTAAATTTTATTCCAAGTATGTTTAAAAAAGAGTTGACATGTACACTTTTAGCATTTCATAGAGGAGGGTATCAAATCTATTACTACAAAGTGGCTTTTCACCAAAGTAGTCAAGTTAAACAAACGTGGTCTAATCAATTGAGATAGGGTAGTTCCCCTAACAAATTTTGGGGTTAGGTCGAGTAAGATCAAACCATTAAATTAAGACTTTCATGCGGTAAGGTTTGCTAACACTGATTATGGTGCATGCATCATATCCCTCAAATTCCTATCTTTCAAATTATGATTCCCTCTGAGATTTTTCTATTCATTTTCATTATATCCTTTACATTTAAAAATAAACTCTAAAGTTCTTTGATTGCACCTGACAGGAAATGTTGATTGTTCACATAACCCAAACGAACTTCACACCACTTTACTCAGACTGTTCACTCAAAATGGAAATAACAGATCCCTCCACCTGCATGTCCAGCCAATCCAATCCAAGCACTCATATGATTTCTTATTTACTCCAATTTCGACCATGGGAGTTATTATACAAGGCCATTGTTGGAAAGTCTTGGGTGGAAGCAGGGCCCTATTGTTTGCAGAGTGTCGTTTACTATCTGGAAATGCTCCCGGACTCCACCTCGAGCTCCTAAAAGGTATTGGCGATGATCATCCAAATCTCTTTGTTTCCCTAGAGTTTGGCTAAAGGGTTTATCTGCAAATTCCTTCTAACAATGATCGACCTAAAAGGGTATGTGGGAGATTATGTGCCAGCATGTCCCAGAAAATCTATGACATGGACTATGCGAATGTGCCCAATGTGTCAAAGTAAGAGGCTTCACCAGCATAATAAAATCATCAAGAAGGGAAATCTCAAAAGAAACATAATATTATCCACCACCAACAGTTTCTAAGGCATAGGAATGATGTATATGGACCAAAGTTATCGCGTTGAGTAGGGTTATGTACTGCGTTATCTATTTTTCATGTTAAAGCACAAATTCAGTTGATTCCACACACACCAACTCAAATTGAGGCACAATTCAATCCTGAAATATCTCTTCTAATATAAGAGAGATATCTTATGCACTCGCACCTGTACATGTTCTAGTTCTTTGAAGGCTTCACTAATTTATGCCTATGCTATGTCCATCTGCATACTCACATGCAAAGTGAATGAGTTTTCTTCTGCACCAAATTCTTGAAGGAGAAGCAATTATATCAACTGGGTATTACACAGGCTACGTTGATGAAAGAGATCACTGTATTGGTAAAATGATGTCACATCTTATGTTTTCATAGTTGTCGATTTTCTCTTTACCACTAATTTTAATTGCTTTGCCTTTATCATCTCTCAACACATCTGGCCGAAAAATTCCTTTATTTTATTATCTTAACCAATCTTTCTCCCTCACCAACCTTTCTCCCTCTAATTAATACAGGAAAGGTGGTCTAGCCTTTAAACTCCTTTACCATATAATTTCCAGCACGTTGCGAGGAACGCCTCGTCTATTTGTAACTGACTAGAAATAAGAAATACAGAGGATTTAGCAAAGAGAGCGACTCCTTTAGGGATAAGAGTGGACTATCAAAAAACAAAAAAGAGTAAGAGGTTTCACCTACAAAATAAAATCTATGTCGAATGACTCGCCAATTGAATCATATATATAGGGAGAATGCGGTTACACGGAAGCTCACTGCTAGATATAGAGCCAAATTATGACAAGGATAAAGCGACTATTGAAAATATTATAAAATGGAAGCTCGATATATGTTAATCTTATGTGTTCCTTTTTGATAAAAAATATCTTTGCAAAGGACTTACGAAAGCATGATATCTTAGTTGACGAGATTATCCTCTCAAAAGTATAAAAAAAGTGAAAGAAAAGTAAAGGACGTCAAAGAAAACGATGCGTTAGTTGATTAGCATAGTTGTTCACAAGTTTTCCAAAAAAATTGTGAACATATATATACTCCAAAAACGAAAAATAGTCCAAAGTTTACATTAGTCCAAAGATTTATTTTTCAAAAAATGATAAAAAAAAACTAAATGAAGATAGTTGGAACGCACTCACTCTATCTTGATATTACAATCAAAAGTTATAAACAATTTTCTATTAAAAACATAATATTTTTGTTAATATATTGATTCTGTGCCATATTCGGTCATTGCTACGTCAATAACATAACTTAAATTTCCATAACCATTCACTCTAAAGGGGAAAGTAAACTTCACTAGTTATTTTGTATATCTTTAAAATTTGATTACTTTGTTTTCTATAATTTAAGAATTAATTGATTTTTAATGAGAGAAAAGTAATAGTAAATGTGTTATAACTAAGATGAGATAGGTTAATCTTTTTTGATGATATGAAATCTATCATCACTCAGTTGTCAAATCATGAGTGAGCATCATCATTATTGAAGGAATACCATTGAGTAACCACACACTTCGAATTACCCACTACTGGTTTCTATGGGGGAAATATTTCACTGTTTCTAAGATGGCTCTCGACCTTTAATACATGAAAGGAATTTGAGTCCTTAGCCAACTAAAAGCACTTTAAAAGCACACTCATGATAGAGGTTTTTTATCTCAATAAACATAAACAATTAAAAGTTTTAATTGGTTATTTATTATGTAAAAAAGTAGTATATTTTTTTTACTATTTTCAATAAATAATCATTTTCAAGAATATTCTTCTTTGAAACATAAATAAAAAATAAATATTAGAATTTTCCTTAATTTAAAATAATTTTGATACTAGTTTTAATAATTAAGTTCATTGTACTCATAGACATTTTCATTGGCATTTTCTTAGAGTTTTTCCTTTTACGGACATTTAGTCTCAATTTTTTTACCCTTTGCCTTAGACATTGAGGAAAAATGGTCATCATCTTAACCAAATCTTCTCTTCACTCTAAATAGCGGGTTTCATCTTTCCATTCTTGTAGATTTCCTCATGCAAATAAACCAATAACCTCACACATGCATAGAAATGTTCCCCATGTCCACTGGAATTTTACAACCAAACTAACATAATGAAGAAAGGGACTCAAGATGCATTAATTCTTGGATATCTCTTTGCAGTAATGCTTAAACCAATACTTATAATCCATATGTCTATATGTCATTAAACACCTATTCTAAGGGTAAAAAAATTGAGAGTAAATGGCCCTTGAAGGCAAAACCCTAAGAAGAATTCCAATCAAAATGGCTAAAAGCACAATGAACTTAATTCTTAAAACTAGTAAAAAACAAATTTAACCATATTGATGACTAGGGTTTGCAGCTCTTGGCACTTTGAATAGTTCATGTCATCAACTTCACCACGAACAACTCTGACCTAGTGAATGTAAAATTTTCCAAGAACACCTAAAGAGGGTAGTTGGGAAGCAGTCTCACACACAATATCGGAAGCGTTGGCTTATCATTTGAATCCACAATCACTGTTATAATCCTCACATGCATGATTCTCTTATACTCTTGTGAAGTATTCATAAAAGTTGCATTAGGCCCTCCAAATTCCATTGAAACTCCAAACCTCTGAGCAAATCCAATAGCCATATATGCTTTGAACTCCCCTAGAGACTTTGATAGTGTCAAAGCCAATAGATGTGGCCATGACAACCTTAACACCATTGATATGTACACTCATGAAATCAAAGGAATCCCAGACCTACCCTTCAGTTCCAATATATTATACTAGAACCCTACATACATCCTTGGAATTACCGTAATCAAAATCCTTCAAAGCAACCTTCGATGCGTTCATATCAAGGGCACCTACCCAAATCGGCATGGATTCTGCTATAATAGTCTTCATTGAGAAGAGAAACATTGTACATGGGAAAGTTGATGAGGTCTGTAATCATAGTTTGGAAAATCGATAGTGGCTCCAACCTCCCCTAGGAAATCATTGCCTAGTCAATTTTTTGTCTAGCTCTTTGAATTTTTTCTCTGAGTTGTATTGACTTGACTGGTAAAAGCAACAGTGTGAAAACTCATCCATTTTGTCTTCATAATTTCCCTTACCTAGCATGACAACATAATAAACCAACAATTCCCTCCATACTCAAGGACTTAATTAAGGAATTGTATAAATTTTGTGGTCAGTAATTTTCCATAAGTCATTTTGCTCGAGGCATAACTATATGCTGCAATGGAAAATTTCCATCACTATGTAAGAAACCAATGAAAAAGAAGGTTGCTCTTTGTAATCATAGTCCCAAATACAATCATCTAAATAACCCATTTGAAATCCTTCTTTTCTCTGCATTAACTTTGTATCAACTCATACATTATGATAAGTCACTTCCTTCCCATCACTTTCATTTCACACCAATAAGTTCACTCAACATTGCAACTATCGACTCAGTTGTTGACGTTGTTGATGTTGTTAGCTCAACTTATCCTACATCCATCCTACTCTAGCATTATGGCTTCCAAAATCACAAAATAACTCTCGCCTTCTATGACATGTTAGGTTGCATCATCAATGTCACCTTATGGGACATGCAATGCCATGTTGAATGGGATGAATTTCTTGACCTTGCCACGTCAAAATCCACTCCATTCCTTCTAATCAAAGGGGATTGTGACGTCGAGTTAAATGGAAGGAATATTGGAAATATCCCCACAACTTGCCTTCTTATAAACCCAGATGTTGTTGCAACACACCAATTCCAGCAATGGTTTTAGGAAAGAGGTTCTAATCCATCCTTTCCTTCACTGAGTGGAGCATACACATGTTTCTCTATCAAGGTTTTCAAAACAAAAACAAATTATAAAAATGTTGCAATGTCCCATTCTGAGAAATCTCCATGGATTTTCGTCTATGCTACTACTACAATAATTAACATGGAAGATTTTTACTTCCATGCATGCCCCCTCCTCATTCATGGGATGAAATTCATGGGAAAGGTTGTCCAACAATCTAAAAGCATGTGTCATTGCATGAAATGCCATGCAATGGTTCCTTCCTTGAATGTAAATATCATTATGTACTTCATCTTGAGTTGCATGACCACACTAGGCATCTAGAGAATGTCATTGCTTTCAATAATACTACAACTAAACTCTTGGTTGCAACAACGAAGGACCTTTTCCTCCTTTCAAGCGAGCTAGAACCCGTGAGAGACATCTCCACCAAGATCAAATGTCATCATTTATTTTTCACCCTTCTTATTGAAATAGACAATTTCAACATCATTGAATGTGTCTGCCCAACCCTTATGCAATTTGATTTATGTTCAAACCTTATTTCATTCCTTTTAAAAAAACCCAAAAAAATTAAACTCATCTATTATGTTACCTTCTACCTACAAGGAAAATTAAACTCCTCTATTATGTATCTTCTACCTACAAAGATTCCCATTGTTCTTGGACATTTATGTTAGTGCAATTTTCTTCTTAAATTTAATCTCCTGCTCATTTTTTAGAAGATATACAGAAACTCAAATTTTCATTATATTTCATTCTCCATATATTTCGCTCAAATGTTACTTTCCACATTCTCACTACTCTTATCTGCGTTCTTTTGCACCTCTCAGTAAAATTGCAGTCCATTCGTTTGAAAATCCAAAAATCTTTGTCTGCTTGCAACGATCTCACCGTGGAACGGGTAGTTGTCTGGAATCTAGGACAGTACCTGCAAGAAGATTTAATGTGTTCTGCTGGGCCCAAAAGTAGGGTGGCGCCACCCACTCCCCCGGACACCGACGTGGCAACGACCTACAATGAGACCCTAGAGGGGACGCGGAGATGACGAAAGACACGGGGGAAAAACGGGAAAGAGGAGACGGAGGAATGGCAAACAGTCGGAGAGAGGAGGCCGAGAGACGTGGGGTCCAGTCGCGTGACAGCTCAGATAGCTGGGAATGCGAAACAGAGGAACAAATAAACTAAAGGGTCAAAATCTCTTTGATATGGTGTTGCATTAAGTCGTCCGAATAATGGGTATGAGAAAGGAAGAGCTGCTGAAAGCAGGAATTATCGGACGCGTTGTTGATCATGCCGATGCCAATATGAATTTTGATGTGCTCTACGAGGATAAACGAATCGGTTTAGGTCAAGAAGTACCGCTGGATGATGTGCGAGAAAAACCTACTATTGCAATCATCGACAATCTGCAAACGTTCAGGTTCCCCACATTAATAACTCTGGTAAATTTGATTGCTATTTACTCAGAGTTACTCCTCAATAATTAATATTGTATTATTGATATTTGGTCAAAATCAAATTCGACTTCTACAATTGCAATGAATTGATAATCAGATTATGACTCATCCTGACGCTCGCGGAGGCGAGTATTTGCACTGGTATGTTGTAACCATCTTGAATTTTGATAAAATTTGTCATAGTATGGTACCGAAATCCTTTATTGAACTTCCTATTCACAATATTAATCCTCAGTTGTACAGGTTGGTTACCCATTTCGTTGTCGTCAACCAACGTGAAGGAAAGAGATAAATTCAACCAACCAAGAATCGAATTATGTAATCAATTTCAAAATTCCAAGATTCCTAGGTTCCCTCGTTAAACATAAACATATGACCAGTCTTACTAATCCCAAGATATCAACTGCAGCAAGGCCAAAATAAGACAGAATCGAGCACAACCTCCTAGAATCTCAACATAAAATCGAGACATTCAGCGGTGCAACCTAAATAATAGGGACCCAGTCTACAATCGAATTTGGATGGGGTTAAAAATCAATATCTCTTTAATTGTATTTCTAATCTCTTTAATGTGTTTAAATTATTTTATTTATTTTACATGGTTGTTAAATAATTTGCAGCCGATTTCAATGTGACATAAATTCGTTAAATACATAAACAAAAACTTACATTATTATAAACGTTAGAAATATATATTTCAACAATAACTTAAATTATTATAAACGTTAGAAATATATATTTGAATCATAATAGATATAAACAATAACTTATATTTTCTGAATTCAGGCACGCTTCTGTCATTTATATTGAATAATTAAAAAAAAATATTTTTGATAGTAATTATATAGGAAAAGTTTTATCTAAGTGTTTTGAATTATTCAATGTGATTTTTTTAATAACAAGATGAAAACCCATAGACAATAACTTAAATAAAAAATAATATAAAAACACTTAATCAAATTAAAAGCAATAATAAACAACTATATATATATATATTAATATATAATATCAATTATTAATATCAAATTATATTAAATAAAATCTAATCAAACTTTATAAATATATAGTTCAATCATAATTGAAATAAATAATAATCTACACTAATAGAAATGTTGAAACATATATTTAAATATAAAATTTAAAATCATAATTTACAAGATTGAATTTGAATTTAAAATCATAATTCACAAGATTGAATTTGAATGCGCTAAATTTCACTAAAAAAACTAGAATTCATTAATACGCATGCACATCCTTTGGTTGAAATACACCCCTATTCAACATAACCTCTCGATACCTCTTAAAATAATGCAAAAACATAATTAAAAAATAGAAGTAATTCTTGAATTCACGCTTGGATCTATATGGAACAAAAGATTTAGGTAAAAATTGCATAATAGAAGTTATTATTATTTTATGTAGTTCATCATGATGACAAAATGAAGATGCAAATAATAGCCATATCTTAAATAAAATGAAGATGCAAATAATAGCCATATCTTAAATAATGAAAAACACTTTTCTGACCTATTTAGCATGTAAAGAAAATATTACATAGGTGTGAGGAACTTCGAAAGCAAAGCACCAAAATTTATTCCTAGTTCAACTGAATCGAACGAAGTAGGGAAATTTTAATTTTGTTTACTTACTTTCTTGAATTTGGATAGATTGTATACGCATTCCCTTTTATTCTCCGTCATCAAGAAATTGTGATTTGTAAATGGTTCCAACTTAATAAGTAATTTTTTTATTAAAAGTATTGATAGAAGATTAATGAGACATTGTTTTTGGTGTGTTAGAAAAGAAAGTGTATGTTATTTGAGAAGGCAAATTGCTGTAATTACAACAAAAGTGCTCTGAAGTGGCCTTTATCAGAGAAACGAATAGTGTCTCTCATATCGTACTCTAATTAAAGAAACCAAAGAAAGATATACAACTCTTATTTGTAATTTTTAAGACGTCGAAAGTATATCTTAAATTTTATTCTAACAAATATTTATATTTTAATAAATAATATTTTATTCATAGCATGAAATAATGGTAAAAAATCATTCCCACCTAAGTTGCATGCTGACCACTATTTTCTCTTTTGTATTATAAATAATGGAATGTTACGAAACACAAATATGCAATAATTGATCTACTCCATATTGTATAGTGTATAAGAAGAGAGTGCAACCTTTTACAACTATTTTTAAAAGGGTTACAGTTACCTTCATAATCACTTTTGGTTATACATCGTAATTTTTCAATCACTTGTTAACTTCTGAATTACGGAACTTATCCTTCCTCATATATAAGGTTCTCACAATTATGATATAGTTTGTAAATATCTAGGCTCCTACTTTATATTTCTCAAACTACTAATAATGTTAGCATTGGTATATATTTTATATATATATATATATATCACAATTATGATCATGATATAGTTAGTAAATATTTAGGCTCTTACTTTATCTTTCTCAAACTAATATATATATATATATATATATAAAATGAACAAACATGTCTATATTCAACATCTTTATAACATTAATCTTCCGTGAAATAGAATGCCATATCCAACCATATACAAAAAAAAAAAATTGACTCATCCACACATCCGTAGATGGTGTTAATGTTGAATGTTGAACTTTTCTATTCATATAGGTAGAAAAGCAAAATAATCACTCAATGTATGCATATTGAAACCTCAACGATTACCCTATATCACTCTTGAGATGTCCTCTGTTGTCCTTCAAATCACCACTATTCTTTTGCAAGCCCCTTTCTCTTTTCATTAATGTTGTATTTATTTATCTTTAAGAAATTATTTATCTTCAACTTCCAAATCATCTTCTTCTGCCCTTACATTTCTAGTAATTACCTTTTCATTTCTAAATTAAGATCTATCATCTTCTTCTATAGTGATTCATCTTCTTTATGTCATCCTCCGTATCAAAAATGATGAAAGGCACAAATAAAACATATTATTGGCCAAGAATGAAGAATTTTATTGTTGAATAGATTGCCAGATGACTAAAAAACCAATAATTTTAAGTAGAATGCACTTACCCAGTGGGATTTCTACAACCAATCCCAATTACTGAGTGGAAGTGGGAAATCATACCTATCGACTTCATCATAGGATTGCAAAGGACATCCAAGTTGAACGATAACATTATGGTGGTATTTGACAAGTTGAGAAAGACAACTCACTTTATAACTGTCAAGTCCACTAACAAATCCATTGATATTGCTCAAATTTTCATGAAGGAAATATTCAAATTGCATGGAATACCGAAGAATATAATATCATATTAGGATGCCAAGTTCACCACCATTTTTTTAAAGCCATTATATGTTGGTTTTGGGACCCAAATGAATTTTACATCAACATATCATCTTCAAACACAATGAAAAATTAGAAGAGAGTATAATTTTAGAGGACATGTTGAGGATGTATATCATGCATTAGCTAAAAAGATGGGAAAAGTCTCTACCATTCGCTGAATTTGTATACAGCATTGTGTTCCAACAATGAATGAAGATGAGCCTTTTCAATACATTTTATGTGTTGGAAACAAAATCCTTATATTTGTGGAAATTTGGTACAATCACATGAGTTGAAGAAGGTGTCACGGACCCATTTATACTTAAAAAAAAGAAAAAAATCTTTTGTCTACCCATTTGTGTGATAAGGATTGATGGCAGCATGGTTGAATAGAATTATTGAATGAACTCTTTGTTACATTCTTACCTTAAATCCAGGATGTCTTCTCTATAATATGTGACACCCTACTAAGCAATTACTATGAATATCATTTTAATCCTTTGTACATGTTAGGTGTTATTGTAACTCTGCCATTATTATTTACACTTTTCTTTGTAGTCGATAAGATATGGCCACCACACTATTTTATTTCATTTCTTGGCAACTATTGTAAGAAATGCACATGGTTGTCATAGTTTATATTAAAATTCTATATCTAAAGATGTTATTATGCTCGTGGGGTGCTTCCTTAGTCGAATGGATTTATTATTTTTATTTCCATACTTTAAATTTTCATTGCATTAGGGTTACAATGCTATGGGGTGATTGATGTAATACTACATCTATGGTTTGGTGTATTAACAACTTTTAAGCACCAGAATTATTACCATCTAGGCACTAATACCCACCATGCCTTACGTAGACTCTACTGCCCATGACAACTATTCTTCAACACCTACCTTCTCCCACCAGCTCAATCCATGTACCCTAACAAATGTCCTCCATCCTTGCCAGGGAGATGGGACATCAACGATCAAGAATTTGGGTTTCATATCTATGTTGAGCTTCTTTTCAGCCAAACCATAACCTTCCACCATGCTTTCTTGTCCTCCCTTAGTTCGACACTTTGCTACTAGAATGTGAGAGCTTACGTTCGAGGGCTAATGGCATGGGCCTAGTTCTCTTCTCACTAAATCATACTATTTCCACCCTATTCCTTGTCTACCATGGCTTCCACCATCCCCAACTGAACTCATTGTTCTTCATAACGTTTTTCTCTTGGGAATCTAAATGTCTACCTGGTTTGTCATCGAAAATTGCTACTCATCTCCACCACGTAGCCAACAGGGAGCAACAATGCCATTCAACAAGGTCTTCCATACGGTATAGGTAATCCCTGGAGTTAAATCTCAATCTAGTTATTTTTTGTTTCTCTTCATCTTTTCCTATGTTATTTTCTATTTACAACACTGACTGTGTTTTACATATGCATATATTTGCGCAAGATTTCACTGGTAGCACAGGGCGAGGATTCAAGAGACCCATTCACAACTGCTATCACCCATCAGAGAACTATCTTTAAGTTCCTTTTCGATCATCTATGGTTGCCTAGGAGGCTTCTCTACACCTACCCAATACTCTGCCTCTCCTACTCACCACTTTGATTTATGGTCTATGCTACCTAGGTTTAATCATCTCCATACAGCCTCCATCGTGTTCCCTAGTGCAAGTATAGCTACCATTTCCATGGATTTGCTTTTAGAGTTTCAAGGTATCGTTTAATTTATTTAATGGTAATATGACTCCTACGAACTAATTCCCCTATTTTTGGTTGTGAACAGGTTTAGGTATCCCTCAGCCACCTATCCCACAAAATGTGTCATTCTTGTTGGCTTCCCACAGTCAAAGCAAGTGCTAAGTTTTCTCCAGGTTGGTTCTGCGATTCAATCCCTTCCTTCTCAGCATCTTACTATAGTTGCAACGTCAAAAGTAAGGATTTAAATACGCCTACTGACTTTGTTAGAGGTTAAATGTTTTCTATTTGATTCCTTATGGAACTCCTACCAAAATGGATTTTTTGGGTCCTTTGGCATGGAACCTATCCTGACCGCCTCATGGTTTCACCCTGTTTAGAGGTCACGATACTTCTCAGGTTCTCCATATGGTTAAAGATCAATAAATCTGCCAACAAAATGGTTCTTGTTATAGGTTCTTGCTGTCAATCAACAACCACTTACTTTGGTTCCCTAGGATGTTTCTATGAATTCCGCTGCTAGATTTTACTAAGTTGTATTACATAGATATGCCACAGGGCGAATATTACTCATGCTTACTATGTAGGTGCTTCTTAGACATCTAGATCATTTAACAGTCATGACTTTGTTATATTCTTCAGTTTTTCTTTTCCTTAAGTTATTTGGGGACATACTTCTACAATTTAAATGAGTTCCTCTTCTCTTTTTATAATTCTTTTTTTCCAATATACTGTGAAATGTGCCTTAATGAACAAATAATATATGGCTATGTTGATATGGTAATATTTGTGTATTTGTAGTTTTTTTGTGGCACTTCATGATTTCCTATAACTATTATGCTCACAACTATCATATTCGTGAATGGTTTCACTGGCAATGTTAGCTTCCCTTATTGTTATTTTTCCAAAATATCTAATGTAATCTTCCCATATATCTAGGTTTGTTCGCACAATTCAGTGTGTTTCTTGTTATATATTAAAAACGTTGTTGATCACATGCAATTCTCTATTGTTGTCATGTACCGTCCCTATTGTTTCACGTGAAAACTCTACGGTTACACGATTTAGATTCTACTACCTTGAGAAATTAATAGAATAATGTTGGAATTGGAGAAACTGTTGTTTTATCTGTGATGATTATATGATTGTACTTAAATGTCATGCACATGGTCTTGTTTTATCAATACCTAAAGGTTTTGCTTCTTGGTTGTGTGCCATACCTCTAGTGTCAATTTATAATACTTAATTTTTAAATACCACTCATCAGTCCTATTTAGGAAGCTTACCACATATAACTCGTCAAACACATTTGCATTTTGTTGATATTATGAGAAGATTAAATTATGGCAACTTTTCTAGTATATAAAGTCCTAAAAGTAAAACTACATGAATGATAATTAATTCAAATCTATTTATTCTATATAATGGTTTAAATTATTGTGTAGAAGTTAAGTTCTAACACTTTCATTTCTGGTGGGGTAAGATTATTCTACCCTCACCTGAGCACAGATTTCAGTTATTTTTAGCTAGGTTGTTTTACTCTCAAATCCTACTCCCTAGGTAGAATGAGGAGCGACATGTAGGTTTTCATTTTCGTTTACCTATTAAACGTTTCTCTGACTCACATCATCTCACTTTATCCACTCACTGGTGAGGTTATCATTTGTCCTATCCCTCTTCATTCAATGTAAAAATATTCCCCCTAACCTAATAACTTGGCATAACCATAGTCTCATTTTCGACTTTCTCTTTTCCTTTCTGTTTGGGAAGAAAAATTTGTACTACCACTATGCATGAACTGAGAACTAATAAATGAAATCACATAAATATAAACACATAGAAGATAACTGCACTGGTAGGGAATACGACCACCCCTTTCCACTAATTCACTATCTATTAGTGCATTTAATCAAGTATGCTATATACACACAAGGAGTGCTTTTCTACATATAATATAGATATCATCAATACATAAGTATTCATAATTCTTTAAGTAAATCATAGAAAGACTTTTCTAACATACGATTTTCATTTTTCTTATAAATAAATATTTATGACTCAGGATGCAAAAATAATTAATATTCTTTGATATTGCAGTTGCACAATGCATAACAATCACTCTTCAGAAAAATGATAGCTATAGAAATCTCAAACCAGTAATTTAGTCTAGAAAATTTGGGTCTCTGAAACATCAATCCACCCAACCTTGAATCAACTTCTGATTCCCCCTCAGCCAAGATGATTTTACCTAGCCTCAGTAACCCTCTATTGATTCTCAATAATGTCTTTTAACATTATTCTTCCCATAGATTTTTCCTTAGCAATGTCCTGCCTTTTGGGGTTGTGTGTCCCCTCGTAGCCTAGGTTTTTATTTAGTTTTCCATAAAAAAACATTACTTTATCTCCTGAAGTTCTTTTCTCCATCTTTATCTCCCATTGATTTACTTCAAATTCTAGCAAACATCTTTTACTCCAGTGTTTCTACCACCAAAATTTTCCAGCTAAACAGTTACATAAAAAATATTGTTTATTTATTTACATCCCTATTCTCAATTTAAAAATCAATTTAGCCCATTTTCAAAAATAAAAATAACAATTAAGAAAAAGACAACTATTTTTGCCATACCAGGGGTCTTACATCTTCCACCTCTAAAAAAAAAGTAACACCATCCTCGATGTTTATTAAAAATTTTCCTATCATTGAAAAAATGTTGGGTATGATTCCTTCATCATGTATTCTCTTTCCCATGTTTCTTCCTCAAGCAAAAAGTGCCTCCACTGCACTTTAAGCTTAGCAACGACTCGATTCAGGCGGATGAAGTTGGACGTAAATTTCGCATCTCTATCCAAAATTATGATTTTTTGTATGCCATGCAATTTGAAGATGTATTTCATAAAAATATTTGCAATTTGTGCAGTCCCAAGGGTAGACTATATTGCTATAAAGTGTGTTTCTTTTTTCAGTGTGTCTACTACTACCATGATAGAATCATGCTGGTACTTAGTTCTTGGCAATATTATTATAAAAGCCATCGAGTTCACCTCCAATTTCCATTCTAGAATGGGTAGTGGATTCAATAATCCTTCCAAATCTTGATGCTCCACTCTCACCTTTTGACACCCTAGAAATTTTTCCAAATAATCTGCTACCTATTTATTCATAACTGGCCAAAAAAATTGCTTTCTCAAAGTTGTTAGCATTTTCCAGTATCTCGGGTTGTTGGCATATGGTCTCTTATGATGTTCATCCAAAATCATTTGTTTCAGTGCTACCACATTGGGAATATACAACTTGTCCTGATAAGTAATTCATCCTTTTTTGTTTAAAGCATAACCCAAACCTCCTTCCTATTATATTTTCATCCATGTTTCTTGACTCTAATGGTCTTGCTGTGCTGCTAGTTGAATTTGTTCCTCAATATTTGTCTTTATGCTTCTCCTCACACTAACTATCAGAAATGGGTATGCCTACTTAGTGCATCATCAATCTTGTTATCTTTTCCCATAATATGTTTAATTTCAAATTCAAACTAGCTAAGGAATACTAACCATCTGGATTAGCTTTCATTTAGATTAGACTCACTAAATAAGTACTTTAGAATAATATGGCCAACTTCTAAAACAAATTTCTTCCCTAATAAATAATGCCACTACATTTTTAAGGCATGTATTACATCTGCTAGTTCCAGGTCATACACTGCATAATTTTTCTCATGTTTTTTCAGTTTTCTTGACTCATAGACTATAACCACATTTTCTTGCAGCAACACACCTCCTCATCCTTCTAAACAAGTATGGAGTACTGAAGTGCAATTTAGCTCCAAAACCCCAAACAAGGCCTTGTAGAAGTTGTAGGTAAATTTCGCATCTATATCCAAAATTACCATTTTTGGTGTGCCATGTCGTCTGAAGATTTATTTCATGAAAATATTTGCAATTTATGCAGTCCCAAAGGTAGATTTTACTAGTACAAAGTGTGTTGCTTTAGTCACTATGTCTACTACTACCATGATAGAATCATGATGGTACTTAGTTCTTGGCAATCCTATTATAAAATCCATCGAGATCACCTCCCACTTCCATTCTGGAATGGGTAGTGGATTCAATAATCCTGCCGAGTGTTGATGCTCCACTTTCACCTTTTGACACTCCAAAAATTTAACCAAATAATCTGCTATCTCCCTCTTCATACCTGGCAAAAAAATTTCTTTCTCTTGAATACGTTATCATTTTTTGGGTTCCCGGATGGTCAACATATGGTCTCTTATGATGTTCGTCCAGAATCATTTGTTTCAGTGTTTCCACATCGGGAATATACAACTTGTCCTGATAAGTAATTAATCATTTTTTATTTAAAGCATACCCTAAATTTCCTTCTTGCTATCATCAGTGTTTATTGATACTGAGGGTCTCGCTACACAGCTAGTTGCACTTGTTCCTCAAAATTTTTCTTTATGCTTCTACTCGTACTAAATATGAAGAAACTAGCATGCCTACTTAGGGAATCAACAATCTTGTTCTCTCTTCCCTTAATATGCTTAATTTCAAATTCAAACTCACTAAGGAATGTTAACCATCTGGCCTCACTTGTAATTAGATGAGACTAACTAAAGAAATAATTTATACTGATATGGTCAATTAACACATATTTCATTAAAATTCGAAATATTTTATTACAAGGACATCACTAGAATTGAGTTTTCTGGTTATTTCAAAATTCTAGATCCATTGTTTAATTCTAAATTTAATGAAATATGTGTTAATTTCTAAAACAAATTTCTTCCTTAATAAATAATGACTCCACATTTTTAAGGCATGTATTACAACGCTAGTTCCATGTCATACATTGCATAATATTTCTTGTGTTTTTTTAGTTTTCTTGACTCATAGGCTATAACTGCATTGTCTTACAAAAACACACCTCCTCATCCTTCTAGACAAGTATTCATTACTAAAGTTCAATTTAGTTCCAAAATCCCCAAACAATGCCTTCCAGAAGTTGGAGGTAAATTTCACATCTCTATCCGAAATGATCATTTTTGGTATGCCATGCAGTATGAAGATGTCTTTCATGAAAATATTTGCAATTTGTGTCATCCCAAAGGTAGATTGTACCAGTATAAAGTGTGTTTCTTTAGTCAGTATGTCTACTACTACCATGATAAAATCATGATGGTACATATTTCTTAGCAATCCTATTATAAAATCCATCAAGAACACCTCCTACTTCCATTTTGGAATTTGTAGGGGATTCAATAATCCTTCCAAGTGTTGATGCTCCACTTTCACCTCTTGACACTCTGGACATTTTGCTAGAGAATTTTCTACCTCTGGAAAATTGCTTTCTCAAAGTTGTTATCATTTTCTCATATCCCGAGTGGTCGACATATGGTCTCTTATGATGTTCATCTAGAATCATTTGTTGCAGTGCTCCACATTAGGAATATAAAATTTGTCCTGATAAGTAGTTAATCATCTTTATTTAAAGCATACCACAAACTTCCTTCCTATTGTATTTTCATCTGTGTATCTTGATACTGAGGGTCTTGTTGCACTACTAGTGACCGTTGTTCCTCAAAATTTGTCTTTATGCTTCTCCCCACACTAACTATCAAGAAATGGGCATGCCTACTTAGTGCATCAACAATCTTGTTCTCTTTTCCCTTAATATGCTTAATTTAAAATTCAAACTCGCTAAGGAATGCTAACCATCTAGCCTGACTTGCATTTAGATCATACCCACTAATGAAGTACTTTAGACTAATATGGTTAGCTACTAAAAAACATTTCTTCGATAATAAATAACACCTCCACATTTTTAAGGCATGTATTATAGCCGCTAGTTCCAGGCCATACACTGCATAATTTTTCTCATGTTTTTTCAGTTTTCTTGACTCATAAGCCGTAACTGCATTGTTTTGCAACAACGCACCTGGTAATCCTTCTCAACAAGCATATGCATACATGTAAACTTCGTATTTGAATATGTTATTTTTAAAATTTGATTTTTTGTCAGCATTTTCCTTAACTTATTGGAGCTCTCTTAGCCTTTTTCTTTCCATTCAAACATTACACCCTAATTCTGCAAGGAGGTAATGGGGTAAGCTAGTTTTGAAAACCCCTCCATAAATCTCCGGTAATACCCATCAATCTCCATAAAGGAGCGAACCCTTAACAAATCTTTTGGTATTGGCCAATTCCTAACAACATTGATCTTCTCCGGGTCCACCTCCAATCCTTCTTTAGAGATGATATGTCCCAAATATTGAATTTTGGGTTTATAAAATTAACACTTACTTCCTTTTAGATACCAATGATGATCCCTTAATGTATGTAGCACTAGTCTAAGATGCTCGTAGTGTTCTTCTTCATTTTTAGAGTATACTAAAATTTCATCAGTGAAAACTAATACAAACTGGTCAAGAAACTTGTGGAGCACATTATTCATCAGGCACATGAAGTTTGCAGGTGCATTCATGAGATGAAAAGGTAGCACCAAAGATTCATAATGACCATACCATGTTCTAAAAGTTATTTTATGAGTATCTTCATATTTTATGCCTAAGTAATGATAACCAATTCATAGATAAATCTTTGAAAAAATCGTTGCCCCTCTCACTTGGTTAAACATATCATCAATCTGTGACAGGGGATATCTATTTTTAATGGTTAGTTTGTTTAGTTGGGGGTAACCAATGCACATTCTGAACATGTCATCCTTCTTTTTAACAAACAATATAGGTGCCCCCCATGGTTAAATGTTGGGTCTGATATAACCTTTATGCAATAGGTCCTATAACTGCATTTTCAATTTTAGCCATTTTGGGGTACTCATGCGATATGGGGCTTTAGACACATGGATAGCTCGAGGCACTAAATCAATAGTAAAATCTATTTCCCTTTGTGGGGGAAACCCTAAAGTTTCTTCCAGAAACACATGAAATTGTTTAATGATCGGTAAGGTCTCTAAACTCCCTTTTTCAGTTATATGATCATTGGTTTCCACTAGTACGAGCTATAGTTGGCACGCTTTTCTAACACTTCTTTCGAGCTGCAAGGCTGAAATTTTCTGAACTGACACTGGTTTTGGCTTTCCTTTAATTAATGTAATGTGTCCATCATGACTAACACATGTAGCTGTTATCTAAATAGTTAATGACAAAAACTTGCCTTTCTAACCAATCCATGCCTATTAACAAATCATAGGATTGCACCAAAAAACCAAAACATGTAAACACGATTCTTCAACCATATTTAGGAGGTCTTCTCCCGTTAAGTCAAAGAAATGTGGGAAGAGTTCCACATTTCATCCATCTTGGCCTAGACTCTTACCTTTCGCAAATTAGTTGAAAACATTTGAGATTTCATTCAAAGAGACATGTCTATTTAATATAGCATTAGACTCCTCCGAGAACATACAAGTAAAATTTTCTATTCCCCATATTCGATTGACGATATCCACCCTAGTGTTTACAAACCTCCTTCTGAATATAATTTTTCAAAGTATTTAACAACCTTCTTCTGAATACCGCCAGTAGAGAAAGCTTGTCCTCCAGTCATCTCCATATCCCATATAGAATTTTTGTTCCTCCTTTGATTTATGAAATGATGATACAAGTAAATGTTCTATTCCCCATATTTGATCGATGATATCCACCCTAGTATGAGCTAAATATAATTGTTAAAAGTTTTTAACAACCTCCTTCTGAATATCGCCAGCAGAGAAAGCTTGTCCCGCAGTCATCTCCATATCCCATATAGCATTTTTGTTCCTCCTTTGATTTACAAAATGATGGAAACATTTCATATTATGATCTCCATCCTAGATCCAAAATGCATTACTTTTTAGACACCTCCTGTATATTAAGAATATGTCTTTTATTCCTTTCAATTTCTTGCATTTTGTTCAAGCGTGTAACAAACATCGAAGCAAGATCCATAAGATTTCATAATAGTTCCAATTTTGTATCAATCTGATATAGGTCCCACTTCAACTTATCCTTCTACGATTGTTCCCATTTTCTAAATTTTCTCTTATGAATGCTTTGTTTCCTCATGAATAAATCCATGGATGATTCGAGTCCCTAATATTCCCCAGGGGACCAGATATCCCACACAAGAGAATTAAAAGAGTCGTCCTTAAGCCACATCCTGTTAAACTTGAAAGGATTACCTCTTTGGATGTCCTCCCCTTTCCACTGTAAGATAATCGAAAAATGGTCAGAAATATTAGTCTTCACAACCCAAGACCTAATGTTTCCCAATAGTTCGAAAATGTTATCATGCACCATATATTTATCCAGCTTTTATTGATGCTCCTCCAAACCTGATTCACAGTTATTCCATGTAGGGATTAAAGGAGGAGTTTGCACATCAAGAAGGGGATTTTCCTCAAACAGGTTATTAACAAAAGATCCAAATGGGTTTATTCTACTATGAGAACCCTAAATCTCTTCAATCATTAAAGTATCATTGAAATCCCAATATTCTAGAAGAGCCTTCTCTCTTGGCAAAGAGCATAAATATTTAAGAAGTGTAACCAAGATGGAACACCCCTAATGAAACCTGTAAGTAAAATACCTGCAAACCACTTCAAAGCTTTTACATTCACCCAATGTGGATTCTAAAGTTCCTCCATACCTCCAAAAAGGCCACAAGAATCAACAACAGCTAAAAATCAACTCCAACAAATGGACAAGAAATATTCCTTTGCTCTATCCTCCAACGCCATAGATTCTTGGATGAATATAATGATAGGTTGGAAATAATTTATCAGGTTCTTAAGGGATAATGTTTTAGATGATTCCCCCTCTCCTCTAGGATTGAGATATAATATATTCATCGAGGTGCTCTGAAGGAGGGCACGGAAGCTCTAAGGGCCTGAGAGTCAACAAAGGATATAATGGGGATGTCTCGGAAGGCACCATCCATAACATCGAACAAAGACTTTGTTGAATATTTCCCATGAAAATGTTTACTTCCTTTACCCCCTTTCTATGAGCCATAATAGTCAGGGTGGAACCAGGGATAATGGAGGGAGACAGGTAGGCATTTTCCACTTGGTGGATAGATAGAGATGCAAAATCCATGGTAATTTTTTTCCAGTACAAATTCGACATCTCTACCCAGTAAGTTATCCGTCGATGAATTGAGAAAACATACATCCTCTTGAGAGGGGCCATATTTGACACTAGACACAGATACATCCACCACGGGGTTGACCTCACTCGATAGGGCATAGGGAAGAGGGACTACCCAAATCCGTGGAGAGACAGAAGGGTCAGGCAGGTTGTGCGTATGGGGACATGGAAATATACAAATGATGGTGTTGGGTCCCTATAATACTAGTGATTACCCCATTACTATTATAGTTATACCCCTTATTTATATTTCTGTGCCCCTATTACCCCCTTATCGTTATTTATGTGCCCCATAGAATCCCTCTATTTTTATTTTTGTGGCTTTATATTATTATTGTAAGGTCGGCTGGATTATATTGTGACTCCTTAGACTCCTATATATAGAAAGGAGGTTTTGTCATTTGAATCATCCAAGAATTGTTCATTTATATAATGTAAAGGAGGTTTCCCCCTCGAAGAGGCTGAATTCTAAGGCGTTGATCTATCTTTTCTATCTTTTCTTGAGCTGGTTTCATAACATTTGGTATCAGAGCTTTGGATTCTAGGTTTTCGTTGCTCCAAACAGGTCATCGTGGAATGTTCGCTATAACGTTTTTTCTGTAATGTTTCAGAAGTCGCAAAAAAAACCCATTTGAGAAGAAATCGTGTTGAACCTTGAGTCCGAATTTCAGAGCTTTTCGCGTGATATTTTCGGAGATATGATCTGAGGAAGTTGGTCTTTTTGCAGACTCCTGAATTACATTCAAAACAGGTGACCTGGGGAAAATTGTCATAACTTTCTCTCTGGGAATCAGATTGAAATTTCGTAAGAAGGTATAGAAAGAGGACGGACTTTAGTTTCTTGTATATCATTTTCGGAACCAAATATCGAAAATTATACACGTGGCACTTCATACAACCTCGCTCTTCTCGAAAGGTCTATAATCAGGTCATCTTGGGAGATTGTGCATAACTCTTCCTTGGAGAATCCAATTTGGATCAGACTGATGGCATTGGAAAGAGGAAGCAGAGAGCTACTACAGGTCACAAATTCAGAACTAGATGATTGGAAAGTACAGAGATACATCAGAGGCAATATCGAGCTCCTACAAAGTGAGAAATGGTGTGTAGATTTTTTTAAATTTTTTCTTAAGCTTGGTTTGAAAATTTGTTTTGAAGGAATTCAAAGGGCATAGTAGAGCATTATTATCGGTAACTGATGCACCGAGGAAAGAAAATGCAAACACCTAGTAAGGAACCTGAAAGCTCTAGCATGACCCATGAAGAAGAGGAAGAAATGCTACATGATATATCAAAATTACATGAACAAGTGCAACCAATGTCACGCTCACAAAAGTTAACAGATGCTAAGATAAATGGCGTGGACGCTAAGATGGACAATTTGAAGATATATTTGAACACAAATTTGAAGACAGGAATGACAAATTTGAGGATAGATTTGACAAATTTTCTACAAAAAATACTTACTAATGGTAAAAAGGTAGTAAAGGAAACTCATGATGAGAACAAAAGAAATGTTAATCATGATTCCATAGACGCTAATGTTGGATCGAAGAATCACCATATTCCAAAAAGCGATATGAGGAAGTTTGATGGCAAGGATCCCGCCACATGGATATTACAGATGGAGCAATTCTTTGATCTCAATAATGTGCAAAACGCATAAAAAGTACGTATGGAAACTGTATATTTGGAACCAAATCAGTTTGTATGGTATCAATCGCTTTGTTCTCGTAAACAATTTATCACTTGGGTAATTTTTACGGAAGAATTGATAGCACATTATGAGGACACAAAAAGCAACACTTTTTTTAGCCAATTGATAAGTCTCAAACAAAAGGGTTCAATAATGGAGCACATTGATGAGTTCCAAAAATTGAACATAAGGGTAAAAGATATTCCAGAGGAGCATAGGATTGATGTGTTCATAGGGTCTTTAAAGGATAATATCCAACATGATGTTCGCCTTTGGGAACCTGATTCATTAGAGAAGGCATTCAGGTTAGCAAGAAAAATGGAAAGCAAAATTATGGCAACTAGGAAGCATACCACTCACAACTATAAAGACGGAAGTGTTGTTGCCCCTAGTCTTCCACAACCTACAAGGTTGACACCACAACAATTGGAAGAAAAAAGAGCAAAAGGGCTTTGTTACAATTGTGATAGCAAATACACAAAAGGTCATAAGTGTGCTGAGAAGAAATTATTCTACATAGATTGCGAAGAGGAAGAAGAAAAGGAGCAAGAAAGGTCAAAAGAAGAGGATATATTCCAGGAACAAAGCCTATATGAAGAACAAATAAGTCCGACCATATCTTGTAATGCATTGGCGGGAATTACCACTCCTCAAACCATCAAGATAGAAGAACAAATCAAGAAGAAAAAGGTAATAGTGTTGATTGATTCAGGAAGCACCCACAATTTTATTCATTGTAGGGTAGCAAAAGAATTGAATTGCTTCCTATATCCAGCACCAGAGTGTCAAGTGATGATTGCAAATGGAGGAACAATAAATTGCTCTGGAAAGTGCCATAATATCAAGGTACCCATGGGAGAATATGTATTGACTAGCCCAATGCTTTCCATTCCAATGGGAGGTGCCGATGTTGTACTAGGAGTCTAATGGCTACAATCCTTGGGTACAATAGCTTTTAATTTTCAAGAAATTTTCATGAAATTTTCTATGGAAGGAAAGGAAGTTGAATTAAGGGGTATTGCAAGGAAACCAGGAAAGATAATCAGCTCTAATGGCATGACTAAGCTTCTAAAAAAGGAGCAAAGAGGTGTAATTGCACAATTATGTTTGCTAGATGTTTCCACATTGGAATCATCTATTGCTCCAGATCTCCAAAAAGTCCTGGAAAATCATTCCAAGGTATTTGAGACTCCCAAAGGTCTCCCACCTATGCGTGATCATGATCATGCTATTGATCTGATTCCAGGAAGTGTTCCTCCAAACATCAGGTCGTATAGATATCCCTATGTCCAAAAAAGGGAAATTGAACGTATGGTTGCAGAAATGCTAGAGGTTGGTATAATTCAACCGAGTCAAAGTTATTTATCAGCTCTAGTAGTGTTGGTGCACAAGAAGGATGGATCATGGCGCATGTGTCCGGATTATAGGGAGATCAACAAGCTCACTATTAAAGATAAGTTCCCCATTCCTGTTATTGATGAATAACTGGATGAATTGCATGGATCAATTTACTTCACCAAGTTGGATCTTCGTTCGGGATATCATCAAATCAGAATGAATATTGAAGACATTCCGAAAACGGAATTTAGAACTCATGAGGGTCATTATGAGTTTTTGGTGTTGTTCTAATGCAAGATGAAAGACCCATTACTTTTGAAAGTCGTCCAATCAAGGGAAAGTTTTTAAGCAAAGCTATTTATGAGAAGGAAATGTTGGAAATACTCCATGGACTTAAGAAATGGCGACCCTACCTAATGGGAAGACACTTCAAGGTAAAAACGGATCATGATAGCCTTAAATACTTTTTAGAACAAAGATTATCCTCTGAAGAGAAACAAAAGTGGGTCACAAAGATGTTGGGTTATGACTTTGAAATCATCTACAAAAAAGGGAAGCAAAATGTGGTGGCAGATGCACTCTCAAGAAAGGATGAGGATGTGGAAGCATTGTTGTGTGCCATTTCTATTATCCAACCAAATTGGATAAACGAGGCAAGGGAGGAATGGAAGAATGACGAAGAAGTGTGGGCACTTATTCGAAAGCTACAACAAGATTCCAGTACTTCTGATACATTTAGCTGGCAAAATGATTCGTTATGGTACAAAGATTGCTTATACCTCTGTAAGAATTCCCAGCTAAAACAAAATATTCTTATGGAATTGCACACTTCTCCCTTAGGAGGGCACTCAGGATTTTTAAAAACTTACCACAGGGTTAAGAAGGAATTTTTTTGGGATGGCCTTAAATCAGATATTCAAAAGTTTGTGGTGGAATGTTTGGTTTGCGAACAAAATAAAGTTGAAACAATTAAGACATCGGGTCTATTACAACCTTTATCCATTCCAAGCCAACGTTGGGAGGAGGTTTCAATGGATTTTATCACAGGTTTACCCAAGTCTGAGGGAAAGAGTGTCATCATGGTGGTAGTTGACAGACTTACCAAGTATGCACACTTTTGTGCATTATCACACCCATTTAAAGCCAGTACAGTTTCTACTGCATTTATGGAAATAGTTCAAAAGCTACATGGAAACCCAAAGATTATTTTAAGTGACAGAGATCCTAGTTTCACTGGTAATTTTTGGGCAGAATTATTTTCTTGTCTTGGTACTCAGTTAGCTCATAGCTCATCTTATCATCCTCAATCTGATGGGCAAACTGAGATAGTAAACAAACGTTTGGAAGGATATCTTCGTTGCTTTGTATCTGATAAACAGACACAATGGGTCAAATGGTTGCCTCTGGCTGAATGGTGGTATAACACTTCCTTCCATACAGCAACAAAAATGACCCCATTTATGGCACTTTATGGGTATCAACCACCATCCATGACATCATATTTAAGAGGAAATTCTAAGGTTCAAGCAGTGGAACATCACATCGAACATCAACAACAAGTCCTCCAACTCTTAAAGGATAACCTCGTGCTGGCACAGAATAGAATGAAACAACAGGCAGATCAATATCGCAGTGAAAGAAGTTTTGATGTAGGTGATTGGGTATTCCTACGGCTACAACCATATAAGCAAATGTCCCTAAAGCAAGCTAAGAAGGATAATAAACTATCACCAAAGTATTATGGTCCATACAAGGTGTTGCAAAAGATTGGTACTATGGCATACAAATTGGAGCTTCCTGCAGCTTCTCGATTGCACCCAGTTTTCCATGTTTCATGTTTAAAGAAGGTTATAGGCGACAAGCTCCCAATTCAAACAATACTGCCAGAACTTGACGAGGAAGGAAAAATTATATTGGATCCGGAAGCAGTCACAGAAGCAAGAACTCGACAGCTACGAAATCGATCAATTTCAGAGTATCTTATCAAGTGGAAGAACTTATCCGCTGAAGATTCCACATGGGAGGATGAGAATTTTATGCAGAAGTATCCAGAATTACTCAAGCGTTGAGGACAACACTTTTTTGAAGGAGAGGGGCACGTTGGGTCCCTATAATACTAGTGATTACCCCATTACTATTATAGTTATACCCGTTATTTATATTGTTGTGCCCCTATTACCCCCTTATTGTTATTTCTGTGCCCCATAGAATCCCTCTATTGTTATTGTTGCGACTTTGTATTATTATTGTTAGGTCGGCTGGATTACATTGTGACTCCTTAGACTCCTATATATAGAAAGGAGGTTTTGTCATTTGAATCATCCAAGAATTGTTCATTTATGTAATGTAAAGGAGGTTGCCCCCTCGAAGAGGCTGAATTCTAAGGCGTTGATCTATCTTTTCTATCTTTTCTTGAGCTGGTTTCATAACAGATAGGAATCAGAGCAGGCTCAATGATCAAAACCTCATCAGAGGACAAGGAGGGTACATGCGAGGCCAACAAATGAATAATCTAATATTCTTGGGAAACATAAAGTTTAGGAGATGTCAAATCCACATAAGCATAAATATCCTCTGGAGATAATGGGGGAAATGTAGAAGAGGATGGAAAATTATGGAAAAATCCCACATCCAAATCACAGTAAAATGAATGATAAATAACTTGGTGCTTAAGATATGGTTGAGGAGTGGGAATTTCACATAATGACTTTGTGGACTAGCTTCTAGAGCAGATCTCTTGACCAATATTGAGACTTACGATGAAAACTATACCTGAGATGATTTGTATGATGATAGAAGAGACAATGAAAGGGGATACCCAGAAGTCCACCCACTGCCTCATTTCAATGGCACGCCACTCCAAATATATGTTTTTAGGAAGGCCTCCCAGAAAGTTAACCTCAAATCATACACAAGAAATTCGTTTATCCCGATAACCCATAATGTTAGCGTCCATATAAACAAAATCTCCAATATAATTTCCAATTTTCTAGAACACCTTGCCCGTCCAAAATTCTATTAGATGGGACATCACTCCAAATCTATGTTTTCAGGAAGGCCTCCCATAAAGTTAACCTCGACTCATAGGCAAGCAATTCGTTTATCCCGAGAACCCATAATGTTAGCGTACATATAAACAACATGGCCAATATAATTTCCAATTTCCTCGAAGGCCTTGGTCTTTCAGAATTATATCGGACTATTAGGTAACTTGACCCATAAATATCGATTATGTGGGGTCTAATAGAATGGATTAAGGCCAATATACCATCTGCGTAATTGCAGAAAACTGTGACCTTGGAAATAGGGAGCCTTAAGGATGTGGTATACATCATCCTGATGAAGAAACTGTATTCGAAACCAGTTATTCATCAGTAAGCAAACCTTAGGGGAGTATTTTAAAATGGGCATCTAGTGTTGTTTAACTCATTCCTAAAAATGTGGTTTAGAAATATCAGCAAACATCCAACACCCCACTAGAGCATGTTTCTGTAAGCTCATCATTCTATCCCAAAGAACATCATGGTCGAAGCTAAGAAGCTTTATCTCAAAAATGGATTTTACTATTTTCTTATTTCTCCTTCAAATACTTATATCAAACGTCTTTGCGAGACGTTTCCCTATGTCTGCATCATGCAAATGAATAACAAACATTTTCGCGAGATGTTTCCCTATGTTTGCATCATGCAAATGAAATGGCCCCAAAGTTGTGATCCTACCTGGCCGATTTCCCAGTCCCATGGTATTGTCCACCATCCTGCCAACAGGATTCAATATTTTATACTCCTTAGTAGCTAGTGTGGCCTTAATGAGGGCCTCTGGCTCAATGGAGTCAATACTTGATGTAGACATTACCACATAGATACAAGCCACCATGTCAGACAAGTAAATTTCTCGTAATATAAGGAACACTTATGAGACAAATTTGATTGCAACCCAAAACTAATCTTCCAATGTTTAAGTACAACTTACCCAATATGGAAAAAATGAGTGTTGGTCTGAAAATCACAACTAGAAAGGAGTGTAAATCACAAGGAATTTATTAGCTTGCAATATTGAACCTCGAGAGGAATGTTCCTGAGAGTATATATGATATAATATGAACGCCACCCCAGACTATCGAGAATCCAACAACCATGTCAAACGCAAAAAAACCTGCTTGTAGATACACATCAAATCTTGTAGAACCATAATCGAATCCTAAGCACACCATAGGATAGAAATACATAAATGTAGAAACCATAACGAGGAGAACGAAATCTGCTATGAGGTGAAGCCACATAAAACCAAGATGGGAAACCACCCATATATTGGAAAATTCAAACTAAACAAGTCGTAGTGACTAGAAAAATCATGTTGCACCCAAACACCGAACCAACAACAACTCCAAATGTGGGAGTGTCAAGGAACTAACAACACCAGCAGCATCAACAGTTGGGATAATTCCACCAATAGCAGCCTAAACACCAACGAAACTCCTTAAAGGGCATAGTGATCACAATATATTTAGATTGATACTTCCTTTTCTCCATCCCTTCTGGTGAGCTCCAGTATTGCAGCAATAATGTTGCAAATCCTAGGGCTTGCTTCTTTACTTTCATCAACCCAGTAGTTCATAACAAACTTGGAAGCGAAGGTGTTGTATGCACAAGTACTAGATCTTACTGCAGGCTGTTACTTAATTAGCTGGCGCAAGTTCGTTAGGAGCTTAAGCCAACTCCTATGAGTTCTCAGAAGAACCTTTAACTGTGATGAAAGGAAAATAACTCTACAGGGGCTATTCTACTTGCAGAAAACAAAGGAAGACTGAGATGAAATGCAAACCTTAGCAAAACCTAGTAAACCCTAATTTTGCAAGAAAAGAGATGGAAACTACTGAAATGGGTGCCATTGACTACTGAAAAGGAAAATTGCATTTATTCAATCTACTTCTGAGGAGAAATGAGAAGAAATCATCTTTTTGTACTTTTGAGTATTTTTATGTGAAATCATTATGCTTGTGATTTGACTGGTTGTGACTGTGCAGAGGGTTGGTGGCAAATGAAGATGGAGTTGGATTTTGAAGATGGTGAGGAAGGTGTGGAGAGTCCTAAGAAGCCCCTAGTACCCTTCTGAATACTTCCATTGTGATCAGACTTCGAAAAATCACTCACAGGAAATTCTACAAGAGCTTGCAGGGGATCTAAAGGAGGTTCTACAGGAGGATCTACAGGAGGAGCCCGAGAGTGGTTTTTGGAGGTTTTAAGGTGGAAAAGTGATGGGAAAAGGGAAATGAAGGCTAGATGAAGGTGTTGAGGGGTCTATAAATTTGTCAATGAAGATCATGAACAAAGGAGATGGTTGGATTTTTTCAAAGGGCAAGGAAGCAACTTTATGGAAAAACACAAAAATTAGGGCAGATTGGCGAAATGTGCTGAATTAGTGGGGAAATATTGAGAGATGAACTACTATAGGCTGTGTTATGGAGGAATGGTAAGCTGGAATGTCCTATAAGGGAGTTGCACAATTACTTCTCAAAACTGACCAAAGCAAGAATCGAAAAAGAGGTTTTTGTCTATTTTAACCTAAATTCTTACCTAAAATCAGAGAAATGTTGAATAGAACTTTATGATCAGAATATTATGTGAGAAAACCATGGTAAATAAACATAAAATGATCTAAGCATGTGAATCCAAACTAATATCAACTTCTCCAACTCGAAATATCACACTAGCAATTGCATGAAGGGCAAAAATTGTGTTTTTGATGGCAACAGTAGTGCCCTGACCTCAAATCATGGTCCCAAGGAGGGAGAAAGGGATGAAGACCTGTTTTTGACCTTTTTGGAACTTTTTCTATCACTGCAGCAAACTACTTAAGCAAATTGAAGCAAAAACAACTATTCTAATCATCAAAAGCAACCTAATCTAATGAAGCAAAATGAACCTAAACAACAGAAATTATCTCATGAATGGAAGAAAAAGCATATAAATACAAAAAGGAGGTGTTGGACAGCTTGGGTTGGGCTCTAACCTAAGAGCTTCAGCCCTCTATAAAATATCAGTGCTGGTTCAAAACTTGGTTCATCTTTATTTATCAAAAAATAGTAGTTACATCACAAAACTGTCTTCAAAAAGAGCTTGAAAATGAGCTGAGTACAAGGTTGTACAGAGGTGCAAAATTATAATATGGAATGGCTAACCTATTTAGTCTTGAAGCCTTCTTATTTATACAAGTGGGGACTCCCAACAGTCCTCCTAAACTTAAGGAACGCGGCTGCCTAGAACTGAAGATAATAGCAGCCCTACTTGACTTCCTCGACTGCCCCTTGGAATCATCAATGTGGGGCTTTGTACTCCGAGCTGTTGATGAAGAATTCGAGGGAGGGGGTCATAATGATGGATACACCCCTCCTATAAGTCCTCATCCCTATTTCCTCGATTTTGGCTGTCATTTTGCTCGTAAATTCCCGGTCCTTGTCCAAAATTGTCCAACAAATCTGTAATAAACACTCATTAGACTATATGGCAAAGTGACCACCTCCATTCACTATATTGACATAAATATATTCAAAAACATGCACAAAATATTGAGAATAGTGGATTAAATGAAAAAAATACGCAGAATGAGCCCATATAGTTACCAATTTCTGGGGCTCATCATCACCCCCCTACTGAATGAGTTGCTCATCCTTTGAGCAACTAATCCAGTTCTTCATCTTTAATAGCTTTAGCAGCTTCCCTGACATCCCAAGCCTCTGATGTGATGTCTTCCTCTCTGTCATGGAAACTTGCTTTCCTGTGCACTTCCTCCCATTTTTTATGTTCTTCCTCCTCCTTAACCCCTTCCAACAATCCTAGAAGCAATGGAGGACTAAATTTAAGACCAATCTAGTTGGCTTTAAAGTTTTTCATTGATCGTTTATAAAGGGGCACTCTCCTCATAGCTTCCCTCATTCTGATTGGGGAGTGATACTCCTTGATCTTTAGGCTATGTGATAATGTATTCCACCTTCTCATGCAGGCATGAAGGCAGTCATCACCAAACAATCTCTCCATATCTTCAAAGTGAGCAGTAACATATGCTTGCCTGTCAACATTGTTAGGGGCAACTTGAGGATTGGTTGCAAAGTGCTGGCGGACATAGATGAGATCCAATGGTTCTATCGGTTCTGCCCTTATCATCAAGGGTTCACTTAGCTCCTTTTCCATGATTTTCTGAATTTCCACTGCCCTCTTTTCTTCATTTTTCAACCAAGAAGCCATAGCCATGAGTTGTAGGTCTCCTAATCCAGCATTTGGATCCCATAAATTCATGTTAGGAAGTTCCATGTTGTATAGGCAAAATTCTGCTACCTTGGCTTTATCCTCGGCTGAACTACTATCACAGAAATGCATAAAATGACCATTATTTTGGAATGGGATTGTGCCCCTCTGGGCCAATGTCTTAATCTGGAATTGGAGCCACTGGTCTTTGAGATGTAGTGCATAGGCTCTAGCTAGTTGTCTTCACTGCAAGGCCTCCATTGCCTAGCTGACCATGCAGGCCAACTGGGCTTCCTTTTCCTGCAATTTCTTTTTCAAAATCAGCACTTCAGTCACTGCCTGAGATTCTTTTTCTTGTTGCTGTTTCATGAGCGTTTCAACATTAGTCTGTGGTTCCTCTTCTTGCTGATGTTTCTCTGCTACTTCATTATCTGCTAGGGGTCCTTCTTGTTGTTGTTGCCCTTCCAAGATTGGCAACTTGTCCACCCCTTGAGGTTCTAGTTCCTGTAACTGCTTTTTTAACGGTTCATTTTCTTCTTGTAGTTGAGCTCTTCTAATGCTCTCTTTGTGCCTTACCATGCCAAATTCCCTACTCAACTCTCTCAACTTGTTTTCCATGTGCCCTATATCTTCAACTCCTTTAGATTTAGAAATATGCATCCAGGTGTGGGTCCTGACCATTTCTTTTTCTAATTTGAAGAAAAGCGGCACAACGAATTTTTGTGGGATGATCTTCCCACTTTCTAGAAGATTGTAATAGGAGCCTAAATTAGGCTGAGGGCTTGGCTGAGGTATTTCTTTTTCCTTACCTTCCTATTGCGACTGTTCTCCTCCCTTCTTTTTAAATTTTTTAGTTTCTTTAAGCTTGGCCAATGTCTCTTGTAGAGAGGTTTGTGCCTCCAGTAGGACTGCTTTGGAGTCCATCAATTTGATTCTTTCCTTCCAGGTGGAGGTTTTGGGACTCCCTCTGTCGTAGGTGATAGAGATTTTGGAGGGAGATTCCTACTTTTCCATAGTAGGTGCATCCTTAATGATAATGGGTTCTTTTGATAGTGGCTGGGGCTTGCCCCTCTTAATCCTGGTGCTCCTCTAGGCTTTGAAATACATATATGTCTATCTTTTTCTTTTTCTCTTTTGCTTAGCCAGAGTGTTCAATACAGCAAGCACAGCTGTTGCTTCCCTTGCCAGTGTCTCAGTGGACACTTCCTTTTGCTATTCTTCTTCTTCATCCTCTACAGTTTTTCCCGTGTCTGTTGTTTGTGTTTTTTTCTCTGCTATCTATGGTGGTATTTTCTCCTTTTCTTGCTGAGTCTCTGCACTTGCTGTGGTAGTCTTTTTCTGAGCTTTCTTGTGCTTCTTCTTCTCATCTTTTGTCCTCTTCCTCTTCTCTGCTTTGGATGCTGTTTCATTTTCTTCCTTAGGTTCAACTGTGGATTTTTCAAGTTACTCCTCTTCTTTCTATTTCTCCTCTGTTTCTCCTTTTGTTTGAATATCATGTTCCTCCTCATGAATTTCCTTCTCAAGTTCCTCGGTCTGCTCCTCCTCTTCACTATTAGATGGGCTAAGATCATCAGTAAGAGTTTTGATGTCATCTTCTTTGGACATGTTCCTAAAAATTTCCCATGCTATAGGGATGGTGTATGTGTGTAGGGCATCTTCTACCAACAACTTGATGAGCCCATGGTGGGCCAGCTAGTCTAGGACCACTACATTTAACTTGGTGCCACATTCTATGAAAGCGTGGAGGAGTAAATATGCAAGGCTGAGTTTTCTAGATGCAGGTAGGTCAATCCAATATCTCAATTCGTGTAATAACCTGAGGGGATAACCATAAACTATATTGAATCTTCCTTCACAAGTGATATATTTCATGATCTGGTAGCTGACCTCACTCCATGGAGGAGGTAATCTTGTCCTTTTAACTACATTCTTATCCTCTACAGGATTCTCATCAAGCTAAAAAATGTCTTTTTAGCAACCTGTCCTAATGGTTTTTCCTATTTGCTCCAGGGGAGCCCAAGTGGAATACCTGTGATTTTGCTAATAAAATTTGGTGTAAGCTCTAGGGTCAGACCCTTGAAACTGATTGTATCATGTGTTCTGGAATGGTGTCTTCATGATAGTAAAAATTCTTCAGTCACCTCTTCGTCATAACCATGAATTCTCTCAAAGAAAGACATCCAATTTGCCCTGGTGAAGAGGGCCACCACTTTGGGGTGCTCATGCAATTTGTTGGATTTCAAAGGCTCCTTTCTCATAAAACCTCCTGGCATGGTGTTTAGTGGTTTCTGAAAATGCTCAAGTGAGGAAGAAGGCAACAACTTCCAAAACTGGAAACAGAGGGATAGCTGAGTTTTGTTTTTTTTGAAACCAGAGAGGGAATTTCCCGTGTTCTTCTTTTTTCACAACATCAATTTGAAATTTTTCCCTCTCTTCAAACTATTTTTAACCTGAATTTTCTTCTCGGTTTTTGGAAAAAAAAATCAAGACTTTGACAGAACAGAGAATATATAACATAGTGTTTTTTAGAGTAGACAGACTTGGCAAATTTGTTTTTTCACAGGCTTGGTTTCTATGGTTGCATCCCTTTTTTACAGAAGAATGTGAGGAAGAAAAAGACAGATTTTGAATGCATAGAAGAAAATGGAGAGACTATGTAGAACTCAGAAAAACACAGGTATACTTTTGAGCTTCTCTTTCCTTTCTTTTTTCAACCCAATACTTTACTTTTAACCCACCACCTTGTATAGATATATCGTATGCAGAGTCGGTTTTTGAGCCTACCTCAATTCATGCTCGAATTTTGACAAAAAATCCAAATTTTTCTTTTGCATAGCTCCTCCCTGGCCTTCCTGTAGAAAACCTCCTGTAGATGGTGTTCTTGCTCCTGTAGAATGCAGTAGTGCTCCTGTAGAGCCCGATAGGTGGGAGGGTTTTGAAAAACTGGTAGAAAATGACTGGTTCACTGTTCTGAAGGTGGTAGGTGAGTACTGCAGTCGAGAGCTCATCAACAAAAATGAAACAAAAGGTGGTGGAGGCTTAGACTGCACTATACTTAAGTTGATGGCGTAATCTGCGGTGACGAGGTGAGGTGGTTGAACGGGTACATTATCCCCATCCAAACCGTTGGTTCTACGCCAATGTCATTATGGTTTTTCATGTCGCCTGACCACCACCACCTCCATTCTTCCCCTTATACGCCGCCACCACTACCAGTTCTGAGTTTTTCTCCCCGAGTTGACGAGCCACATGTGTTAACTGTGTATCTCAACTATGGTTTGAATTGCACGAGACTCATTTGAAATCTACGAGGGTGGTTTGAACTGAATGAGGGTGGCCAGTTAGTTGGCCACTGATTTCGTTTAATCATGAAAATTCTAATGGTTCATGTAGTTCATAGATAATATTCATGTAATCAAGGAATAGGTTTAGCCACTTACATGTTAGTCGTTGCTGTGCTCTGCATGCTAGACTTTGGCACTTCATTTTCTCATTGTTGCTGCTGCTAGTGCTCTACATGCTCGGACATTGGCTTATTCTAGTGATTTTTTAATCAGGCTCTGCTGTTTGCATGTTGCATACATCTTGGCTGTGTTGACCTTGTCTCTCGAGTTTGTTTTTAAAAGGGATCAGCTACTACAAGAACCCTACAAGATTTCCTGTAGCTACTTCTCCTTCTGAAATTTCAGGTTGATGCTTAAGCAGGGACTAAAAGGATAGCTGAAGAAGGTTCATAATGAAAGGAATAATAGCTAGAAGGCATCACGTAAGAATAAGTAAAGAACATTTTTTTCTTTATTGACCATCATTTTTTTTGTGTTTAAAGGATGAAAGAAACAGAATTTCTGTATTTGTCTATGCAGGGAAAGAAAAAAAAAGTGCAAATGTGGGTGTGCAGAGATGGAATGGAGAATTAGGAGGATGAATGGTGGTAGGGAGGTCCCCAAGCCTTCTGAACAAATTTCTAGCCCTCAGATTCTTTCCTAAACTCGATTTTGAGCTCTATGTGATTTCTACAGGAGCCTCCTATAGAATTCATAGAGTTTCCTGTAGGATCCGAAATTTTGAGAATAGGTGAGACCAAGGCCTGGGAAAAGATAATGGTGATGGAGGAATGAACTATCAATGGTGTATGTAACTTGGTCATGTCCTTTTCTTCTTGTGTGACCCTCCTGCACTCTGCAATGCATTCAAAAGAAGTTAGGTTGTTTTCTATTTTTTCTATTTTTTGTTTTCTTGTTTCTTTTTCTTTTTTTTCCTTTTTTTGTGAGACAACTAGGGCGCCTTCAAGAGGTTTTCACCCTCACTACCTGCCTTGGGTGCCTCCAAGAGGTTTTCACCCAGGGATCTTTTTTTTTTGTTTGTTTTTTTTTTTTTTTCTTTTTCTTTTTTAACTTAGGGTGTGGGTGGAGTGGAGGCAGAGACCTGCTCCACTACTAACACCATTTTCCTTATATTTCTAATGAATTCTTATTTAGAAAGGGGCTTCCTGTAGATCTTAAACCTATGCCCATTGACGAGAATGGGGATGGCTTCTTCATCAATGGTCCAGATCAAGACTGAACCATTGTCATTGTACTTTTCTACTGTGTATGGTCCCAACTATCTTGTTCTCAGTTTGCCCTTGAAATTTTTATATCTGGAATCATATAGCAGTGCCCAATCTCCTTGCTGGAATTTTTTTTCTTTGAGGTTTCTGTAATGCCATATTTTTCTTTGTAGTTGGACTACTTCTAAGTGGAGAAGGGTCTGTAATCTCTGTTCATCCAATCCATTTAGTTGAAGCAGTCTCTCATTTTTTGCATGGCTAATATCTAGGTCCAGTTGAGCTGCCATCCTTAAGGTGTTATATTCAAATTATATTGATAGCAAATCCTTCTTCCCATAGACTAGCTCATAGGGTGTGAACCTTGTGTGGTTTTCTAGGTGGTGTTATAGGCCCAGGTGGCCTCAACTAATTGATCTACCTAATCTTTTTTGTTGTTGCTCACTACCTTAGTCAAAATCCCTTCCAAAGCTCTGTTAGTGACTTCCACCTGTCCATTTTCTTGTGGATGATAAGGGGTGGAAGTTTTATGCTTAATCTTGTGATGTGTGAGCAAGTCTTCAACCAGATTAGAGGTAATCTGACTCCCTTGATTTGTGAATAACTCTCTTGGATAGCAAAACTTGTAGAAGATATTTTCCCTCAAAAACTCAACTACTTTTTCTTCTCTTGTTGCCTTGATCGCCTTTGTTTATGCCCATTTTGTTAGATATTCAGTACACACAATGATGTAAGATTTCCGTTTTGAAGGAGGGTTCATAGGACCCACAAAGTCCATGCCTCACTTCTCAAATGGCTCAAAAGTCACTTGAGGTTGTAGGGGCATCTCAGACCTTGGAGTAGGTTTCCCCATCCTTTGACATTGATCACATTAGTTGATATATCTCCTGAAATCTTGATGAAGAGTGGGCCAATAGTACCCTGCTTGCACAATTTTGAAGGCAGTCCTCTTTGCTGCAAAGTGGCCCCCACAGGGCCCATCATGACAGGTTAGGAGGATGTCAAAAACATCCTCCTCCCTAACACATCACCTCAAAATTTGATTTGGGCCAAGTTTAAAAATATTTCCCCTAATCCAGGTGAATGGGGCACCTTTCCACATGATCTTGATCTTCTCTTTTGAGGATAGGTGTGGCAGAAACTGTGCTGAAACCAAATAGTTTTCTGTATCAGCAAACCATGGAGAGAATACTGAAATATCAAATAGGTGTTCATCTCGAATTTGATCATCCACCATTCCTTCTTCACCTACAGGTGAATCTAGTCTAGACAGAAAATCAGTAACAACATTTTCCTTACCTGACTTATCAACAAAGGTCAAATCAAATTGATGCAATAAAAGTAACCATCTAATGATACGAGCATTTACATCCAGTTTATTCATCAAATACATAATTGCAACATGATCAGTGTGTACGAATGTTTGATAGCCGGTGATGTGGTGTCTGAACTTATTTAGGGAATGGACTACAGCTAGGAGCTTTGTTTCGGTTGCAATGTAGTTTAATTCTGCCTTGTACAGGTTTTTATTGACAAAGTATATGACATAAGGTAGCCTCTCTTCAACTTTCCCTAAGGCTGCTCCTATCACTTTATTCGAGGCATCTGTGTGAATGTGGAAAGGTAGGGCCCAGTTTGGACCTCTCAAAATTGGGGCAGTTACCAGTTTACCTTTCAAGGTATCCAGAGCCTCTTGACAGTTGTTAGTCCATATGAACTCATCATCTTTTCCCAAAAGACCAAACAACGGAGAGGCTAGCTTACTAAAATCCTTAATGAATCTTCTATAATACCCTGCTAAGCCTAGAAAACTCTGAACATCTCTTACATTTTGAGGAGGTGGGACCCTTTGGATGATAGCAATCTTGTTGGGATCGACCTGTAATCCTTGCTGAGAAATTGTATGACCTACCACGGTCCCTTCAATCATCAGGAATTTTCATTTTTCAGGATTGAGGAATAGGTTCATTTTAATACACTTGGCTAAAACTTTTCCCAGGTTAGTCAAAGCTTCCTGGAGGTTAGAACTATAAGGGGTAAAGTCATCCATATAGATTTCCACTGAATCATGAACTAGTTCAGCAAATATGCTCATTACTGCTCTCTGGAAAGTGGTAGGAGTATTGCACAACCCAAAAGGAAGGACTCGGTAGGCAAAAGTACCCCAAGGACAAGTGAAAGTGGTCTTATCTTAGTCTTCCAAGCTGATTTGCATCTGGTTGTACCCGCTAAACCCATCTAGGAAGGAGAAGAACTTCTTCCCTGGAAGGCCATATAACACTTGATCTATGAAAGGTAAAGGGAAATAGTCCTTCTTGGTGGCCCTGTTTAGTTCCCGATTATCTACACAGATTCTCCACTTCCCATTTTTCTTTGACACTAGCACCAAAGGAGAAACCCATTCGCTGTTAGGGATGGGGTAGATGAATCCTGCATCCAACAAATTTTGTAGTTTTTCTTTAACAGTGTCCTTAAGGGCTAGATTCATCCTATTTGAGGCTGCCTGATTGGTTTACAATCTTCTTTAATGTAAATGTGATGAATATAGACTGAAGGGTGGACTCCCTTCATCTCCTTATAGCTCCAAGCAAAAGCATCCAAGTGACTTTTCAATAAGCTACATAGTTCTTTCTCCAGAGAGGTGGATAGGGATGAGTTGATCTTCAAGGTTCTTTCTAGGTTGAATTCCACATTCTTGACTTGGAGAGGGGTCGAATCAACCACACAGAGATCAACTAAAGCATTGGCTTGGGTTTCTTTCACCATCTCTTCTAATGGCAACACACTAGGGGGTGGATTTTGGATCAAATTTTCAATAAGGTCATCCTTGGTTTGTGGACCCCCCATGGTAGCTTCCATAGTGCACAATGGTGCGGAATAGACTTCATCCTCATCTTCCTCCTCCAACCAGAGAGGTAAATCATGCTCTAGTAGAGGTTGGGCAGGAGGATATAGGACTAGCTCGACAACTGATGTAGGAATTTGCAGTAGCCAACCAAGGTCTTCCTAGGATGAGAGGATACCCAGTGAGCTTTGGCTTTGGTAGGGTACTCCCAGGAATCAATAGAGATCATTACATCTTCCACAATCCCCTCAAGGTTCATAGTGGAGCGGTCTGCTAACTACAATATTGTTGAGGTCTTTCTTAGGGAACCTTGAAGGTTGAGTTTGAGCATAGTGTATGTAGGTTTTAACCCCGTACAGAAATTACCTGCATACGAATTCTAAATCATAGAAAAATAAACAATGCGAGAGCATAACACATAAAACACATATACACAGAGATTTTCCCCTGGATCCCAAAACTGGGACTACTAGCTTGATTTTTCATTATATTCCTTTCAATGTTACAATACATATTTATACATACCGAAACATCCAATACCATGGACCGAAAACCATCGCATCCAAAACCATGGACCAAAAACCATAGGTAGGTTCGCCCAACCTAATATAGGGTCCAAAAAAAAATTTCCCGGGGTGCTGCCCCAAACCCTGTAGAGGGGAGCTACCCGCCCCCCTCAAACCCCCCGAACAGGGGGGGCTGCCGCCCCCCCGTGACCATCCCGCTGCGTAATCGGCGCAACAAAGGGGGGGCTCCGCCCCCCCCTCTAACCCCCCGGTTCACTACGTAGGTTAGTCGTGGAAAGAATATAACACAACCCAACAATCTCCCACTTGTTGTTTTCTTTCCACAGGGGGCCACAGGAGAGCTTAGTCATTTTTCTAGCCCTGAAATGCCCATTGTTTCTCTACACCAAGAGAACTTCTCAGAGCTCATAGATTTTTTCAATGCATCTGCAGTATTCTTCAAAGTGTCCACCTTTACCAGCAACACCTTTTTGTCTTCTATCATATCCCTCACAAAGTGATACTGATCATCAATGTGCTTTGTCTTTGAATGATAAGCAGGGTCTTTGCCAAGAAAATTACACTTTGGCTGTCACAGTCTATTCTTATAGCTCCCTGTACTAACCCCATACTTGAACAGAGTCTCTGCAACCAAACTGCTTCCTTGCTTGCATGAGTGGCTGCCATGTATTCTGCCTCTACAGTTGATAGTGCCACTACAGATTGTTTCTTACTCATCCAACTAACTGCACCTCCAAATAGGTTAAACACATAGCCAGTTGTAGATCTTCTCTGATCCAGATCTCCAGCCCAGTCTGCACCAACAAAGCCATGAATATCCAACACTCTATCCAATCCTGGTCTTCCTTGGTAGCACAAACCATAATCACTAGTGCCATGCAAATACCTGAAAACCCGCTTCACTGCTGTCTAGTGCTCATTCCCTGGTTTTGACATAAACCTGCTTAATACTCCCACTGCATGTGCAATGCCTGGTCTAGTACAAACCATTGCATACATCAGGCTATTGACTGCACTCGCATATGGAACAAGGGACATGTCCTCTTCCTCTTCTTGTGTCTTGGGACACTGTTCAGGAGATAACCTCACACCTACAGGAATAGGAACCTTCACCAGTTTACTACCCTGCATATTAAACCTCTGCAGTATTGTCTCGACATACTTCCTCTGGTTTAAACATAGCTTCCTCTTTGCTCGATCGATTTTAATTTCCATGCCCAAAATATAGTTTGCAGCACCAAGATCTTTCATGTCGAATTTGGAGGACAATTGGGTCTTCAAATCCTGGATAATTTCTTTGTCATTTCCAACCAGAAACATATCATCCACATACAAGGCCAGATACATAACACGGTCACCAATCAATTTAAAATACACACAATGATCTTCTTTGCTTCTGGCGAAGCCAAGTCCCTGTATAAATGTATCAAATTTCTGATACCACATCCTTGGTGAATGTTTTAACCCATACAGAGACTTCTTTAACTTGCATACAAATTATTTCTTACCCTTCACCGCAAAGCCTTCAGGTTGCTTCATGTAGATTTCATTATCCAAATCCCCATGAAGAAATGATGTCTTCACATCCATCTGTTCTACCTCAAAATCAAAAGCAGCATCAACAGATAAAAGTAACCTAATAGAAGTTACCTTAGCAACAGGAGAAAAAAATATCACCAAAATCAATTCCCGGTACCTGGGAATAACCTTTTGCTACCAACCGAGATTTGTATTTCTCCACCTTCCCTTCTGCATTTTTCTTCCTTTTGAACACCCATTTGCTGCCAATGGGTTTCCTTCGAGCTGGCAACTCCACCAGATCCCAAGCCTCATTTTTGTGCAAAGATGCCATTTCATCAACCATGGCCTCTTTCCAGAGTTTTCCATCCTCTGAATCTACTGCTTCTTTCACAGTTTTGGGATCATCATCAGTAACAGACAAAGCAAAATTTGAACAGAAAGCAGAAGGACTATACCTTTCTGGCTGCCTTCTTTCTTGAACTGATCTTCTCACAGCCGGAGTTTGTGGCTCTTCATCTTCTGATTCCTCCTCTGCTGCAGAGTCTGATTCTTCCTCCTTTAGCTCAAGATCTATCTTCTTAGGTTCCTTTGGTTGGACTTCATGTTTAATAACATCTTTTACCTCTTTGAACACCACATCTCGGCTATACACAACCTTCCGTGTGACTGGGTTCCAAAGCTTATAACCCTTTAAACCATCCTTATACCCAATAAAGATGCACTTTTTAGATTTACTATCCAACTTGGTTCGTTTCTCCTTTGGAACATGTACATATGCATCACATCCAAATACCCTCATATGTGAAAGAGAGGGTTTCTTACCAGTCCATACTTCTTGTGGAGTCTTATCCTCCAACGCTAATGAAGGTGACTTGTTGACCAAGTAACATGTAGTATCCACCACCTCTGCCCAGAATTCCTGTCCTAACCCGGCACCACAGAGCATGCTTCTTTCCCTTTCCATCAACGTCTTGTTCATTCTTTCTGCGACTCCATTTTACTGAGCTGTATATGGAGTAGTCTTCTACCGTGCTATACCACACTTCTTACAAAATTCTTCAAATTCCTTGTTGCAAAACTGTCCACGATTATCTGTCCTCAGCACCTTTATCTTTTTTTCTGTCTAATTTTCCACCAGAGCATTAAATTCTTTAAACCTGTCAAAGACTTCAGATTTCTTCTTAAGGAAATATATCCATGTATTCCTTGAGAAGTCATCTCTAAATGATACATAGTACACAAAATTACCCAGTGATGGAACTTTCACAAGTCCAAACACATCACTGTGCACAAGCTCTAATATCTGTTTTGCCCTCTTAGCACCAGAGGGGAAACTCACTCGATTCTGCTTCCCATATACACAATTTTCACAGAAATCAAAATCCAGAGAGCTATTACTCACACCTTCTACCATACCTTTACCATGAAGTATTCGAAGGCCCTTCTCTCCAATATGTCCAAGCCTTTGATGCCAAAGCATGGTCTTCTCTCCAGAGACCACTAGATTTTCAGCTCCACGTTCAGGAACCACAGAACTGTTGCACCCATCAACAACAGTGCTACCTTGTAGCTTGTACAGAGTTCCAGTCCGAACTCCCCGCATCAATACCAGTGCTCCCCGAACCATCTTGGAGGTATCCTTCTCGAACACTGTTTTTACACCTGCATCATCCAACTTTCTTACATAAATCAAATTTCTGGCCAATGCAGGAATATGCAGAACAACCAGAAGTGTTCTAACCCTTCCACCTTGCAACTTCAACTTTACTTTTCTGTGACCAATGATTCTAGCCTTCCTATCATCTCCTAAGAAGACATCACCACCATCGTATTTCTCATACTCGCAGAACCACTCTCTATGGGGAGTGAAGTGAAAGGATGCACCTGAGTCAATCAACCATGCCTCATGATCTACATGTGTACTTGAAGAAGCCAAGTACACATCCCCACCTTCATCTGAGGTGGTTTTTGCTTCTGCAGAAGGAGCATCATCAGATGCGTTTCCTTTATCAGGAGCTTTAGATTTACAGTCCCTTTTGAAGTGCCCTTCCTTGTCGCATTTCCAGCACACCACCTTTACAGGTTTTCCTGGAGATTTAGATCTCCCTCTAGATTTAGATCTCCCACTCGATGACTTATTTTTGTTTCTATTCTGGGACCGTCCTCGTACAGACAAGGCATCACCATTCTAGCTCTCCATATTTTTCCATCTTATCTCCTCCGTCAGCAAGGCTGAGACTATTTCATCAAACTGCAAAGCAGTTGCATTGCTACCTATTGCAATAACCAGACTATCCCACGAATCTGGTAGAGAACACAACAAACTGATGCACTTATCTTCATCTGAAATTTTAATATCAACAGACGCTAACTGACTTACCATAGTATTAAATGCATTCAGATGCTCTGTCACCGAGTCTCCATATTTCATCCTTAGGTTATACAACTTTTTCTGCAGGAATAGTTTATTCACCAGAGACTTAAATTAGTACAAAGTCCCTAACTTGTCCCAAAAAGCCTTCGCCGTAGCTTCCCCTGATACATTCAGCAATACTGAATCTGAGACACACAATCGTATTGTGCTCTTTGCCTTCCGATCCAACTTCTTCCATTCTTAATCGGTCACTACCATTGGTTTAGTACCTGGATCTACCACGATCCACTGATCTTTATCCACCAACAGATCCTCCATCTTGAGTTTCCACAACTCAAAGCTCTGACCATTGAACTTCTCGACCTCTATCTTTCCACTGCTCACCATCTTCTTTCACCACCAGAATCGATCTCGCAGATCTCCCACTGAACAGGGTCTACCATAAGCTTGAGTGAAACCCCTCAGCAACAAAGGCGTCCCCTTGAAGCCAAAACAGCTCTAATACCAAATGTAGGTTTTAACCCCATACAGAAATTACCTGCATACGAATTCTAAATCACAGAAAAATAAACAATGCGAGAGCATAACACATAAAACACATATACACAGAGATTTTCCCCTGGATCCCAAAACCGAGACTACTAGCTTGATTTTTCATTATATTCCTTTCAATGTTACAATACATATTTATACATGCCGAAGCATCCAATACCATGGACCAAAAACCATCACATCCAAAACCATGGACCAAAATCCATAGGTAGGTTCGCCCAACCTAATATAGGGTCTAAAAAAAAATTTCCCGGGGTAGCGACGGGGGCTACCCGCCCCCCCCCCCCCCCCGCTGTGCAATCGACGCAATGAAGGTGGGCTCCGCCCCCCCCTCTAACCCGTGGAAAGAATATAACACAACCCAACAGTGTACCTAGTCATCACATTAATGGCAACCCATAGATCAATCAAGGTATGAGGGATTACGATGCCATCAATGTGGACATCGACTACAGGACTCCCGGGATCTAGATATTTCCTAAGATCACCTGCCCCAGTATCAGGTCGGACAGTTGTCCAATGATATTGATAGTTGGGGCATCTCTCTTGCGCCTGCCTAGGTACCTGAAGCGCTTCTTCTTGATTATCTTGTTGTATATAGGCACATCCTTTATGGCTTCGAGAAGTGGTATTTTTACACATAACTGTTTCAATTCTCCCAGAAGTTCAATTTCTTCTGGGGATGGTTGACTGGTTCCAATTAGTCTCTTAGGAAAGGGTGAAGTGACTTTTGGTTCACACTGTTGCTTTTCTTCCTCTTCCTCCTTAGGGGGAGGTTGGCTATCTGGGAGAACCTTCTCAGATCATAGTTTAATCTCCTGAATCTCCACATCATAGTTCAAGCATGATATTTCTCCACTATATACCTGCTAGGCCTGTTTGTTGTTGGGGTTTGGGTTCGGTTGAGCAGGTATTTGGGGTTTTCTTGGTGGAACAGGAGGTAATGGTTGTGGTTGAGCAGGTGGTGGACGCAAAAGAGCGAGAGGAGAGTTGTACTGGGGCCTTCACCCGTGATGTGGTGCATTCCACTAAGGCTATGGCTGAGAATAAGAGTGAAATGAATGAGCAACTGGAGGAGCCTATTATTGAGGAGGATACGACCAAGGAGGGGGTGTGGACCAGAAAGGATGAGCAAGGGGACCCCAAGAAGTCATGGAAGTGGCTTGATTGGGGTTGTAATAAGTCTGGGATGTCCCTTGCATTCCCTGCTGGTAAGGTTTGGGTCCATGTGGCCTCCTTTGGTTCATGAAATAGAGTGGTTCAGTGGCTCCTTCAACCCCCTAATATGTAGCTTTAATTATGGGCAAGGAAGGGCACTAATTTGTAAGATGGTCTTCTTCATAAACTAAACACACTTCTATAGAGTGTAATGGACATTCATTCCTACGATGCTTCCTAGTGCACCTGTGACAAAAGATGGCTAAATCCCTCTTGGTTTCTTCTTGTTTCCTTTTGATATGAAAGGTATCCATTTGCATGGAAAGATTCTACCTCACCTCACTCTTGAAATCTTCCAGCTGATTCTCAAGTTCGTTTCTAAGGGATGAACTAGATGAGGATGTATTGGCTAAAGGTTGACTTCCCCTACCTCTCTTTCTAGCTGACCTAGAATGGTTTCTAAACATAGTTTTTATGTCATCATAAGGTAGTTGGTAGATGTCTCCCCTAGCCAGCAAATGGAGGGTATCTAGAATGTCTTCAGGGACTCCTCTGAGTAGGACCAACTTTAGAGATTCAGGGTCAAGTGTGCACCTGGCCCTTTTATAACTGAGTTGAAACCTCTATTCATAGTCTTTTAAAGATTCATCACTCCCCATGGTCATGCGAAAGATTTCTTCCTTGGTATCCTTTGACCTATAGTAGTGCAGTTATTTGTTGTTAAAGGCTTGCTGAATCTAAGCCCAAGTTGTGATATTATTTCCAAGTAACCCCATAAACCAGTGCAAGGCTGCATCCTTGAGGGTAGAAGGGAACAATTTCAACTTTTTCTCATCTTCTGCATAGTCATAGGTTTGACAGAGAACATCAAATTCAAACAAGAGGGTATCAAGATCTTTGGTAGTCAATCCATGGAAGTGAGGTAAGGCTGAAGGACTTATTTTTTTCATTTTTGTGTCTGCATTGGTCTCTTGGATAGGAAAGGAACATTCTATTCTTTTCCCATTTCCTCTAACATTTCTGTTTATAGCCATGGTCTCAGGAGGAATGGTTTCTTGCTCTTCTTCTATTATAGGATCTTCGTATATCTCTGGAGGTTCACCTATAGGTTCTTCTAGATCACTACCACCAAAGAAGAGAGATGGATGACTTAGTGATGTGGTGGGGGTGTTGGGTAGGAATTTCCCTGAATTGTCTCTCTTCCTACAAGGCATGAAAGAAAATCCTTTTTTTTTTTTTTTTTTCTGCTTCTACTTGCAAACTGAAATTGATTGAACAAAAAATTGCAACTAACTAAAATAAACCTTGCTGAAATGAAAATTGCCGAATTGAAATGAAAGCAAGAGATGACTAATCTACTTCGCAGAAATGAAATTGCAGAATCGACATGAGAGTAGGAGATGCCTAATCTACACTTGCTGAAATGAAATTGCAGAATTGAAATGAAAGCAAGAAATGTCTAATCTATGCTTGCAGAATTGAAATTGTAGAATTGAAATGAAACAACTACTCTACATTTGCTAAAATAAACTACTTAGCAGAATGTTGCAGTAGAAAATAGAAGAAAAGCAGTAATCACAAAATACTTTGACGCTTCCCCGATAATGGTGCCAAAAAGAGTGGTGGGTTCCAGTATTGCAGTAATAATGTTGCAACTGCTGGGGCTTCCTTCTTTACTTTTATCAACCCGGTAGTTCATAACAAACTTGGAAGCGATGGTGCCGTATGCACAAGTACTAGCTCTTACTGCAGGATGTCACTTGATCAACTGACGCAAGTTATTTAGGAGCTTAAGCCAACTTCTATGGGATCTCAGAAGAAGCTTTATCAGTGAGGAAAGGAAACTAACTGTACAAGGGCTATTCTACTTGCATAAAATGAAGGAAAACTAAAATGAAATGCAAACCCTAGAGAACCCTAGTAAACCTTAATTTTGCAAGAAAAGAGATGGAAACTACTGAAATGGGTGCCATTGACTATTGAAAAGGAAAATTGCATTTATTCAAGCTACTTCTAAGGAGAAATGAGAAGAAATCATCTTTTTGTACTTTTGATTATTTTTATGTGAAATTATTATGCTTGTGATTTGACTGGTTGCGATTGTGCAGAGGGTTGGTGGCAAAAGAAGATGAAGTTGGCTTTTGTAGATAGTGAGGAAGGTGTGGATAGGTCCTAAGAAGCCCCTAGTACCCTTCTAAAGACTTCCATTACAATCAGACTTCGAAAAATCACTCACAAAAAATTCTACAGGAGGTTGTAGGGGATCTACAAGAGGTTCTATAGGAGGATCTACAGGAGGAGGCCGAGAGTGGTTTTCAGAGGTTTGAAGGTGGAAAAATGATGGGAAATAGGAAATGAAGGCTGGATGAAGGTGTTGAGGGGTCTAGAACTTTGTCAATGAATATTAGGAACGAAGGAGATGGTTGGATTTGTTCAAAGGGCAAGGAAGCAACTTTGTGGAAAAACGCAAAAAATAGGGCAGATTGGGAAAATGTGGTGAATAAGTGGGGAAATGTTGAGATATGAACTAATAAATTTTGTGTTATGGAGGATTTATAAGCTGGGATGTCCTACAAGGGAGCCTCACACTTACTTCTCAAAACTGACCAAAGTAAGAACCGAAAAGTAGAGTTTTGTCTGTTTTAGCCTAAATTCTAACCTAAAACCAGAGAAATGCTGATCAAAACTTTATGATAAGAATATTATGTAAGAAAACCATGGTAAATAAACATAAAATTATCTAAGCATGTGAATCCAAATTAATATCAACTTCTCCAACTCAAAATATCACACTAGCAATTGCATGAAGGGCAAAAACTATGTTTTTGGTGGCAGCAGTAGTGCCTTGACCTCAAATCATGGTCCCAAGGAGGGAGAAGGGGATCAAGACCTGTTGTTGACCTTTCTGAATCTTTTTTTGTCACTACAACAAACTACTTAAGCAACTTGAAGCAAAAACAACTATTCTAATCATCAAAAGCAACCTAATCTAATGAAGCAAAATGAACCTAAACAATAGAAATTATCTCATGAATGGAAGCAAAAGCATATAAATACAAAAAGGACGTGCCGGGCAGCTTGGGCTGGGCGCTAACCAAAGAGCTCCAGCCCTCTAGAAAAGATCAGTGCTGGTTCAAAACTTGGTTCATCTTCATTTATAAAAAAATAGCAGTTACATCACAAAACTGTCTTCAAAAAGAGCTCAAAAATGAGTTGAGTACAAGGCTGCACAAAATTATGAAAATATACTATGAAACAGCTAACCTACTGAGGCTTGAAGCCTTCTTACTTATACAAGTGAGGACTCCCAACAATCCTCCTAAACTTAAGGAACTCGGCTACCTAGAACTAAAGATAACAACAACCCTACTTGGAGTCTTACTCGGCTACCCCTTGGAATCATCAATGTGGGCATTTGTACTCCGACCTGTTGATGAATAATTCGAGGGAGGGGGTCATTAATGAGGGAGACATCCCTCCTATGAGTCTTCATCCCCGTTTCCTCGAGTTTGGCTATCATTTTGCTCCTAAATTCCTGGTCGTTGTCCAAAATTGTCCAACAAATCTGCAATAAACACTCATTAGACTATATGGCATAGTGACCACACCCATTCACTCTATTGACATAAATATATTCAAAAACAAGCACAAAACTATTGAGAATGGTGGATTAAATGAAAATAATAGGCAGAATGAGCCCATATCGTTACCCATTTCTGGGGCTCATCACCTTCCAGACTACCAATGTTCGCAATCTGATTTTTGCGCTCATAAGTGGAGGATGTCATACACAAAATCAAAATTAAACCAGGAACATAGAAGCACCCACTCTTCCTAAATCACTAATTCTAAATAATTAGTCCATTATATCATCAAACCAAGAAGACTCCAAATTCGGAGATGTCAAAGAACAAACATCACCTACAACATAAGGAGAATTTATCGATATACCCAGGCCTCCAAAACATAGTAATAACAGTTAATGTTACCCAATAGCACACCCTTCCACGTAAGGCTTAGCACTTAAGACTTTGAATCCATAAATACTAGCATATCCTTATCAGAGACAATGTCAATCCAAAATAAGGGTATAAAAGAAAGAAATTGAGAGGCCTCCCAAAACTTAATTCATTTTTTTCTCGTTACCACCCTAGACATATCAATCATGATAAGGAAAAGGATGTAAATTACACTCGGAGCCAAACCCACTTAGAGCCACTCTTATTAAAAACTTCTTTTCATAATCCCTTTGATGACTCCTTTCATAATATCTCAGAATCTAAAATGACCCATCAGACTCATTTTGATTTTTCATCTTGATAAATTGAAAGTTAAAATAAATTAATAAATATAAATTTCATATATAGAAATATTTTTATTTTTATTTTTATTAAACTATTATTTTTGATGGCGTGTTAGAAATTGTGCATACATGTGAACGACTCAACTAGTACATAGATATAGCTAATTTATATTGGCATATGAAATTTTTCGTTGCCAGAATCTTGATGGAGAGGTTTGGGCATTCAGTAGAAATTATGCATTCCATGAGACATTTACATCGTCACATGAAAAATCTCTACTAGAGACCAAATTGTACAGGAAAAACTTGTCAACTGACCCTTACTAAAAAGCACCTTAGGATACAACATTTCATGTCTAACACTTACATCATCACATCAAACACCTCAACTAAAAACTAGATTTTATAAAACACAACCATGTCATCCCACCTCAAGGTGTTATACCCCAAAACAACAGGGATCTCGTCTTGGAACAAATCCCTTTATTTAGTCACATGATATGTCCCTAATTACATTGTTTTTTATGTTTATTAATTATTTTCATGGCCAAATAGGCCCACTTTTTAATCTTTTCATGGTCAGGCGATTTTTTTTTATCATAAGATCTTTCGAGTGAAAGATCTTTAGAATTCTCATGTGCACTCTTGTTAGTCTTTTCATGGTCAATCGATTTTTTTTTATCATAAGATCTTTCCAATGAAAGATCTTTAGAATTCTCATGTGCACTTTTGTTTAGAATGAAATACAAAAGTCATAAAAAAAAATTTATATATATGTTTTTTTTTTTTAAATTTAATGCGATAGGTATAACATGATATATAAATAAAGAGATGTATAATAATTTAGAAAAAAATGTATATTGTAAATATTGAGTTTTGATTGTAATTTTTATTAATGAAAATTATAATATTACAAATTGAATTGAATCTATTTATTAGTTATATTAAGTTTTTTTTCAAGAATTTTTTTTCTGGAAAAATCATATTAACAATTTAGAGTCAATTTGTTTTAAATTGAATTAACATTATATTTTATTAATTTTTTTTTTTATAGATAAGTACCCAGTGAGGATTTGAGTCAGTAACCTATGGCAAAGAGTGCATTAACAGTGCACCCATTCACCATCAATCCAAAGCCGCTTAAGAAACATCATCATCATCATCATTATTATTATTATTATTATAAATAATGTTTCATTTTATGGAAATTAAAATATCTCTATCATATTTAATTGACATTTAAAAATTTATATTCATTTTTAAACACTACGAAATTTAATTTACTAAGTTGTAGAACCTCCCTTGACTCAATAATATCTCACTTTACAAAAATAAGTAATATCTCACCTTGCAAAAATAATTTCTTACAGCAAAATCAATTTTTAGAAATTGTTACAACAAGGTCACTCAACCTATGCAGTTTAGAAAATGGAAAAGAGAGCGCACTCAAACCATAAGGCCAATCCAAGAGGTTGGACAAAGGTCAACCCAACCACTAAGTGAGGAAAAAACTACTTGTAACTTGTTTTTCTGACCTTGAATTATAAGCGTAAGATTAAATATTCCATTCGTTTTAGATATTATCTCATCGTTATATATTTTTGTAACAATTCCCATTATTCCGACCCGAAAGAAAAAACCATTTTTTCAACGTTCATGGCTACATAAAGAACTTACCTACTTATAAATATGCCTCTATTATTATGAATATTAAATATCATAAATTAAAAAGAAAGTATCTCTCACTTTACTTTATAAAAATTAACACCTACTCTGTCCTTTATGATAACCTCTTTAATTTTATACTAACAATTTTTTTTTTTTAACTTTCCAAATTTAAGTTGACATAATATAATTAGTACTCAACCTTGTATTAATAAGGTAATCATAACTTTATTGATTGGTTAACAATGTGAACGGGATACCCTTAATACTAGAAAACAATAATTTAGAGTCAAACCATTTTAAATTGAATTAATATATTATTATTATTATTATTATTATTATTATTATTATTATTATACACACATTAACACATTCCTAACATATTTAGTTGGCATTCAATTATTTATATTTAAATTTAAATACTATAAAATCTAATTCCATACTAAGTTGTAATTCCATACTAAGTTGTAGAACCTTTCTAGACTCGATAATATCTCACTTTACAAAAATAAGTAGTATATCACCTTGCAAAAATAAGTTCTTAATTCAAAATCAACTTTTAAAAATGGTTAGAATAAGGTCACTCAACCTATGCAGTTCAAGAAAATGGAAAATATAACCCATTCACACCATAATTCCACTCAAACCATAATTCCAATCCAAGAGGTTGGACAAAGGTCAACCCAACCACTAAGTGAGGAAAAAACTATTTATAGCTTTCTTTTTTCTTTTGAACTATAATCGTAGTTCAAAGATTCCATTCACTTTATAGGTATTGTCTAATAATTATATATATGAAAAACCATTCTTTCAACATTCATTGCTCCAGAAAGAACTTACCTGCTTATAGATATGCATTTATTGTTATGAATATTAAATATCAGAAATTAGAAAGAAAATAGTTTTCACTTTACTTTCTTAAAATTAACACACGCTCTCTGCATTATAATAATCTCTTTAATTTTATACCTAACCCTTTTTTTGTTATGAATATTACATACCAGAAAGTAGTTCTCACTTTATTTTCTTAAAATTAACACCTACTCTGTCTATATGATAACGTCTTTAATTTTATATTTAACTTATTTTTTTTGAAACTTTCCAAACATAATATCACTAGTACTCCTTAATTTTATACTTAACAGTTTTTGCTTTTGTAACTAGTTTTTTTTTTTTTTTTTTAACTTTCTTTAATTTTATATTTAACAATTTTTTTTTAAACTAACCCTCTATTCTTTTAAAACTTTCCAAATTTAGGTTAACAGGATATAATTGGTACTCTTTAAGTTTATACCTAACAGTGTTTTCTTTTGAAACTTTTAAGTTTATACCTAACAGTGTTTTCTTTTGAAACTTTCCAAATTTAGGTCGACATAATATAATTGTTACTCAACTCTTCTTTTTTGAAACTTTCTAAATTTAAGTTGACATAATATAATTGGTACTCCTCAATTTTATACCTAACAGTCTTTTTTTAAAACTTTCCTTAATTTTATACCTAACGGTCTTTTCTTTTAAAACTTTCCAAACTTAAGTTCACATAATATAATTGGTACTCAACTCTTTTCTTCTGAAACTTTCTTTAATTATATACTTAGAAGTCTTTTCTTTTGAAACTTTCCAAATTTAAGTTCACATAATATAATTGTTACTCTACCTTTATAACATAATTAATACTCAACTAAGCACAACTTCATTGATGAGCTAACAGTGTGAACTGATGGGCTAACAATGTGGACTGGATACGCTTGATACAAGGTAACCATATCCACAACTTCATTGACTGGCTAACAATGTGAACTCGATACCCTTTCTACTATTCACCGATTTAAAATATCTGTTCACATCAAAATACAAAATCCCTTTTATCGCTGAAAAGCGATTTAGCCTTATGTGTTCTTGTTTACCATTTTCTGAATCTCTCAACCTTTATAGCTTATGGAAAGACTCGTACCAGGATGCTGGTGGGACTATTTACTATTCACAGGATTTCATTTTAATGAGGCTTTAGCTGGATAGCTCTTTACATTAATGTTAGCTCATATTCCTTAGTACATATGATTGGATTCGAATGTTCGAGATTTCCGGTTGTAATACCGTGGAATTAAGCTGGACTTCAAATATTTTTGTTTCTGTTGCACTTCTCGGGTTGCATGAAGAAATCCTGATCGTTCATCTAGCAAGGGTTTCCATCCAGTAGTGGCGATACCTTGCGAGGGTTATTGGCCATAAACACCTCCAGGGTTCGCCTGAGACCCTCCCATTCGCTTCAGCGTCCAAGGGTGACAGTACGTTCGGTGGGGTTTACTAGGGTAATATCTACCTCGAGTTTTTGGAGGGTGTGTACCCAAATTCTCCTGTAGTGTTTTGTGGATTGCAGCAACGGTTTCCACGGACCGATTCATTAACCCCTTCTTTGCTGTGGGAGAGTTTTCCTCTGGTTTTGATATGCGATGGCCCTTTTTTCTTCAATTCTGTTTCTCACAGTGGCTTGTAAACTTCTGATAAATTTATTTCAAAGTCTTACAGCCTATTTCTGTTGTTTTATTCCAAGGTGTATTGATTTGGCAGGGCTTTACCCCTTTGCACCCAGCGTGCTTCGCACTCCACCAAAACACCCGAGTATTGCCTATTTCAGTCCTCTAATGTGAATCTACTTCTTCTTTTTTTTGCACTATTATCTTTTATGGGTTTTTTCACTAAGTCTCTTATTTTTAATCGGTTTTTTCCACAATTCTTAAGTTCCTTTGATAAGGAAATAGTTACCTTGGGTTTTTCGACAAACCCAAGTTCTTACTTGCAGCTATTATTAATTTTCTTTCAAATTTCCATCGTTTTACCTTGACTACAAGCAGGTTACTCTCTTACCGATATGAGGTCCATCGTCCCTATTGGGTTCCTCTTCGAACCGTTCGACTCACCTTGGTACGAGGTTCTGAAACTCGTTTTCCTTGCTACTTTTTTGAGGTCTACCAGACTATATGTCAGCATTAGGGTTTATCTTTGCTTATAGGATAGTTCCGCCTCTATGGCGTACCCGAATTCGCTAGGAAGTGCTAGTTTATTTCTACAAGTTTCATTATCGCCACCACCATGCTTATTTGTAACAATTTGTAATTATATATTTAGGTACATTTCGAAACTAATAACATTATTCCTGGCCCGTCAGCCCTCTTTTGAGCCTGTAGAATCAATTTTGGTATAATTCATTTTAGTTATATTACAAAGGTTTTGAAGTTTGATATCTTTTACTACATTTATATAAAGATTTTTTATTTTTTTTTAACATTTATTCTTTTGGATTAAGAAATTTTATATAAATATGGTAAAAAAGAAATAAAAGACTTAAAAAAAACATTGAAAGAGATGAAACCCAATAATCTTTTCCTGTATATATCTATATTTTATCTTAATACAAATACAACAATTTCATTCGGAATTACTTTTGGCCACACGTCCCAAATTAGGCTTTTTTGTGTTGTAACGCCTATGATTGTCCTTATTTTTTCTTGCAATTATTCTCTGCCCTCTGCCAGAATCTGGAGCATTGAGGATTGCATGCGTTGGTTCATACATATGCAAATGGAGTGAAAATTTTTGGTGGTGAAAAATCCAGCACGGTGGTTGAAATCGGGACTTCTTGTTAAATGCGTTGAGCATGTGGCCGGTGTTATGCATTATAGACTGCCCTTTCATTGGACTGCATGAAAGCGGATGTATCTGACAATTGTGCGGTGTATGCTTTGTGATGGTATGTTGCTAGATATGTAGACCGTGGGCGTTCTGTTGAAGACCAAATGACTCTACTACTGTGAGTTGTTGGTGCTCTTGTTCGATATCAGATGATGTTCAAATGTGAAAGGTCGTAAGTAATATATGGTCCATTATCCTTTGTTTTTCTGAGCACCGTGCGTTACTGGTGATGTGAGTTGACTGCTGCATTGAATATATTTTTGGTCGTCAACGAATTATAAAATGGTCGATATATTTTGATTAGTGCTTATTGTATGGTGAGGTGCTCACATACGTTAAGTGGATAATGAATAAGTGTGAAGAGCCCTTTCGGTTACATGTGTTGGTTATGTTAAAGTATGGATATGATTCACATATTTTATTCATTCAAAATGTTTTTCTATGAGTGAGTGGTGGTATAACTTTTATATGAATGGTGGACATGATATATATGTTTGTGATATAAGATCATATGCTTTTGATATATCTTATATTAGTGAGTGGTGGTATACATATATCAAAAAAATAAAATTGGCATAGTGTAAAGTGAAATTTTGCCATTTATATAATAAGTTTTTTATTTAATCTAGAAAGAAAAAGTAAGGTTGTAATTATTTTGGAAATCAAATTACATGGTACATTTTGATGATGTATTTATTAATTTCCATTGTAGGAGTAGTTTTATTTGCAAAAGTGAACTATCATAAAGCGGGAGTAGTTCTATTTGGAAAAGTGAACTATCATAGAGCACACCTTAATTTTTAATGAGTTGTGGAAATATGTTTGTGAAGAAGAATAAGACAATGCACTTGAAAAACCTACTTCAAATAAGGAGATTTCCATTTCAGAGAACAAGAACAAAAAGGACTATGCCTTGATTGCAGCATCAGTAAATGAAGAGGTGAGTCATGATATTTGACCATTTTCAAACTCTTTTGAAGCCTTAAAAAAGTTGAAGGAATTATGTGACTCACACTCTGAACTTGAAGTTGTTCAATTGATGATTAAGTTGTGCAATCTTGAGTTGAAAAATGATGACCCTTTTTCCTTAGCATTAGAAATACGATCTATTTTGCATGACATAAAAGCCACCAGTGTTGAAATATATGTTCCTCTCACAACCTAAAGGCACTACAACCCACTTATTCATATTACCTTGAGTCATTGCAAGCAAGTGGAAAACTTAAGGAGACTTTTTTTGACTCCCTTGAGAAGAAGTTTGTAGAAAGAGAAGGATTTTGGGAAGAAGACAACTCCTTAGTCTTCTAAAGTACTTGTGTGCCTTACACAAAAAGAGAAGAATCATGAATAAGATTCTTCTAGAGGAAGAGGTGGCTGAAGAGGAAGAGGACGGGATAATTTTAGAGGCAGGGGGGAAGACATTTCCAAGGAGAAAGCTCTGATTTTCATTTCATACGATGTAACATAAATTGACATGATGATTCCAAAAGTAAGTTTCCTTGGGAAAAAGTCGAGTAGAGAAGAAATGAAGAAAAATGTTAAAATCCTGATAAAGGGAAAGGAAAAACACCTAAATCCGCTCATTATTTTGTGAAACATTACAACATTGGAGTAACTGAAGACTTATTTAATGTTTCACTTGCTTCATGGAAATATGTTTGGTTTCTTCATTCAGCAGCAACATACCACATGGCTTTCAAGATATATTTATCTGAAGAATTCACTGATAATGTTGATGAAGCAATATACTTTGCACACAAGTCAAAACTCAAGCCATCAAGGCTTGGCACCACATGGTTCAAACTTCCTGGCCTTCCAGACTTTCTTCTACATGATGTTTTATACCTCTTATAATTGAGGAGAAACTTGTTGCCTTTGGTCAACATCCACCATCAAGGACACTGCATTAATATATTTTATGGCAAGTTCAAGGTTATAAATGCATAAGATCACTCACTTGTCATGTCAACTGGGATAGAAGGAGAAATACTTTTGATGTTGCAAGGAACCTCGGCTCGTGCACGTAATGTTTCATACAATTCTCACTATAATGAAGGTACACTTCCATTGAGTCTTTTATGGAATGTTAGATTTAGACATTTGAACTATGACAACCTTCATTTGTTGAAGAAAAATGGTTTTATTGGTTTGCCAACTATTCCTAGGAAACCTAAGCAATGTCATGCTTGTATCTTAGGAAATCACAACAAACAATGTTTTTATGATTCTAATTCGAGAGCACATAGAAAAATTGAACTCATTCATTTTAATTTATGTGGCTCAATGCCTATTCCTTCTGCAAATGGTAATAAATATATGATGAAATTTATCGATGACAACACCAAAATGTGTTGGGTTTACTTGTTGAAGAACAAATCTGAAGCTTTTGAAACATTTAAGAACTTTCGTGCATGGGTTGAAAATGATGCACAATCTTATATTAAATCTATTCGTACTGATAATGGAAAATAATATATATCAAATTAATTTGAAAATTATCTTCGCCAACATGGGATGAAGCATCAAACAATCGTGCCTTATAATCCTCAACAAAACGAAGTAGCTGAAATAATGAATAGGACAATCCTAAATATGGTACATTCAATGATATTTTTCAAGAATGATAAGTTGATGTTTTGGGATGATGAAGTTTTGTGCTATGTATATAAAGAATATGTGTCTATCTCATGCTATATAAGACAAGACTCCCTGTGAAATGTGTTATGGCCACATTCCTTTGGTGAGACATCTCAGGGTTTTTTGTTCCACCTGTTTTGCCTTGATACCCAAGGAATAGAGATACAAACTCGGTGCAAGGAGACATAAATGTATCTTATTTGGGTACTCAAATACCTCCAAAGCATACCATCTCTATCGTGAAATGAATAAGAAGTTTAAAATATGTAGAGATGTGGTATTTCTTGAATATTCCAAGACTCACAATGTTATTGAGTGATAACTTGATTTCTTGGACAAATTCAGACATGAAAAGTAATTCCAAGTGTTTGATAATGAGATTCCACATTTTGAAGAGGGGTCCCTATACTGGATCAATCTAGGAATCTTCTTATGAACCACTCTCTCCCTCGCATGAAGCTCTAGCTAGAGATGACATTTTGAGTGATGTGATTGACAAAATTGGGAGACTAAATCTTGATTTAGCCCCATCTTAGTCAACTAAGTAGCCTGGGCCATCTGAGAAAGGTCCTCCAAAATGACTGATAGAGAAACTTGAAAGTTCTCATCCTGAAAAGGTTGGAAGGATAGGAATATGAAGCTCAACTAGACATAATGGAGGTAATATAGACAATCTTGATTCACTTGTTGATGTGGATCTTTCTTATGATTGTGAGTTGAATTTGTCTACAAATTTTGAACCAAATTATTTGAAAGAAGCCTCTTCTCATGATGAATGGAAATAAGCAATGCAAAAATAATATGTTTCCTTGATAAAGAATGATACCTGGAAGTTGGTTGATCCTCCATTGGGATTTATACCAATAGACTGCAAGTGGGTCTTCAAAAACAAGTATAAAAAAGATGGCTCACTTGACAAGCACAAAGGTAGAGTTGTGGAAAATGGTTTTGCACAAAAAGAAGGGGTCAATTATGAGGAGACTTCCCCCCCCCCCCCCCCCCCCCCACCCCCCACAACAAACTGGTTACCATCTAGAGTCTCTTTTCCTTGATAGCTTAGAACGGTTTGAAATTCCATCAAATGGATGTAAAACTGTTTTCTTGAATGGAGATTTGAAAGAGAATGTTTTTATGTCATAACTAGAAGGATTCGTTGTGAAGGGTGAGGAAAAAAATATGAAATATTGTAAAACCATTGTCTGGCCTCAAGCAAGCACCATGAGCTTGGTACGAGAAATTGACTGATTATCTTTTGAAACACAATTTCAAACTTTACGATCTTGATTATGCAACTTTGTTTGTCGAGAAAGTTGGAAAAATAATTGTACATCTTATAGTGTATGTAGATGATCTCTTGGTTATAGGGAATAATTGTAACTACATTGCATCCATAAAAAATGAGTTGAGGAAAGATTTTGAAATGATAGATTTGGGTTATGTTCACTACTACCTTGTTATTGAGGTAACTCAACATGAGAAGTTTATATTCCTCTCTCATAAGAAGTACATTGGAGATATGTTGAACAAGTTTTTCATGTTTGAGTGCAATTATTTTACTACTCCAATGGAACATAACTTAAATCTCACATCGATTGAAGGAAAATAATTTGAGTATGCAACAAAGTATAGACACCTCGTAAGAAGTCTCAACTACATGACTACTATCAAACCAGACATTTCATTTGATGTTGGAATCCTCTCCATATTTATGCAAAAGCCTTGTGAGGTTCATTGGTCTGCTGCAAAAAGAGTTCTAAAGTACTTGAAGGGAACTCAAGACTTTGGATGCAAGTATACATAGGTGGATGACTTTAGCTTCATTAGATACTTTAATTCAAATTTCGATGGAGATAAGGAAACGAGAGTATCTACATCAGGTAATCTTATGATTCTTGGATCCGGAGCTATCTCTTGGAATTCACAAAAACAATCAGTTCCAGAAAATTCCACAATTGAGGAAAAATATGTGGCAACAGCTAAATTAACAAAGGAAATTTTGTGGCTTAGGAAAATTCTAAAAGATTTGCAGGAGAAACAACTACATTCAACTCCTCTTTGATTGACAACACTTTTGCAATAAAGTTGGCTAATAACCAAAATTTCCATGATCAAACAAATCCCATCACAAAATACCATCTAATTCCACATCATGTTGAAGCCAAAAAAATCCACCTACGATATTATTCTACAAATGAGCAAATTACAGACACCTTCACCAAAGCACTTGGAAAGGAAAAGTTTGAAAGATTCATAATGATTCTTGTAATAAACAACATCCCTTCAAATAAAGGGGGGAATGATGACAACTAATCTTTTGGATTAGGAAATCCTATGTAAATATTGTACATAGAGAAATGAAAGAAGCTAGAAGATGAAGATACATTGGGAAATGAAACCCAATAGTATTTGTCTCCTTGTATACATTTATGTTCTATCTTAATGAAAATTCAAAAATTTCATTCGTATTTACTCCTCGCTTGTCATTTATAAAAACTTATTCTGATTATTAGTCTTGTTACATCTCAAACTAGCAGGGGTCCTAGGAGGGGATCCTATTGAGGAACTACTAGGTTAAGGGGCAACAATGGAGTGATAGCCCACTCTCACCTTGACTAAGGCTCCCTACTCTTTACAAACTTTCACCAATGAGAGGAGTCCCAGTATGAGAGGGATCACATGAATATATGGATCAATTATAAAACATGTAGTGACTCCTAAATCTTATTCACAAGAGAGACTCAATTAAATAGATTGCTTGAGAATCAAGGTGATAGGCTCTGTAGGAAGGCTAAGAGAACACTTGAGCCTAGGTTTGGAGCATATTCCTTCAAAATGGGCTTCCTATACCGAAGGATCATTATAGAGAAATGGATTCTATGTAATCCTTTTTGAATTTGAGTTGTAGAGTTGGAGGACCACAAATAACCGAAGTGGACCGAGACTAGCTCAAGGGTATGGAGTTGATCAACCAACGAGGGGATTGAACTAGTTAGGCAAGAGAATAGAATCGAAGGGGTAATATTCTTTTGAAATTTTAATGCAATGATCCAAATGAAGACACTAACCCAATCAACCTAGGGAGAGAAATGGCCCTCGAGCCAGGGCTTGCGATATCGTTGGATTCCACCGTCGAAGTTGCTTGAAATTTGGAGGACCTATTGAGAAAACTACAACGTGGTAGTGGACCAATTTTTAATGTTTTTTTATGGCTACAAATGACTCTGTGTGATTCCTAGGAGACCTTGTGGGTGAGTCCTAGAATTGGAAGAAACAAAGAAAATAAGTGTTATTTTCACCACTAAAGGGATACGTGGATTAGTTCCTTATTGCTTGGATGGATTCAAGATATGCATAGATTCATGGAATTTTGTAGTTATAGAGCCCTAATTGATCTTTTCTAGCTCCCCCAAGGGAAACAACTAGATTAATAGATATTTATACTTCAAATTTTTGAAGGAGATAAAGTTCATGATCTTTAACCTAAGAGGTGCCTCTAGGAACATTCGCATAATCCCTTAAATGCCAATGCATGCATTTAATCACTTATTCAAGGTCCTAGAATAATTTTGCATTAAATTTAACCCATATAACAATAACGATAACAACATATAAGCAATTAACTAGTAGATAACAAGAATAACATCAAAATTTTGAATTACATGAGAGAGTGAATATATCTGGTTATTAACTTCACATTAGAGAAGTGTAGAGTCTCCAAAATGTATTCAAAATATCATCCACTTTTACCTATATCGCCACCATTTCACTCACATGTCACAATTCCATGACCATATAACCTTTCATTAGCCTTCATTTTCTTAATTATATGGGTTCCATTTGTGTTTTCCAAAAGTTAATTATTTCTAGTATTATAAGTGAATTAAATGGTTAAAACTTAGAAAATGGCATATACTTGATAATAATTAAAAGTGGCTTGAGTTTCATGATGTGTAGGTCATTTGGAAGCTTCCAAGGCACCCTTATGTGGTCTCCAGTGATCAGATTCGAATTCCCTTCAAGATATGGAAGAAGATTTGGATAAAGGTCAAAGAGGATATGTGTCTCATCATTACCTATTTGAGTTGTAACTCTATGAGATTTTCTAGGGATCTAGGGAGAGAATAATGGACCTCCATTAATTAGGTAGCTTCTTATGTTTTTGTATAAATAGGAGAACCTCCTCCTTTCAAAGGCATCTGAAAAGTAGGGCAAATTCTCATGTTTTGAATATAGAATTTGGATTTGGCAACATGCTCATGAGTGATGTTCACTTTGATTTGGTTATGCTTTTATTTGGAGCCTCTCAACTTTCCATCCCTCATGCTTTAGGATTGGCAACCTGTAATTTGTGAGATTTATTGTTTTTTATAGATTAAGATTTATTTATTTCATATCCTTTCCTGTGTGAGAGGTTAAGAGTGATTGTTTTTATTTGCTTTCATATCTATAGGCTAAGAATGATTATTTTTTCTTTCATTTCATGTCATGTTGTTTTGATTATTCATTCCATATGATCCTGATTTGATAACGCACACACGATCCCTTAGAGTAGATTTCATTTCATGCAATTTCATTTCTGCAAGTGTGGTAGATCTAGATTTCAATTCCTACAAGTGTGATAGATTAAGATTTCAATTCCATGCATTGTACTATAATTTATTTTGAATTGATTGTTGAATTAGAATAGGTTAGTTTGGTTTGTCGTTATTTGGTTTCATAGTTAGATTGAACTAAATTGGAAGTTAATGTCTAGCATATACAATGCATGCATGTTTCACAAGTTTTACGAAACCCCTAGGTTGACAAGTAAATGATAGGTAATTAATTTACCTCAACATTTTGGCACTGTTGCGAGGGAAGTGTGCATAGGAACTAGCTTTCAGTCGAGAGTTCATTTTTCAGTTTTTTTAGATGCATGATTAAAGCATGTAGATGCATAAATCATTTAGTTACATATCATTTTTATTAAAAAAAAAAACTTCAACCACATGCCACCCTCACTATATCACGTTGTGCACTAAGAGCCACACATCCACATCATGAATTCTTATTTTTGCATGTAGAAGAGATGACAAAGGAGGATGAATAAATGGATGGAAATCCTTTTGGATTTACCATTCAAGAAACTGATGTCAATGTTCAAATGAAGAACATCCCTCCATCCGTACTTCCTAACTTCAAAGGTATGAGATCAGAAGACCCGAAAAGTTTTCTTTTTGAATTTGAAATCATTTGTAGATCTTATGGCTACTCATTACACATTCAAAAAATGAACTTGTTTCCAACAACATTGAAGGATAAAGCTCTTAGATGGTTCATGGCTTTAGGAACAAATTCTATAAGGACATGGGATGATATGAAAAGGGTATTTTTGGAAAATATAAAAATCATTACAAACACCATGAACTTAGAAATGAATTCTTTAAGATGAATAAAAAAGAGAATGAAAATATAGAAGTCCTAGTGGAGAGATTTACTTATAATATAAAAAGATCTAAAATGCATAATTTAGGATCAAATATATTAAAAAGTCTCCTGCTAAATGCTATAAAGGATGAATGGATTTATCTTCTTAACTTGGTGGGAAAAGGAGATGTTTATCAATTGTCATTTAAAGAGATTTGTGAATTATGCAAGAAAATATCCAGAGGATAAGAAAAGTATGGAAGATCTCCCCAAGATATAGTTATGGGAAGGGAAAGTAAGTTGACAACAAGATTGGTAAGTCAAACTGAAATTAACAATTTGCTAAACATTCTTTTTAATTTAAATGAACAAATCAAGATGCTAAGAATGCAAAACAAGAAAAAAGTTGAAAATGTTGCTTTGCATGAATGTCCACTTGATAACATTAAAATTTACCAAAAGGATAATGGAGTGAATCAAGCTCCAAGAGGACAACATAATCCTCATCAACACAATATGATGCAATATCCTTGTGCACGATTTCAAGGTTATGCACAACATAATTGGAAAACACCTTTGCCTTGGCAACCTTGGCCATCTCAATTCCAATCTCAAAAGCAATCTTGGAAACAGGGTTGGGAAGAGCCTTAGAGAGGAAATCCATCATATACTTGATATTTCACTCACTACCCTCAATACCAATATCAATGTTATCCATACCATTCACCTCCACCACAACATCAATTTCACTCTCAGCTAATCTCAATTCAACCTTTCCCACTACCTGCACAACCAATTCGAATCCCCAACAATAAAACACCTCAATCCACTTACAATGTCGAGATATTGCAAAATTATTCACCAACTTCCATTAAAGAACAACAACCAAAAGAAGAAGATTGAGATAAGGTCCAAGAATCATGAATGCTCGTCGATAAAGAGCAGTTTCTGGAACCTAAGATTGAAAAGTTTCATGTATGCCTATCACTAGATTCTACGAATGGATATCACATATGTGAGGACTTGCATGGCATGATAGAAGGAAGCCAAGGACGACAAGCTTATATTGAATTTTGGTTCAAGACAGTCATTGGATCCCAATATTCCATTCTTTAGTATCTTCCCATGTCATCTCAATCAAGACAGTTGATCTCTCATATATATGTATGTATCAAAGAATATATTTCAAACCTGCATATGAGCATATCTTAATTTTGTCACACACATGGCTCCATTGGAAACATTCATATACTTAAAAATAAAGAAATTTAGGAAATAAAATCAAACTTGATTTCATTTTTTTCTCTTAATTGCATTTTTTTTAGAAATTTAACTCCTTAAATTTTTATTTATTTTCTTGCATTTTTTTTCATTAACATCATAAATATTTTCAATAAAAAAATTATTGTTTTGATTTTAAATAATTAAAAAAATAAAAAAATCATGTTAGAATTTCAATAAAAAATTAACATAAAAAATTGGTAATGTTTTTGAATAAGGGAAATGTAAATTTTTAAATAAAATTGATCAATTCCTTTTTTCAAGAGAATTAAGAAATTGACAATTTAGGCTCTCATGCAACCCATAAAGAAAAAAATTGCGTTAGCTTGGAATCCAAATTCAAAAATCCATCATAATAAAAAATATAAAAATATAAAAATAATTCTTGTTTTGAATTTGATCTAATTTGCTGCATATCTGGTTACCAAACTCCATTTTAGAGGGCAAAGGATTTCGTTATTTTAGCATGAGGCCGTGGGAGATCCATACCACAAACTTTAATTTTGCTACCATCCAGGGGGCCAACATGACTGATAAAAATGTGAGTGTATATTTTTATAGTTAAACTCATGTTTCGTCAAGTAATTTTCTGAAGAAAAAATATTGTGTTAAAAACAAAAACTAAAAACCAAAAAATGGAAGCCCTCTAGATAACACTCGATTGCAAAGTTCAAAAACGTCTGTTTTGTTTCTGAGCATTACGATCCATTTCTTTCCCACACTCTCACTCGAGTCAGGCTCCTAGGACACAACGATATCGCAATCTCTAAGCCCACCGGAATCTTCTGTCCAGAAAAATCCATGCAGGCATCTTCCACGCTACGTATGGTCACATAACGTCGAAAAATTGTTTTTCCCGTTACAAATGTTACCCCAAATGAAGAACTGGGGCCATGAGTGATAAAGAACATACATACTGCACCCTATGAATGCAAATTTTCCTGTATTTAATAGAACCCACCAGCGTTAGAAGCAGTTACGTGAAGTAGAGGAAACACGTAGCAGTTTTAACACGTCATTTTAAAACTCATTCTTTGACCAAATGAAATGCAATTTCAAAAACATAAAAAGTGGGTTTTTCTCAGGACAAGGTCAACCATAATACAATGAACAATTTTCGCAAATTCGTAACAAATTCAGAGATATTCTAGGCTCTTTAGAGCCTTATTTTCCAGGTTACATGGAAAAACAATTTTTACTTGCTACCTTTAGATCCTACAAATCGTTGAAACAAATCAATTTTGATTGAGTCCATGAGAAAGACGTCTTGGTGTTGAAAGGAGAACAGCTTCAGAAAAGAAAATGATTATGAATTTTATGCGCAATGCCATCACTTAGCTTCGGAGTATGTTGCTGCTACCTAGTCAAAACCACTTATCAGTTCATATCAGTTTAGATATTCACTTGCAATGCCTTAAATTTTCATTTTCAACCATGGCAAATTTCATATTAATTTTTCTTTGTATATGTATATTTTGATGTTAGTGGAATGTTGTTTTAATGTTTTATATGTATAATTTTTGTTATTATTTTTAAAAAATTTTAAAAGTGTATATATATGTTTTGTATAATATTTGTTTTTATCATTTTTTTATTGAAGTGTTTTTTTTATAACATTTGTACATTTATAAGTTTTGTTATGTTTGTTTGTATGTATATTTTAGTTTGTATATATGTTTTTCTTTTGTGTACATCTATTTTACTTTTTAGTTTTGTAAATATTTCATTAATTGTTGGATTGGTGTTTTATTATTATTATTATTATTTTAAGAAAATTGCCATGGAAAATTGTCATGAAAATTTGATTTGAAATTCATTTAGTGACTGGAGAAAATTGAAAAAACGTTGTCGTGATGGTCCACTCAAAACACACATGTTGAAGCAAAAAAAAAAAAAAAATCTATTTTCTAATTTTTCTGGAAAATGTATTGATCAATTTGAAGATTGGATTGGTTATTTGTTCATAACAAAAATACATAGTTGTGTGTACTTGACTGTCTGTTTAGGATTTTAGCTATAGAAACTGCACACTTCTGCAGTTGAACCACAATTCTGCAGCTGAAAAAATAATTTCACAACTATGTATTTAACTCAATATCTACTTGTCAACAATGCATTCTCATTAGAAAATCATGATCAAAATTTATTGGTTTTGTCTAGTGATTATGTTTTCAAGAATGATGCAGGAAAGAAGAAGAACTATGAAGGCACTTTATCTGCAAGATCGATTGATGAATTTTTTATTGAGGATTATTTTGTAGGAATCATTAAGAATTCGCAAATAATATTTCTTTATCTTTATGAAATGCTATGATTCAAACATAAATTGACGAAATTGTTTCTTTTAGAAATTGGATATATTACCACAATTGTGAAATTGGGCTAACCATTTGAAATGAAAACACATCATGAACCTATCAATTATGCAAATTTTGCGTATGTACCTAGAGAAATTGCTCACTTCTCTTTGAACACACTTACGTTTGTTGCACTGTTAGTGCCATGTTTGTTTTCAGGTTCTAGGGAAATCAAAGAATTTAAGGAGACCAATTCGTGCACGATTGGTTTTCTATGACCAATTTCAAGAAACATGAAACAATTGAATCCATTTCTATCATCCATAAATGCCATCATTTTTCCTCTCCAAACTCACAAGCTATCTAAGCATTTTTCACTAAACATCGTCATCACCATTTTCCTTGCAAGAGTCACATGTGTCCATTTACATTTTCCATTCACATTTTCCATAATTTCCATTCATTAACCCATTAATAGAGACATTCAACTCGCTTACATGTTGATTTGTGCTTTTGCTTTCTGTTCGCCTATTTACCCTTTTTCCATTTTCCTTTCCATTAAATAAACCTGATCCACTGCAAAACTTTTCATTCATAGTCCTTGAAAAATCATCATTTCATACTCACGTTAGGTGATGGAGGATTCACTAAGGCCTCCCTTCTAACAAGTCTTGGCCTATCGACATCAACACATTATCTAGGTTCATGGCTAGAGTCCTTATTAGTACCTTGAGGCTTGTATGCATCAATGACAAGTTCTCTCACCGATAATCACGGGAATACATAAATTTCCCTTGATCGTTGGATCTTGCATGTGGCTCCACATCATCTCATCTATTCGCACTTTGCAAGATGTACTTTGGCACTTTCCAAACAACCCCTCGCTTAGAAATTCTAGAGGAACACCTCCGAGCTGCGAAAAAGAAAAATTAGAAGTTCAGACTCCCAGAAACCCGACTAACGCCAATGCCACTGTGCTTCACCGAAGGGATTTACTCAACTAGTAGCCCCAGGAAGGAGAAGCTAGGCAATGCCTATCCCAAAGAGTCGAAACAACACCAACACCAAAGCCTCAACCCGAGGAAAATCTCCTCCACCAGAAACCTTGGCACCACTTGTAATAGAAACAAGCACCTTACACAAACAAACAAAGCACCACCACCTGGAATGCTAAAACAAGAATCCATACAGGCCCAAAAAACCAACGCCCAAAACCAGCCAGTTCTTCAACCAACACACCCTCCGACCAACGAATGAAAAGGAAAGTTTCACCCAAAGTAGTAGGGAAAGAGTTCTTACATTATTGAGCTTGTAGAAGGACTAGTTAATGGATGACCACCACCAAACCCACACGACCCGAAGAAATGTGAACAAAGGTAAGTCCGTATCCCTCAAAGAGCCAAATAACACCCACATTGCTCCATGTTGCACACTACATAACCACTAATTTCGATGCTATAGATCCTCGAAACGATACTATTCTTTCACACACAGGTAAGGAGTGATGTTTCACACATTAAAATGCAGTGTAATTAACCATAGCGTAATAAAAAGGCTTAATCCCTACCCTCCTTTTCTCATGCCATATTTCGAGTGGCATACTTCATGTGGCATAGGGTTCTAAGGGTTCTAAGTGTCATAAAAAAAATTAAATAATTAAATACTTATTAAATATTTAAATAATATTTAGTTATTAAATAATATTCAATAATTAAATAAATAAATAAATTGTTAATTATTAATTAATTAATTTAATTTAATTAGTAATCGTTAGTAATAATATTAATTAATTAATAATTAACTTTATGAATAATATTATATCCTAAAATATTAAACTTAGATTAATAAACCAAAAAAATCATATTGTAAACTCAAAAGATTAATACTAAAAACCAAAATATTATAAACCCAACAAAATAATATTAAAACCAAAAAATTAATATTATAAACACTAAAATAAATATTATACACCCAAAATAAAATAAAATAAATAAAAACTTTTATTACTTACCATTACACTTCATAAAATTATTTAATCATACACATCTAAACACACAATTGAAAGCATCTAAATACACAATTGAAAGCTAATTGATATTATAATATACTGATTATAAATCTGCATATTACGTGCCAATGCAGATGACTCTTCAATCTCCTTATTAATACTCAATGTAGTAGCATCTAATATTTCACAAACTCAAGAGAATGCATTGGTTCTCACGTATACAATTTAATTTGATTTTGGCCATGCATCGGCTATCACAGATGCAAGTTGGAGCGTGGATTGTAAATTTGCCTTTGCCTTAAGTGTCAATGCATGTCTTCCAATCCACTCTTAATTCGAAGGCTAGAACATTGTGTCGATGAGTTCTTGAGATGCATATGTGATGGAGATGTAAATATCTTGTCTTTTCTTCTGATATTTGTATATGTTTTTTCTTATAATCATTAAAGGATTAGGTTCTAATTCCATATTTTTTTTTTTATTTGGGAAGGTTTACATAAAATAAATCTATTTACTTATTTTATTTTTATTTTGATATAATTTGATTTAGTTAAAATATTAATTGGAAAAAACTTCTTTGGAAAATTCAAAAAATGAATTATAAAAAAATGATAAGATTATTAAATATTTTGACTAAAGAAATAAATGATTCCATGAATTTTGAATTAACATTTCATTGTCTTCCTCAATGATTCAATTTCATTATCTTCTTCCATGATGTACACAGGTGGAAAATAGATATGAAAATATTTGTTTTTTTTAATAATTTCGAAATATTAATCAAAATAGTAAAGAAAAACTAAATTAAAATTTAAAATATTTAAAAGATAATTTTGACTTAAAGTAATACAATTTGTATGATTGACTCAAAGTTGTATTTTAAATTTATTGAATTCCAACCTGTGTTAGTACTTTGGTATTTTATAACGGTTGGATTTTTCTATGTTTAATCTTTAAATATGTTTTCTATTTTAAATTTAAATACAATTTTCAATAGAGTTGTCAATTGGAATTAAGGCGACATATTATTAAAAAGTTATAAATATTATTTAAATCTTATTAAGAATTATAAAAAAAAAAAATTCATTAATAATAACATGTTTTAGGATTTGTAATATTTTATATTAATTAATTAAATATTATTTTTTATTATAAATATGAGATTCAATGTTTAAATTTCCTATTTATCAAACTAGAAAAGAAACAAAATAAGATAAAGGATAGAAATCAAATTATTACTAGTCAAAATATGTTTTGGAATTTATAACTTTTTTTTATAATAATTTACCATATTTTATGTCTTTTTCAAAAATTAGAGTGAAATTATTTTAATAATAATAATAATAATAATTATTATTATTATTATTATTTTGAATTAAAGAATAGAAGTAACAATAATTACACAGAAGAAGATAAAATAAAAAATACTTTTAATTTCACCAACTTAACTAGATAATTAAATAAGAAAAATAACATAATAAAATAGAAGAAAGTGTAATCCTTAAATGAAAAATAAATCAATAAAGTAACAAAAAAAGTTTTACTAAAAATACTAATTAGCATAAGTAATTTATTAAAATACCATAATAAAAAGTATGGAAAGCCATTCTAAAACAAAAAAAAAAAAGAGATAAGTATCAAATAATTTTTTATAGTTATCTACCAAATATTTTTTTAATAGAGTGCACAACCGCATTTATTACTGTGGTTGTACACTCTAACAAATAGGACTTTATATTAGTTATTAATAAGAGTTAAATGTTAAAGTATAATTAATTTATATTCTAATATTAATTGTGGTTAATTATCACATAAATCATTATTAACATTTAATATATTGGGGTTTAATATATTGATGTATTGATTATGTATGATATTTATATATGAACACATGTTAACTATGGTTGACTATTATTGAGATGGTAAACTATAGATAACATGGGAATCATAGTCAATATTGATATATTGATTTTGCATAGAGTTAATATATCAACATATGCTTACTATCGCTGATTGTTGAGATGGTCAATTATAGTCAACATGGGAATCATGACCAATCATGGTCAACCTTGCTCCAATGTCACATTTTGACAAAGAATATCTCCATATGAAAATAAAATATGGTGAACCTTGGTCTGACATCACATTGTGACAAAGATTATCTCAATATGAAAATCAACCATGGTAAATGATGGTTAACCATGTTTGTTTTAGGATTTATAACATTTATTTTAAATTTTTTATACCTTGGGTTTATAATACTAATTGATTGGTTTTAATATTATTCATTTGGTTTTTGGTATTAATGTCTTGGGTTTATAATATCTATCCCTTGGTTTTATTAATCTAAGGGTTCATATTCATATCGTATCATATTATTCATAGGGTTTATAATATTAATCCTTGGGTTTAATATAAATCCCTTGTGTTTATAGTCATGGTCAACCATGGTCAACCATAGTGCAATGTCACATGGCGAGAAAGGTTTTCTCAATATGAAAATCAACTGTGGTCCAATGTCGCATCATGATAAAGGTTGTCTCCATATGAAAACCAATCATGGTCAAACATATATTAACCATGGTCCATTACCACATTGTTATAAATATTGTCTCAATCTGAAAAAAAAAAAATTATGGTCAACCTTGGTCCCATGTAACATTGTGATGAAGATTGTCTCAATACAAAAATCAGCCATGTTCCAACGTCACATTCATAATAAAGGTTGTCTAGATATGAGAATGAATCATGGTCAACCATGGCCAAAGGTCACATTGTGACAAATATTGTCTCAATATGAGAATGAACCATTGTGAACCATATTTATTAGGGTTTAAAATATTTATCTTAGGGTTTATATACCTATGATTTATAATATTAATCACTTGGGTTTACTATTGATGCCTTTGGTTTATAATAACTTGGGGGTTTAGAATTAATCCCTTGGGTTTATAATATCAATCCCTTGGGTTTATTAATCTAAGGGTTCATATTCTTAAGGTGTAATACTATTCATAGGGCTTATAATATTGATCCTAGGGTTTAATATAAATTCCTTGGGTTAAAAATCATGGTCAACCATGGTCTAGTGATACATTATGACAATGATTGTCCCAATATGAAAATGAACCATGGTCAACCATGGTCAGCCATGGTCCAACATCAAATTGCAACAAATATTGTCTCAATATGAAAATCAAGCATGATCAACCATGTTTGTTTTAAGGTTTTTATACCTTGGATTTATAATATTGATGCCTTTGATTTAATATCATTTCATTGGGTTTATAATCCCTTGCATTTTTAGTATAATCCCTTGGGTTTATAATATCAATCCTTTGGGTTTATTAATCTAAGGGTTCACATTCATAAGGTATAACATTATTCATAGGGTTTATAATATTAATCCTTGTGTTTATGATCATGGTCAACCATGGTCTAATGCAACATTGTGACAAAGGTTGTCTTGACATGAAAATTAATCATGGTCAACCATGGTCCAATGTCACATTGTGACAAATATTTTCTGAAAACGAAAATCAACCATGGTCAACCATGCTCCAATGTTGTATTATGGCAAATATTGTTTTAGTATGAAAATCAACCATGGTAAACCGTGGTTAACCATGTTTATTTTCGGGTTATGAAATTTATCTTTGGTTTTATATACCTTGGAATTATAATATTAATTACTTGGGTTGAATATTATTCCATTCGGTTTATAATCCCATGGGTTTTTAGTATTATTCTCTTGGGTTTATAATATTAGTACATTGGGTTTATTAATCTAAGGGTTCGTATTCCTAGGTTGTGATATTATTCATATATTTTATAATATTAATCCTTGGGTTTTATATAAATCCCTTCGGTTTATAATCATGGTCAACCATGGCTGAACATCACATTGTGACAAATATTTTCTCAATATGAAAATCGACCATAGTCCAACATTGCATTGTGACAAAGATTATCTCCATATGAAAATGAAACATGGTCTACCATGGTCAACCATGCTCCAATGCCACATTGTGACAAAGATTTTCTTGATACAAAAAACAATCATAGTCAACCATGGTCAACAATGGCCCAATGTCACATTGTGACAAAGATTGTCTCAATATGAAAATTATCCATGGTCAACCATGTTCGAACATCACAATGTGACAAATATCATCTCGATGTGGAAATCAATCATGGTCAACCATGGTCCAAAATCACATTGTGACAAATATTGTCTCAATTTGGAAATCAACCATCTTTATTTTAGGGCTTATCATATTTATCTTAGTGTTTATAGACCTTGGGTTTATAATATTAATCCGTTGGGTTTAATATTATTCCCTTTGGTTTATAATACCTTTGGGTATTAGAATTAATCCCTTGGGTTTAAATATCAATCCCTTGGATTTATTAATTGGCAACGAAATGTCACATATCACATGTCACACGGTGACAAATATTGTCTCAATATGAAAATCAACCATGATAAAACACAGTCAACCATGTTTATTTTAGGTTTTATAGTATTAGGGTTTATATACCTAGGGTTTATAATCTTAATCCCTTGGGTTTAATGTTACTCTCTTTAGTTTTTAGTATTAATTCGTTCTATTTATTATTACCTGGGGTTTATAATATTAATCCGTTGGCTTATTAATCTAAGGGTTTATTTTCCTAGGATGTAATATTATTCATAGTGTTTATAATATAAATCCTTTGGTTTAATATAAATCCATTGGGTTTATAATAATGGTCAACCATGGTGCAACGTCACATTGTGACAAAGGTCTTCACAATATGAAAATTAGCCATAGTCGAACGTTGTAGTGTGAGAAATATTATTTTGATATAAAAATCAATCATGATCAAGAATAATAAACCACGATCCAATGTCACTTTATGACAATGACGGTCTCAATGAACCATGGTCAACCACAGTCAACCATGTTTATTTTATGGTTTATAATATTTATCTTAGGGTTTATATACCTTTTGTTTATAATATTAATCCCTTCGGTTTATTATTATTCCCCTTGTTTTATAATACATGGTCCAACATTGCATTGTTATAAAGATTATCTCAATATGAAAATCTTCCATGGTCAAACATTGTCCAATGTCGCATTATGACAAAGGTTGTCTCAATATGAAAATCAATCATGGTAAACCATAGTCCAACGCCACATTGTGACAAAGATTATGTCAATATGAAAGTCAATCGTGGTCAACCATGGTCAAGCATGTTTGTTTTATGGTTTACAATATTTATTGTGGGGTTTATATACATTGGGTTTAATATTATTCTCTTGGGATTATAATCCCTTAGGGTTTTAGATTTAATCCCTTCGGTTTATAATATTTATCTTAGGGTTTATATACCTTGCATTTATAATATTAGTCTCTTGGATTTAATATTATTCCCTTGGTTTTATAATATGTTTGATTCAACCATGGTCCAATGCCACAATGTGACATAGATTTTGTCAATATGAAAATATGCCATGGTCAACCATTGTCCAATGTCGCATTGTGATATAGGTTGTCTCAATATGAAAATCAATAATGGTCAACCATAGTCCATTGTCGCATTTTGACAAAGATTGTGTCAATATGAAAATCAACCGTGGTTAACCATTGTAAATCATGTTTATTTTAGGGTTTATAATATTTATCTTAGGGTTTATATACCTTGGTTCTATAATATTTATCCATTGGGTTTAATATTACTGCCTTGGGTTTATAATCCCTTTGGTTATTAGTATTAGTCCCTTGGGTTTATAATATTTATCATATAGTTTATATACCTTGAGTTTATAATATTAATCCCTAGGATTTAATATTATTTCCTTTTCTTTATATTATCAATATGTTGGGTTTATTAATGTAAGGGTTCATATTTGTAGGGTCTATAATATAAATTTGTTGAGTTTATGATATTAAATTTTAATAATCGTTTACATTTATAAAATTAATCTCAATGATTTATAATAATATTAATCCTAAGGGTTTATTTTAATTTATTAATCAATTATTTATTATAAAAACATGTTATTATTGATTATTTATTATCAATGTTAAGTTAATTAATTATTATTAATATATAATTAAATTATTAATTAATAGATATTTTTAATAGTTAATATTATTATTTAATTAAATTTTAAATATTATTTAATTATTCAATATTAATTAATTTATTTAATATTTCTAATTTTTTTTTAGTATTATTAAATTTAAAATAATTTATTCTTATTTAATTATTTACTAAAAATATTAAATAATAATAATAATTATTATTATTATTTTAATTTCTGTTCTAATAAGTTTTTTTATGTAATTTTATTTATATTATTATATATTTATAAATGTCTTGTATAGTGGATACAAATAAAGTAGTAGATACAAATGAAGTCCATAGCATATATCAACTATTTTTAATTAATCAAATGTGATTATATTAGTACTAATTTATGTCTATAAAAACGATAAATTCAATATACCAATGTGGAAAAAGAGAAATTCAACACACCAAAAATTCGAATGATGTAATAAATTTCAAAATTCCAAAGTTCCCTCTTTAAACATGTGATCATTCTTACTAATCCGAAGATATCAATAGTAGGAAGGCATCAATAGTAGGAAGGCAGAAATAAGGCACAATCGAACACAACCACTTAGAATCTGAATAGAAAATCAATACTTTCAACGGTACAATGTAAATAATAGGACTCAGGCTACGATCGAATTTGGATTGCCATGAAAATCTAAATCCTCTTAGGATTGTTGTAATTTTTAAGACACTGAAAGCTTGAAGCTATGGTACTTGTAACCTCTTTGATGCGTTTAATTTTATTTATTTATTTTACCTAATCGTTAAATAATTATAAATTTGAATATTTCAGTTGTAGCGGATTTCAATGAGATATAAATTCATTAAATAAATAAACAATAATAATATTAATATTAACACTAGCATAGATATATTTTAAGTATGGATTTAACAGGAGCAAAGAGGCATGGTTGATCATGGTTGACAATGGTTAATTTTCAATTTTCAATTTGAGACAATCCTTATCACAATGCAATGTTGGAGAATGGTTGACCATGATCAATAATCTTTATTCAAGGATTTATAATATTTATATTATGGTTTATATACCTCGGGTTTATAATATTAATTCCTTTGGGTTTATAATCCATTAGGCTTAATATTAAAAATCCAAGGAATTATAAACTCTAGGGAATAATATTAATCCCTAGGGATTAATATTAATTACAAACCCTATAAATAATATTATACCCTCGGAATATTATACCATTGAATTTTTAATATAAAACCCAAGGGATTATAAACCCAAAGGAATAAAATTAAACCCATGGAATTAATATTATAAAACCAAGGTATATAAGCCCTAAGATATTAAATACCCTCGAATAAACATGGTTGGCCATGGTCAACCATCGTCCAACATCGCATTGTGACCAATTGTCTCAAAATGAAAATCAACCATTTTCAACCATGGTCAACCATGTTTATAAATCCAATATATATAAACCCTTGGTTGACCATGATTTATATTGAACCTAAGGGATTAATATTATAAACCTATGGACAATATTATACCCTAGGAATATGAACCCTTAGATTAATACACCCAAGGGAATGATATTATAAGCCCAAGGGAGTAATAAACCCAAGGGAATATAAGCCATAGGGTTTTTAGTAATAATCATTTGATCTTATTATCCCTTGGGTTAATAATATTCCATTGAGTTTATAATCCCTTTGGGTTTTATTATTAACCCCTTGTGTTTATTATTAACCCCTTAGGCTTATAATATCAATTGGTTGAGTTTATAATACAAATATTATAAACCCTTGGACCATGATTGATTTCAAATCTATAGAATCTTTCTCACAATGCGACAATGGACCATGGTTGACCATGGTTGATTCTCATATTAAGACAATATTTGTCACAGTCCGACATTTGACCATGGTTGGCCATGATTGAATTTATAAAACATGGTAGATAATGGTTGGTCATGGTTGACCGTGGTTAACCATGATTGATACTATAAACCCAAGGGAACAATAAACCTTGGGGATCAATACTAAAAACCCAAAGGACTATAAATCTAAGGGAATAAAATTAAACACTAGGGATTGATATTATAAACGCAAGGGATAAAAATTATAAACCCAAGGTATATAAACCCTAAGATAAATATTATAAACACTAAAAGAAACGTAGTTGAGCATGGTTAATTTCCATATTTACGATGATTTATTTTCGTATCAAGACAATATTTGTTACAACGTGACATTGGACCATGGTTGGCCATGGGTGATTTCCATATTGAGACAATATTTGTCACAAAGTGATATTAAACCATGGTTGACCATGGTTGGCTATGCTTGAACATGGTTTCCCTTCATTAATATTATAAACCGACAGGAGTAATAAACTCATGGGATTGATATTATAAACCCAAGGGATTAATACTAAAACCTAAGGGATTATAAACCCAACAGAATAATATTAAACCCAAGAGACAAACATTATAAACCCAAGGTATATAAACACTAAGATATATATTATAAACATTCTTGAACATGGTTGATTTTCATATTCAGATAATACTTATCACGATGTGACATTGGACCATGGTTGACCATGATTGATTTACATACCAAGACAATCTTTGTTACAATGTGACATTGGACCATGGATCACCATGGTTGATTTTCATATTAAGACCATCTTTGTCACAATGTGATGTTCAACCATGGTTGACCATGGGTTATTTTCATATCAATATAATATTTGTCACAATGTGAAGTTCGACAATCGTTGACCATGATTGTCCATGATTTTCATATGGAGATAATTTTTTTCACAATCCCACATTCGTCCATGGTTGACCATGGTTGTCTATGATTGACCATGATTAAGAATGATTACTATTATAAACCCAATGGAATAATAAACCCAAGGGATTAATGCTAAAACCCAAAGGGATTACGAATCAAAGAAAATAATGTTAAAACCAAGGGTAAAATATCAAAAACTGAAGACATATAAAACCTTAGATAAAAATCATAAACACATGGTTGACCACGGTTGATTTTCATATTGAGAAATTTCTTATCACAATGTGATGTTAGACCATGGATGATTTACATATTAAGACAATCTTTGTCACAATGCGACATTAGACCATGGTTGAGCATGGTTTATTTTCATATCGAGGAAATCCATGTCAAAATGCAACATTCGACAATGTAAACCTTGGTAGATTTTCAGATTGAGAAAAAATTTGTCACAATGTGACATTCGAGACCATGGCTGATTTACATATCGAGACAATATTTGTCATAGTGCGACATTGGACCATAGTTGACCATGATTGATTTTCATATTAAGAGAATATTTGTCACAATGCGACATTTGACCATGCTTGACCAATATTGACCATGGTTGACCATGTTTCATTCTATAAAACATGGTTGACCATGATGAACCATGGCTGACCATGGTTGACCTTGATTGTCCATGATTGTCCATGATTTTCACATGGAAACAATTTTTGTGATAATGTGATATTCGACCATGGTTGGCCATGACTCGCTATGATTGACCATGATTGACAATGATTAATATTATAAACCAAAGGGATTAATATTATAAATCAAAGGGAATAATAAACCTAAGGGATTAATACTAAAAGCCCAAGGGATTATGAACCTAAGGGGATAATATTAAACCCAAGGTATATAAACCCTAAGATAAATATTATAAACATATAGTTCACCATCGTTCATCTTCTTATTGAGACAATTCTTTTCACAATGCAATGTTAGACTATGGTTGACCATGGTTGATTTAAATTTCGAGACAATCTTTGTCACAATGTGACATTAGACCATGGTTAACCATGATTGATTTTCATATCGAGACAATCTTTGTCAGAATGCGACATTAGACCATGGTTTAACATGGTTTATTTACATATCCAGACAATCTCTGTCACGATGCGACATTGAACCATGCTTGACCATGATTGTTTTCCATATCACTACAATATTTGTCACAACAAGACATTCGACCATGGTTGACCAAGATTGACCATGGTTGTCCATGTTTCATTCTTTAAAACATGATTGACCATGACCAACCATGGATGACCATGGTTGACCATGATTGTCCATGATTTTCATATGAAGACAATTTCTATCATAATGTGATATTCGACCATGGTTGACTATGAGTCACTATGATTGACCATGATTAACCATGATTGTTATTATAAACCCAAAGGAATAATAAACCCAAGGGATTAATATTATAAACCCCACGGAATAATAAACCTAAGGGATTAATACTAAAACCCCAAGGGATTATGAACCCAAGGGGACAATATTAAGCCCAAGGAACAAATATTAGAAACCTAAGGTATAAAACCTGAAGATAAATATTATAAACACATGGTTGACACGGTTGATTTTAATATTGAGACAATTCATATGATAGTCCGACGTAAGACCATGGTTGACCATGGTTTATTTAAATATCGAGAAAATCTTTATCATAATCCGACGTTAGACCATGGTTGACCATGGTTTATTTTTTATATTGAGACAATCTTTGTCACAATGTGACATTAGACCATGGTTGAACAAGGTTGATTTTCATATCAAGAAAATATTTGTCGCAATGCAATCTTGGAACATGGTTAATTTTCATATTGAGATAATGTTTGTTGCAATGTGATGTTCGACCATGCTTGAACATAATTTTCATATGGGGAGAATTTTTCTCACAATGTGAGATTCGACCATGGTTGACCATGGTTAGCTATGATTGACCATGATTTACCATGATTGATATTATAAACCCAATTGAATAAGAAACCCAAGGGATTGATATTATAAACATTACAATAAACATGACTGATAATGGTTGACCATGGTTGACCATGTTTATCCATGATTGTCCATGATTTTCATATGGTGGGAATTTTTGCCACAATGTGACATTGAAGACCATGATTGATTTACATATGAAGACAATATTTATCACAATGCAACGTTGGATCATGGTTGACCCTGCATGACCATAATTAATTTTCACATCGAGACAATCTTTGTCACAATGCAACATTTGATCATGTTTGACCAAGATTGAGCATGGTTGACCATGCTTTTCATATTGAGACAATATTTTTCACAATGTAACATTGGGCCATGGTTTACCCTAATTAACCATGGTTGACCACAATTGATTTTATAAAACATGGTTGACCTTGGTTGAATAATATTGAACTGGAGGGACTAATATTATAAAGCCATTGTATATAAACCCTAAGATAAATATTATAAATACTAAAATAAACATCGCTGACAATGGTTTATTTTCATATTGAGACAATCCTTGTCATAATGTGATGTTGGACCATGGTTGACCATACTTGAGCATGAGTTATTTTCACGTCAAGAGATTCTTTCTTACAATGCGACATTGGACCATGGATGGCAATGGTTGATTCTGATGTTGAGACAATATTTGTTGCAGAACGACATTGAACCATGGTTGAACATGATTGAATTTTTAAAACATGGTAGAAAATTGTTGACCATAGTTGTCCATGATTGACCATGGTCGACTATAGTTGACCATGTTTGATATTATAAACAAAATGGAATAATAAACCCTAGGGATTAATACTAAAAACCCAAGGGACTATAAACCTAAGGAACAATATTAAACCCTAGGAATAGTTTCGTTTATAGGTACATCGTTGATTAATAATTCCAACAAATAGTTTTATAGTTTTACATCTATTATAATTTTCTTTTTAGGAAATCATTGTTGGTTAAATGTTATTTTCTCCAGCGTCTTATGACAGAATAATCCTATTTAATGCATACTATTTTTCTTTAAGATTTTTATTATATAGTTTTTAATTTAATTACAATTTTTCTTAGGGTAGACCTTAAAATCAAGATCTCCTTCTTGTGCAAACATAACATAAAAATCATTGTGATTCAATGTGCATTTATACTGCGTATTGCTGGGTTGTGTTATATTCTTTCCACGTAGTTAATAGGGGGTTTGAAGGGCACTCATAACCCCACTTTATGGGGTCCGGGGCAGCGCCCCAGAAAATTTTGGTTTTGGACCATATGTTAGGTTGGGCGGACCTACCTATGGTTTTGTGCATGATTTGCGCACATGTTTTTTGGACGTGATGGTTTCCGGTCCATGGTATTGGATGCTTTGGCATGTATAAATATGTATTGTAACATTGAAAGGAACATAATGAAAAATCAAGCTGGTAGTCCCGGTTTTGGGATCCAGGGAAAAATCTCTGTGCATATGTGTTTTATGGGTTATGCTCTCACATTGTTTATTTTCTTTGTTTAAGAATTCGTATGCAGGTAATTTCTGTATAGGGTTAAAACCTACATTTGGTATCAGAGCTGTTTTGGCTTCAAGGGGACGCCTTTGTTGCTGAGGGGTTTCGCTCGGGCCTGTGGTAGACCCTGTTCAGTGGGAGATCTACGAGATCAATTCTGGTGGTGAAAGGAGATGGCGAGCAGTGGAAAGATAGAGATTGAGAAGTTCAATGGTCATAATTTTGAGTTGTGGAAACTCAAGATGGAGGATCTATTGGTGGATAAAGATTAGTGGATCGCGGTAGATCCGGGTACTAAACCATCGAGAGTGACTGATGAAGAATGGAAGAAGTTGGATTGGAAGGCAAAGAGCACAATACGATTATGTGTCTCAGATTCAGTATTGCTGAATGTATCAGGGGAAGCTAGGGAAAAGGCTTTGTGGGTCAAGTTAGGGACTTTGTACCAATCTAAGTCTCTGGTGAATAAACCGTTCCTGCGGAAAAAGCTGTATAACCTGAGGATGAAAGATGGAGACTTGGTGACAGAGCATCTGAATGCCTTTAATACTGTGGTAAGTCAGTTATTATCTGTTGATATTAAAATCTCAGATGAAGATAAGTGCATCAGTATGTTGTGTTCTCTACAAGATTCGTGGGATAGTCTGGTTATTGCAATAGGTAGTAATGCAACTGCTTTGCAGTTTGATGAAATATTCTCAGCCTTGCTGACGAAGGAGATGAGACGGAAAAATATGGACAACCAGAATGGTGATGCCTTGTCTATACGAGGAAGTTCCCAGAACAGAAACAAAAATAAGTCATCGAGTGGGAGATCTAAATCTAGAGGGAGATCTAAATCTCCAGGAAAACCTACAAAGGTGGTGTGCTGGAAATGCGGAAAGGAAGGGCACTTCAGAAGGGATTGTAAATCTAAAGCTCCTGATAAAGGAAAGGGATCTGATGATGCTCCTTCTGCAGAGGTGAAAACCACCTCAGATGAAGGTGGGGATGTGTACCTGGCTTCTTCAAGTACACATGTAGATCATGAGGCATGGTTGATTGACTCAGGTGCATCCTTTCACTTCACTCCCCATAGAGAGTGGTTCTGCAAGTATGAGAAATACGATGGTGGTGATGTCTTCTTAGGAGATCATAGGAAGGCTAGAATCATTGGTCAGGGAAAAGTAAAGTTGAAGTTGCAAGGTGGAAGGGTTAGAACACTTCCGGGTGCTCTACATATTCCTGCATTGGCCAGAAATCTGATTTCTGTAAGCAAGTTGGATGATGCAGGTGTAAAGACAGTGTTCGAGAAAGATACCTGCAAGATGGTTTGAGGAGCACTGATATTAATGCGGGGAGTTCGGATTGGAACTTTGTACAAGCTGCAAGGTAGCACTGTTGTTGATGGGTGCAATAGTTCTATGGTTCCTGAAAATGGAGTAGAGAATCTAGTGGTCTCTGGAGAGAAGACCATGTTGTGGCATCAAAGGCTTGGACATATTGGAGAGAAGGGCCTTCGAATACTTCATGGTAAAGGTATGGTAGAAGGTATGAATAATAGCTCTCTGGATTTTGATTTCTATGAAAATTGTGTATATGGGAAGCAGAATCGGGTGAGTTTCCTCTCTGGTGGTAAGAGGACGAAACAGATATTAGAGCTTGTGCACAGTGATGTGTTTGGACCTGTGAAGGTTCCATCACTAGGTAAGTCTGTGTACTATGTATCATTTATAGATGACTTCTCAAGGAATACATGGATATATTTTCTTAAGAAGAAATCTGAAGTCTTTGACAGGTTTAAAGAATTTAAGGTTCTGGTGGAAAATCAGACAGAGAAGAAGATAAAGGTGTTGAGGACAGATAATGGTGGAGAATTTTGCAGCAAGGAATTTGAAGAATTTTGTAAGAAGTGTGGTATAGCACGGCAGAAGACTAGTCCATATACACCTCAGCAAAATGGAGTCACAGAAAGAATGAACAAGACGTTGATGGAAAGGGCAAGAAGCATGCTCAGTGGTGTTGCGTTAGGACATTAATTCTAGCCAGATGCGGTGGATACTGCATGTTACCTGATCAATAGATCACCTTCATCAGCGTTGGAGGATAAGACTCCACAAGAAGTATGGACTGGTAAGAAACCCTCTCTTTCACATCTAAGGGTATTTGGATGTGATGCATATGTACATGTTCCAAAGGAGAAACGAACCAAGTTGGATAGTAAATCTGAAAAGTGCATCTTTATTGGGTATAAGGATGGTTTAAAGGGTTATAAGCTTTGGAACCCAGTCACACGGAAGGTTGTGTACAACCAAGATGTGTTGTTCAGAGAGGTAAAAGATGTTATTCAACATGAATTCCAACCAAAGGAACCTGAAAGATAGAGTTTGAGCCAAAGGAGGAAGAATCAGACTCTGCAGCAGAGGAGGAATCACAAGATGAAGAGCCACAAACTCCGGCTGTGAGAAGATCAGTTCGAGAAAAAAGGCAGCCAGAAAGGTATAGTCCATCTGCTTTCAGTTCAAATTTTGCTTTGTCTGTTACTGATAATGATCCCAGAACTGTGAAGGAAGCAGTGGATTCAGAGGATGGAAAACATTAGAAAGAGGCCATGGTCGATGAAATGGCATCTTTGCACAAAAATGAGGCTTGTGATCTGGTGGAGTTGCCGGCTGGAAGGAAACCCATTGGCAGCAAATGGGTGTTCAAGAAGAGGACAGATGCAAAAGGAAAGGTGGAGAAATACAAAGCTCGGTTGGTAGCAAAAGGTTATTACCAGGTGCCGGGAATTGATTTTGGTGATATTTTTTCTCCTGTTGCCAAGGTAACTTCTATTAGATTACTTTTATCTGTTGTTGCTGCTTTTGATTTTGAGGTAGAACAAATGGATGTGAAGACAACATTTCTTCACGGGGATTTGGAAGAGGAAATCTACATGAGGCAACCTGAAGGCTTTGCGGTGAAGGGTAAGAAAGAACTGGTATGCAAGTTAAAGAAGTCTCTGTATGGGTTAAAACAGTCACCAAGGATGTGGTATCAGAAATTTGATACATTTATACGGGGACTTGGCTTCACCAGAAGCAAAGCAAATCATTGTGTGTATTTTAAATTAATTGGTGACCGTATTATTTATCTGGTCTTGTATGTGGATGATATGTTGCTGGTTAGAAATGACAAAGAAATTATCTAGGATTTGAAGACCCAATTGTCCTCCAAATATGACATGAAAGATCTTGGTGCTGTAAACTATATTTTGGGCATGGAAATTAAAAGAGATCGGTCAAAGAGGAAGCTCTGGTTAAACTAGAGGAAGTATGTCGAGACAATACTCCAGAGGTTTAATATGCAGGATAGTAAACCGGTGAAGGTTCCTATTCCTGTAGGTGTGAGGTTATCTGCTGAACAGTGTCCCAAGACACAAGAAGAGGAAGAGGGCATGTCCCGTGTTCCATATGCAAGTGCAGTCGGTAGCCTGATGTATGTAATGGTCTATACTAGACTAGACATTGCACATGCCGTGGGAGTATTGAGAAGGTTTATGTCAAAACCTGGGAAGGAGCACTGGACAACTGTGAGGCAGGTTTCAGGTATTTGCGTGGCACTAGAGATTATGGTTTGTGCTACCAAGGAAGACCAGGATTGGACAGAGTGTTGGGTATTGATGGCTTTGTTGATGCAGACTGGACTGGAGATCTGGATCAGAGAAGATCTACAAGTGGGTATCATGTGTTTAACCTATTTGGAGGTGCAGTCAGTTGGATGAGTAAGAAACAATCTGTAGTGGCACTATCAACTACATAGGCAGAATACATGGCAGCCACGCATGCAAGCAAGGAAGCAGTTTGGTTGCAGAGATTGTGTTCAAGTATGGGGTTAGTACAGGGAGCTATAAGAATAGACTGTGACAGCCAAAGTGCAATTTTCTTGGCAAAGAACCCTGCTTATTATTCAAAGACAAAGCACATTGATGTTCAATATCACTTTGTGAGGGATATGATAGAAGACAGAAAAGTGTTGCTGGTAAAGGTGGACACTTTGAAGAATACTGCAGACGCATTGAAAAAATCTGTGAGCTCTGAGAATTTCTCTTGGTGTAGAGAAGCAATGGGAATCTCAGGGCTGAAAAAATGACTAAGCTCTCCTGTGGCCCCCTGTGGAAAGAAAACAAAAAGTGGGAGATTGTTGGGTTGTGTTATATTCTTTCCACGTAGTTAATAGGGGGTTTGAAGGGCACCCGTAACCCCACTTTATGGGGTCCATGGTAGCGCCCCGGAAAATTTTGGTTTTGGACCATATGTTAGGTTGGGCGGACCCACCTATGGTTTTGTGCATGATTTTCACACATGTTTTTTGGACGCGATGGTTTCCGGTCCATGGTATTGGATGCTTCGGCATGTATAAATATGTATTGTAACATTGAAAGGAACATAATGAAAAATCAAGCTGATAGTCCCGGTTTTGGGATCCAGGGAAAAATCTCTGTGCATATGTGTTTTATGGGTTATGCTCTTGCATTTTTTATTTTCTTTGTTTAAGAATTCGCATGCAGGTAATTTCTGTACAGGGTTAAAACCTACACGTATTTGAATGATTGCGATTTACAGGGCAACCATAACATTGTTGAAACTCTTGGTCTTGTGTAGTGATTGTCATTTCCAGCACAAAACATAATGTTGTTGAATCCCTGTTGCTGATTAGGTTTCAGGAAAAGCAAAGTTTTCAGGAAAAATGATTGCAAGAAAATATAAAGTCCAACAAAAATAGTAATGCTGTTGAATCCAAAATGAAAAACAAATTTAAAAAATACAAATTAATAGAAAGCCTTGTGGCTGAACTTTTTAGGATATCTTGTATTATCTTTTATTTTATAAAAATAAAATGAAATTCACAAAAACCTTAAATTCTCATATAAAATGAAACTCACATTAGAAAATCCCATTGAAGTAGAAATTCGACATACGAAAAAAAAATTAAATGCATCCCAAGCAAATTTTGCATATTTATTTGTTATATTATTGATCTCCCATATCATTGGAAGTGATATTAGTTGAGCCTATGAAAAATTATGTGGCCTTTAATAAGATGAAACGTTTAGAATATGAAAATGATGAGCGTAATGCTTGGACCTCTGCATGGATTTCTTAATGTGTTATTCCAAATAAGATATTGAACGCTATGAGAAAAGAGAGTTTCCTTGAAAGCCAATTTAGTTCTACAAACATATGGTTGGCTATGTGACCATTGTAGAACCTTCGAGTTCTTGAAGCGGGTGTAGTTCAAAGGCATGAAAGCACATAAAGTGTGAAGAAAAAATATATATCTTGACCCTTATAGTGACTTAAGAATTGCCAACCTCTCATATTTCGTGATTCGGCATGAATTCACAATACACTTCATGATTTGATCATTTCTTGAATTAGGATCACCTTCACAGTTGAACGTGGAGGATAAGGTATTAGTGATCAATTTCAAGAGTACAAAGTTCTCGCCCTTTTCACATGGATCCCTCTAAACAACCATCATGGTCACAATTTTTTTAGAGGGGAATCCCTAATGAAAGAAGTTATATATATATATATATATATATATATATATATATATATATATATATATATATATATATATAGATCATGGTACAATATTACATCAGAATATATCGTATATATGTCGCATCGAACAACGAATCAGCAATCACATAAGCTACACAGTAGCGTGCGGGCATGTATCGCGGGTCGAACCTAGGTGGGGAGGCTAATAACCAGTCGTCCCATTCATGTATCATGGTCACAAATTATTTACATCTGATGTAGTAGGGAGAAAAGTTTAAATTTTAGCAGGTTTATGAAAGTCGTGGCATTTAAATCAACACGTTTGATGGATTCATAGTCATTTTACTTTGCAGTGAGAAATGCATATCAATAAAATTATAGAAATGTAATTTAAATGATGAAGAAATAATAATTTTTTAACAAATGTTCTACAAGATTTTCATTAAATTAAAATGATCTATTACAAGATTTTGATTAAATTCAAATGTTTTTTTAACATATTATATACTTTATTTTATTTTAAATCTGGTAATAATTTGTTAAAATTGTAGAATGTGTAAAATCCAATTTTATTTATAAAAATTCCAATTTAAATAAAAACAATTATAATCTTAATAAAAAATTATACCACCCCAAAATCATAAAATAATTAAATTAAATCAACTCAATTGAATTTAATTAGTAAATTGTTTCATTTGGACAACCATTATTAAATATTCTTGAGGCCTGACTTAGAACTATGATCGATTCACGCTCCTTTCCAAATATTTCAGCGTCTCGACTACACTGGTTATTCTAAACCTGACGTCCTAGTGGTGGCCCACAAGAGTCGATGGTCGGAGGCTAGCTCTATTCCCTTAGTTCTTTCTGGTGTGGACTCCTGATTGGCTGTTGCTCCTTTAATGTTTCATGATCTCAGCCCAGCTTAAATATTTCGTCGAGGATTAAGACAAATTCAGATTCACGGGCCACACAAATTAACATAGCACACCCATATGGCTTCGATTATATTATCGACACTGAGTCAAAGAGTTGCAGGTATTTTAGAAATGGGAGTCCATTCCATACTCAGATCCTCCACTTTATTCCCTACAATATATCTAAATATTTGGCTTCAGCTCATCAAATGGAATGAGAAGTGTTAGACTCAGATATCTTATTGTTGTCCATTATTCCATTCAAGAAAGTAGAGACATCACACAATAATCCAAATGACCATTATGTTAGTTTCCTTTAGTCCCAGTGATCAAATTTACTCTTTCATGTTGTCTATAGGATCCTAGGTTAAATTATTATATTTTTCAAACATAATTTGACATCTCTCCTAGTTGTTAAAGGGTCCCAAAGTCATTTGACTAGGTATCATTGCTACTCCCTCCACTTGTTCAATATCACCATCACCCATCATGGTCATGTCATCATCCCCTGTCCTAGGTCATGAAAAACGTTAATGTTCCATCATATAGGTCATGGTCTAGGATTCACCTTTGATTGCCATCATTATATTAGTCATCAAATGTAAACAAGGGAGTCATTTCATCAATTTTATCACCATCATGGGAGTTAGAAAATTAGGGAATAAAGTGAAGCAGGTAACATTTCCTTTTGAAGAAATTATGGTGTAGTGATATCAATCAATAGTCACTCTTTCAAAAACACATATGATGTCATGAGCTAGAATCGATTTTATGAGTTATAAAGGAGAAATAAAACATTTCAAGACTTAATTCTATCCTTCCAAGTCCTCAGAGCTCATCTCAAGCATTGTGAGACTTGCCACAACCATCAGAAGTTTAGATTCCATTATCAATTGCTCAGATCACAAGCTTGTTGTGCTTTTGATGCGTTTCTGGCAGGGTTGTTATGATTTTGTTTTGGAGGCATAAGGTGGGGAAAAAATGTGAAAAGTTCATTACAAAGGTTAAAAAATATTCAAACAAGTATGTGGGTCCCTTACAAACCTTTCTTCAGCCAATCTCTTAAGAAAATTGATAAAATATTTTCCTAGGGTTTTCTGCTGCGCTTTTGCAGTTTCATTGGCTTTTCTTGATTTGATAGATATTTTTCCTATTTTACAAGTGTATACATCCATAATATCCATAATTAGCACTCCCCACCATTCCCCTCACTCAATTTCATTTATTTCATCATTTTCCTACACAACCCTAGCTAGTTGATGCGCTTCTAGACTAGGACTGTGTTTTCCCTCTTTTACCCCCTTTCCTTCACTAAAATTGAGGAGTTCCACTTTCATTGTATTCCTAAAACACTTCTCTACACCACATAATTTCTTCATTAATTATCCTATCTCCCTTCCCCTTCATATCCTCACCCAAACTTGTTGCGCTTATGTGGAGGAAGCCTTTTTGTGCATTTTCGTGGTGTAGAGTTGACTTTTCTTGATGTAATTAGTTCCTAAATGGTTTTACTTGATGTAGTTGAGTGTTTTACTGATGGTTAGAGGAAATATATTTTTATTAAATTCTTTCAAAGTTAAACTCGAATCAGTTAGTTTAAAAAGGGAATTGGTTTCTAACCTCCCTAGTTTTTGGCAACGGTTAGCGAAGATTGTGTAATTAGTTCCTAGGAAAGAGGATTTGACCCTTCAGAGGGGGAATGTTGTTTTGTATCTATATGTAGTCAAATTGAACTCATAGAGAGGGTTCGATACTTTTAGCTCATACTTGGAACTAATGTACTTGACTATTGCAGAAATATAATAGACAATTGTAGCTATTTTTATGGGATTCTTGTGTTGTGGTTAATGGCTTTGTTTTTCTTGTATTTTCTTATATATTTGATGATTAGATATTTTTAGCAACCATCTATATTTCTCCTTATTCTTTATATTTTAAGAGTTGAAAAAAATCATTGTTTAATGCTCTATTTTCATTTAAGATAATAGTTTAATTGTTTTTCTTCTAGGCAAGTGAATTTGTGACTTTGCTCACTTAATTCCTGCTATATCTTCCTCGCCAAACTAAAATGACAAACCATTTTGAGTCACTGGTTGCACCTACCTTGCCCATATTATGTATGAAACTGAGCTTTAGGATTACTCGACCTATTTTTGAGACCTAGTGCTCTTTATCCATCAAACCCTAATCAAACCCTACTCAGCTGATATCTAGCCTAAAATCCTCATATTCTTGAGTCACTTCCATTGGCTGTGGAGTTGATTTAGATAGAGCCCTCTCTGATTTGGTATGGCTATCTACCAAGTCAAAATTTGGTTTGTGGTTACCTCCTTGGCTTCCTTTCTTAGTCTTGGGAAACTAAGGAGTGTTAACATTTTGGCATCATTGTCGAGGAAGCGAAAGGTCACATTTTCCTTGGGTATGAACAACAAGGATCATATATGATCTAATGATGGTGGAAAATGGTGTGACACATATGAAGGATGAAATATTCACCTAGAAAATCCAAATTAGTTTCAAATCTAATTCAAAGACTCCACTAGAGTACGAACCTTACCAACATAAACATGAAAAGACAATATGGGAAGATCAGGTATTCAACTTGGAATTTCATCCAAGACATAATGTGCTTTATTGTTAATTATTTCTTCACTTTTCCTTAGTATGTCAAAAAGGTTTTCCAAAGCATATTGTATTTGAGAAAATATCACAAACCTGCATTTGATTCCTTTCCTTTGAAGATTGTGAATACAAATTATCCTTACACTTCTGATCTTGATCAAGGCCTTTCTTCTGAAACTTATGTCGATCATATTAAAATTGATGAGCCTCAATAGACCAAGACTAATTTTATAGCTTCTGTACATACTCTTATGCCTTTAAAAATCCTAGATAGATACAAGCATCTCATATTACCTCCTATACTCCATGATTTCCCTGAAAATTATTACGAATATCTTCTGATGTTTGATGGAGAATATGGTAACATCACTACTGAAAAAAAAAAAAAAAAAAAGCATTTAGATTTTTGAAAGTTTTCTTGACCTTTTTAAGGTTGAAGTAGATGATGTCAGTATCAAGTTTTTTTCTCTATCTTTGCAAGGCGAAGCCAAGAAATGGTTCAAAAACTTGCTAATTCGAAGCATTTTCGATTTCCCTCAATTTGTGAAAGTATTCCTTGATAAATGGGTAATCAAGAGGAATCCTTTTTTGATTCTAGAAGAATATAATCATTTGAAAAGATAGCCAGGATAAACAGTGCAACACTTTTCTATCATGTTCAATCAAGTATTCTATTTAATACCTGCTGATATAAAATCACCTCCTAGTTTAGATCTCTTACACTACCCGAATTCCTTTGATTTGGAAATGGTGTTTCAATTGAGAGAACGAAACATTACAACACTCGAAGAAATGTATGATAGTTAAATAGATGTGGAAGCTAACATGTTGGTCTAAAGGTCAAAGCTAAAGGCATAAGAGAGGGACAACATAGAGAAGGAGCACATGACATCTTAAGAAGTGAAACTTGACATTCTTGTAAGCACAATGGAAGAAACGATGAAAAATATCTTCATAAGATATGAATTTTCAATTCAAAAACAACATGTCCCACTTATTGCAGAATAAGAAGAGGTTGCTGACCTTAACCATTTTCCTGCTAATGCCTGTTACCATAGATTAGAAAATGATTTTCTTTTGTAATTATTTATAGACAGTCATGGAAATGTATTTGTAGATCAACCTATGGAGAAGAAATCTATTGATCTAAAGTGTATTCTTGATGACATTCCTTATATTGATGATTTACCCAAGTATGATTAGTATGATGATTACTATGTTGTCAAACTCGAGGCTGACTCTTCAAAGCAATCAATGAGACGTTTTTGGGAGGAGGAAGCTCAAATATAGAAACTCAAATATAACACTCATCCTAGGCTATCAATCATGAAAAAAATGAAGAAAATGCAGAAAATTTTATTGTAGGTGAAAGGTCTTTGCCTTTATGTTTTACTTCATTTCAATTACTAAGAGAAAGCTTTCCTAAGATTAGAAATCAGTTGTCTATTACTTTCTATATTGAGCTCGAAAAAGACACTGTAATTCTTTATTGGGGCTCATTACCTTTGTTTTTCACTTCATTCAAAAAAATAAGAGACAACTATAAGGTTGCCAAGGAAGAAAATAAGTAAGTTGATAGAAGTTGGCAACCTTCTCCCGAAGTTTTTGAGAATGTTTTTTGTGATATAGAGCCTTTTTCAGTTCACAATCACAGTTAGCATGAAACATTTAGTCTGAAAATGCAGCTGAAAGTGTGGAACACAAAGAGTTTATACAAGATCATGCAGTTTCATCATAACCGATCCATAACAGGTTACAACATCTTTCTCATATTTGCAATGATCTGGTAGGCAGTTATATGGATGATCTTTGTATTCAAAATTCTGATCCTTTAGCTAGCTATGAGTTTGAATATAGATTTGATAAAGATTTAGTTTGGCATCAAACTTCATTATCTTGTTCAGCAACAATCTCATTACAAAGATTGTCCAAAAATTTGCAGTCATATCAGGATAATTACAAGTTAGAATTGCCCTAGAGTAAGGATGAAAATGAAAGTTTATATTCATGGTATAAAGACCATCTAGAGCATAATCACAACTTGTTGGATGAGATAATCCTTAGTGCACATTTATTAGAAGACCCTATTTCCAATTTGTTGCAGCCATCTGGGAAGATGACTTTTCTTGTATTTATGGATCATGAGCACATGTTCAATCGACACTTGGATTTTCCTATCTTTTCTTTTTTCTACATGCTCAAGGAACGTGTGAGAAGGATTGAAATAAGTAGCCATTTGCTAGATTAGATACACTGGAGGTATCATATCACATTAATTTATATATATATATACCCTTAATAGGTGGTGGTTATCATCAGGATTTGAAGCCTGAGGTGAAGGCCCTAAGATCTCGATGATGTTCTGCCATATGTAAGTCAAGTCAATTCAATTTGTGTTTTTCTTAGTTCAGTTAGTCAATCATTTGAGTGTCAAGTATTTTGTATATGACTCCATTGCCCAATGTATAAGGCTACTTGGTCTACATTGTTCTTGAGATATCCTAAAAGAGTTTTCATCCCTATTAGATCAAATGTTAGTGTCCTTTAGTCCCAATGATCAAATTTACTCTTTCATGTTGTCTATAGGATCTTATGTCAAATTATTATATTTTTCAAATAAAATTTTAAATCTCTCCAAGTTTTCAAACGGTCCCAAAGTCATTTGTCTAGGTATCATTGCAACTCCCTCAACTTGTTCAAGATCACCATCACCCATCATGGTCATGTCATCATCCCCTATCCTAGGTCATCAAAGGAGTTAATGTGTCATCATATAGGTCATGGTCTAGGATTCACCTTTGATTTTCATCATTATATCAGTAATCAAAAGTAAACAAGGGGGTCATGCCATCATTTTTATCACCATCATGGGAGTTAGGAAATTAGGGAATAAAGTGAAACAAGGTAACATTTCCTTTGGAATAAATTATGCTGCAGTGACATTAGTCAATAGTCATTCTTTCAAAAGTACATATGATGTCATGAGCCAAAATCGAGTTCAGGAGTTATAAAGGAGAAATAAAAGAGCTCCTCTTAGCCATTGTGATAGTTTCCACAACCATTAGAAGTTCATATTCCATCATCAATTGCTCAGCTCACAAGATTGCTGCACTTCTATTGCGTTTCTGATAGGGTTGTTGCACTTTTGTTTTGGAGGCATAAGGTGGGGAAGAACAAGTGAAAACTTCATTATACAAATTAAAACATTTTCAAATAAGCAAGTGGGACCCTTACAAACCCTTTCTTCAGACAATCTCTTAAGAAAATTGATAAAAACTTTGCTTAGGGTTTTTTGTTGCGCTTTTACTACACTTTTGTAGATTCATTGGTTTTGCTTCACTTGAAAGAGAATTTTCCTAGTTTCTAAGTGTATGAATCCATGAAATCCCTCATTTGACACTCTCCACCATTCCCGTAACTCAATTTCAATTATTTCATCATTTTCTCACACAATCCTAGCTAGTTGCTACGCTTCTAGACTAGCATTATGTTTTCCCTCTTTCACGTCGTTTCCCTCACTCAAATTCAGGAGTTCCACTTTAATTTTCTTGCTAAAAAACTTCCCTAATTTACATAATTTCTTCAATAATTATCCTATGTCCCTTCCTCTTCATTCCCTAACCCAAACTTGTTTCTCTTCTTTGGAGGAATCCTTTTTCTCCATTTTCGTGGTGTGGAGTTAGTTGAGTGTTTTAATGATGATTAGAGTGAATTATTTGTAATTAAATGCTTTAAAAGTTAAACTCAAATCAGTTAGTGAAAAAAGGGAATTGGTTTCTAACCTCCCTAGTTTTTGGCAATGGTTAGAGAAGATTGTATAATTAGTTCCTAGGAAGGAGGATTTGATCCTCAGAGGGGGAATGCTTTTTTGAATATCTATGTAGTCATAATGAACTAATAGATAGGTTTGGATACTTGCATCTCATACTTTTAACTAGTGTTCTTGACTATTGCAGAAATATAACAGACAATTTCAACTATTTTTATGGGATTCTTTTGTTGTGGTTAGTGGATCTATTTTTCTTGTATTTTCTTATATATTTGATGATTATATATTTTTAGCAACCATCTATATTTCTCCTTATTCTTTATATTTTAAGAGTTGAAACAAAAATCATTGTTTAATGCTCTATTTTTGTTTAAGATAAGCATTTAAGTGTTTTTCTTCTAGACAAGTGAATTCATGCCTTTGCTCACTTAATTCCTGCTATATATTCCTCACCACACTACAATGAAAAACCATTTTGAGTCACTAATTTCACCTACCTTGCCCCATCTTATGTTTGCAACTGACCTTTAGGATTACTTGACCTATTTCTTAGACCTACCCTAAAATCCTCATATTCTCCAGTCACTTACATTGGTTGTGAGGTTGATTTAAAGAGAGACCTCTCTGATTTGGTAGGGCTAGCTACCAAGTCAAAAGTTGGTATGAGGTTACCTCCATGGCTTCCTTTTATAGCCTTCGGAAACTAAGGAGCGCCAACACATTAAAAGAATAAAGACTGACTCTGATTGCTTGGGACTATTTGCCTCTACATCTCTGGGGACTCTGATTTTGGGGACACTAATCATCTTTTCATATGCCACCCATTTTTCCAACATTCTGATGCAATTTTATTTAAAAAAAGGAAAAAATAGCATATCATGTTTTCCGCATGTCACTTCATGTTCCAAAGATGCATGTTGGCTGCATGTCCATAGATATGCTTCTGAGATGAACCATATTCTTCCCACATTTAAACTCATCCATCCATTCTTTTTTTTAAAAGTGAACATTGGATATTCCATTGCAGGTTGAAATAGGGGAGCCTTCAACTAATTAATAAATAATATTTTATTCATGACATGAAATAACTATAAAAAAATCATTACCACCTAAATTGCATGCTCACCACTATTTTCTCTTTTCTATCATAAGGAATGGAATGTTATGAAACAAAAATATGCATTGATTGATCTACTCCTTCTTTATGAGTGTATAACAAGAGATTCAACCTTTTGCAACTATATCCAAAATGGTTACACTCAACAATATCTTCATGGTATCATCACTCTCTCGTTATACCTCTCAATCTTATAATCACGAGTTAGCTTCTAAATTACAGAACCTACCATTTCTCATATATAAGATGCTCATAATTATGATACTTTTAGTAAATATCTAGGATCATACTTTTAGTAAAAAATAACTATTATTTTTAGGGGCATGAAACACAATAAATTCTTAGTGATTATTGAATGCAGTTATAGATTTCTTTATACACTTCTCAAACTAGTAATAATGACATCATCGGGATATATATATATATATATATATATATATATATATATATATATATATATATATATATATAGAGAGAGAGAGAGAGAGAGATACTCATCCACACATGGAGCTAATGTTGAATGTTTAACTCTTCTATTCATATATGTAGAAAACAAATCACTTAATGTATTCATATTGAAACCTCAACGGTTACCTTATATCACTTGCGACCACTATTCTTTTGCAAGCCCCTTTCTCTTCTCATTAATATTTTATTTATTTATATTTAAGAAAATATTTATCTTCAGTTTCCAAATGGTCTTCTTATGCCCTTACATTTCTAATAATTACCTTTTTGTTTCCATCTTAAGACCCATCATATTCTTCTATAGTGATTCATCTTCTTTATGTGAGCCTAGTTACCAAAAATGATAAAAGGCATAAAGGGAACATATTATTGGCCAAGAATGAACGACATGATTGTTGAATAAATTTCTTCATGACTAGAAAGCCAACAAGTCAAAGTAGAATGCAATTACTCACTATAACTAATTCCAATTATTGAGTGGGAGTGGGAAATCATGTATAAGGACTTCATCACAGTTTTGTAAAGGACATTCAAGTTGCATGATAACATCATGATGGTATTTTGCAAGTTGAGTAAGACACCTCACTTTATATTGTCAAGTCCACTCACACGACCATTGATATTGCTCAAATTTCCATGAAGGAAATAAATTGCATGGAATACCTAAGAATATCATCTCAGAACAAGATGCCAAGTTCACCTCTAGTTTTTTAAAGGAAATGTATGTTGGTTTTGGGACCTAACTAGCTTTTAGGACAACATACCAGCTTTGAATAGAATGACAAATTGAATTTTTAGAGGACGTGTTGAGGATATATCTCATGCATTAGTCAAAGAGGTGAGAAGAGTCCCTTCCATTAGTTGAATTTATATACAACAATGTGTTTCAACAATAAATAAATATGAGCCCTTTCAGTATATTGTATGTATTGGAAACATAATCCTTAGAGTTATGGGAATTTTGTACAATCACTTGAGTTGAAGAAGAAAAGCCTGAAGTGAAGGGCCATAATGATGAGAAGTCTAAGAGACCTTTTAGAATATGAAGCCTAGGGATAGGAAAATGTTTATTAATATGTATACTATCTTAATGAAATACATATCACATTTATCCCAGTTTAGGTCTATTAGTGTTGTGAGTTTAATAGTCATATCAGAAAAGGCATATTCTTACCTGCTTGATCCTTTTTGATCTAATGTTTTAGGGTCTCCATACACTTGGGGATCCTTGAAATATTTTCCATTACAACCCTATCAAATATATGCTTCCCTAATTTCACATTCCTTCATCTAGTGTTTTATTTCTTGCCTAGGGTTTCTACCATTACTTTATTGGACCTTAGTGTTGCTCTTTCTTTTTCGGACCCCAATGTTGGTTCATTTTTTATTTCTAAATAAGTAAACCAATAAAAACTTATAGGAGAAGTAAATAACAAATTTCTTTAACTTAATATTTATGTCAGAAATAAATTAATAAAAATTAAAGAGTAATAATTAATTTATGAAAAAAATATAAATTTAGGATATGGATGTTGAATTCCATAGATATGTTGAAAATAATGGTTGAAAATAAAAAAAGTTATAAAAATGCATGTTTTTTTTATTTATGGATATTAAATAAGAGGTTTTTCATTCCAAACATGAGCCATCCCATCCACCAACTAATTGAAAAATATGTCTTAGGCAAATATTTAAGAACTTAATATTTTTTCTTACTAACACAGACATAAACATTTTATTAATGTGCATATATTATATGACATTAGTGTGCTCATTCTTGCATCTTATCCCATATTTCCTAACTCTCCTTGACCCTCATTTGTATCTCCCTCTCTTCCCTAATATCCCCACCTATCTCTCTCTCCCTCTCTCTATCACCCTTGGTTTATCTCTATCTATGTCCTCCTATGTCTCCCTCCTATCTCTCTCTCCCCCTAAGGCCCCCCTCTCTACCCCTTTATATCACTCCCCATATTTTTATCCCTTTCTATATCTATATCCCATTCCCTAAATGTTGTTCCTCTTGATATTTTAATTTCCTCATCATCTCTCTGCCTTCGTATCTCTCTCTTTATCACAACATTTCTCCCTCTATCACTCTCCCCATTTCCTCATCCTTTAGTTTGTATATCACGTTTTCCCTATATCTCCATCTAATATCCCTCTATCTACAAGTTTCCCTATCCCCCTCTCTATTCCTCTCCTCTTCAATCCATCTCTACCCTTTATCTCTTTTACATACACTTTCTCTCTAACCTTCCCCTTCTCCCCTTCACATTTTTTATCTCTCTATCACATCTTCCTTCCCTCCCCCAAATATCCCTCCCTCTTATTCCCGATATTAATCCTTTTCTTCTGGTCAGTATCCCTTTCTCTCTTTGTCCTTACGTCTCCCTCATATATTCCACTCTATTCCCTTTGTTAAGCCCCCATCTACATCCTTTTCTTTCCCTCTCTATGTTTATGTATTCCTCTTATATCCTTCTCTCTCTCCTTCACTAATTTACCCTTTATCTCCCACTAAGTCCCCCACTCCATCTCTCTCTTTTTACTTATCCCTTTATATCTCTCCCTCCCCTTGCACTTCCTTCCTATCTCTACTCCAGCCTCTCTCCCCTCTATTTAGTATCCCATCCTTTTTATATCTCCCATTACACCTCCTTTTTATATCTCTACCCTTTTTTTATATTTCGTCAATTCTCTCTCTCTCTCTCTCTCTCTCTCTCTCTCTCTCTCTCTCTCTCATTGTATATCTCCATCCTATATCCCCTTTCTCCCCTCTGCCACTCTCTCACTCTGCCCCTCCATGTCTCACTCCCACATCCACATGTCCCTTTCTCTATCACTTTCCTTTCTTTGCTAAAAATTAACATGATGCCTCCATCTTGTCCCCCCTCTTCTCCCTACCCCTTTCTCTACCTATGATTATTTGTTCCTCCTATATCATTATCTCTCTCTTTCACTGATGACCCTTGTCCACCCTAAAGCCCCAACTCCCTCTCACTCTTTCTCTCCCCATGTTTCCCTCCTCTCTCTCCAGTTGAATTATATCTTGTATTTTCCTTATCCCCTTCTCTATCCCTCCCTATGTTTTCCTCTTTCTATCTTTCTCCATGTTTCCCTATTTTCGTATCTCTCTTTTTCTCTCTCTTCCTTCCCACATCTCTCTCTCTCTCTCTCTCTCTCTCTTCTATCTCTCTCATTTTCTCCCCCAAGCACCCCCTCTCTCTACCCATTTTTATCACTCATTTCTCCCTCTCCCTTTAACCATCTACCTCTCTTTCTTACAACATATATCTCCATTCTCAATATATCATTGTGTCTACATCTTTCTATCTCTCGACCCATTCCCAATTTACTAACCTCTCTATATCTATATCATTATCTCTCTCTTCCTTCTCCCTATATCTCCTTTACCCACTATGTCTCCCTCCTATATCCCTATTTTCTCTTTCCCTTCCCAAATGTGTGTATCCCTTCTATATACCTCCCTTTCTTTCTCTCTCTTCCCCCAACCCATCTACTCCCCCGCCAGCCCTCTCTATCTCTCCCCTTACCTATCTCCACTCACTTTTCCCTCTATCTCAATTTATCTCCCCTTATCTCTTCGTATCTCCCTCTCCCTTCTCCCTTGTCTCTCTCCATCCTTTCAAGTTCTTCCCTCTCCCCTCTATTTTGTCTCTCCTTATTCATTTCTATCTCCCCACCATGCCTCCCCCTTATTTTTCTCTCTATCTCAACTTTCCTACGAATCTCATCTATTTCTATCTTTCTCTCTCTCTCTCTCTCCATAACTCTCCCCACTCCCCCTCTCTCTCCCTATCAATATGTCTCTAATGTCCCTCTCTCCATATACACCACGTGGAACTTCATACAGTGCTACCTTATTAATCAAATCAATGCTAACAACAATTTCCCTTTTAAACCATTTTTCTTACCTTGATTATTCTATCCTTATTTACCTATCGTAATGTATATTGGCTTGGTTGATATTAAACCTCCAATATTAGTTTTTTGACTAGATCTAATGGCGTCAGATTAATTGGTGATATTGAGTCACAAAAAACATCAATTATTATTTTCTCAACTTATAGATATATATGGGAGTGTTTTTTCATCTCCTTTTATTCATAGTGAAAGGCTACTAAGATTCAACCCCTTTAGCACTGACATGGAAACAATACTCTCATCCACATTCAAGCTACTTTCAACTTTATTACTTCAATATGTGTAAGATATTTTTTCTTCTTCATATCCTTCTTCCATTTCCTCAATTTGGTTTCTAGATGTAATTTCTAGAATTTCTTGTCTATTTTATTGTAAAAAAATATAGTTGTTCTAGTGGTTACTCATATCTTTACATTAGTTTTTTTTTCCTAATAGTATTCTTTTACTTCTCCACTTTCAAATGATTCTTCCCTTCTTTCAAATACTCCTAGTGTTCCCTCTCGTTTGATCCAATCGATCACCATTTATTTTAGCCCATATTTTTTAGGAATTACAGTTGCATGCAATCCTTGTCCACCATTTTTAGATTCAAAAGAAATACTTTATTTTGTACACAACTATGTATACCCCTAAGATATGGTAACAACCCCTCCAACATCTACCCACTTTCACCGTCCTATGGGGTTAAACATGAGATGAGGGATACTATTACATGACTCAATGTCTCAATTATAGTTAAGCAAGTGGAATCGACAAAATAAAACTTTATTTACCTTCCTAAGGGCCTAGAGGACCCACAGGAGCCAAACAACTATTCGAGGTGCCCAATCCCTCAGTTAACTTGCCTTTTTAACGATATGGACTCCCATTTGCTTGTATAAAAAGGAAATCAAGAGAATTTAACCCTCTAGTTGCATGGATAACCCTACCTCCTAGAGACTGTAGTATAGAATTCTAAGTATTGACCATGTGACCCCAAAATTTGAGTGACTTTGTGAGTTTTAGTATCGAGACCTTTGCCCAAAACTTGATAAAACTTTCTAGAATGATGAATGACATGAAGACAAAGCCATTGGCACAAATCTTAGAAAATAACTTGACCTAACTATGGCTAACCATGACATACATTCCACCAAACACATGGCGAAGATGGAACCTATAGGTCATGAATGCATATTTGAATAAAGAGAACTAAAACTTATCTAAAAATATCAAGAAGTTATAATACCCTCTCAAAATAGTTACAATTGCATATATTAGGTCATGTATTCAATAACCATTCATTTACCAATAAATTCATATTAAGAGCATAAATAGAATATATCATTAAACCATGCTTATAAACAACATATAACCAAAATAATAACCATGATAGAACAACCATCAAAGCCACATAATAACAAGTACAGTTACTCATAAAACACAAGAGGAAATGATCTCTTATTAACATATGAAAAAGATAACCAAGTCAGGGACTTCCATGTACCACCTAACCATAGATTGTGTTGAAACAAATCTTTCTTTCAGCCAATCACCCCCACGCCATATTCCAAGCATGAATGTAGGATCTTATAGGATAAAAAAGTACATAAAAATCCAAGGGAATCGAGAGGTTAAACCACCTCCACCATCACACTAGCATGATCTCACCTACTAAACCAATCTTGAGATCGCAAAACCAAATTAAGCTTAGATCCCTCAGAATTACTTCACCATCCCTTGAGGAATTTTCCTGTCTTCGCCAACCTATTCAATTTTTACAGGAGAAAACCATCTCCACCCCTAGCCCTTGAAATGTTCCTGATACCAACTCACCCAAATCCAAAACCTTTAAGGAATACAAAGCTCAATCAAGAATAAATCCCATCAAAACATGACTATCTAGGAACTGGTAAGACAAGGCCAAAACTAGTGTCAAACCAGGAAAAACCCATGACAATGATAACAAATTAATGAAATACACACATACATGTACCATGCATTCCAATACCAGCTATAAAATGACACATGCAACCTATTACTAGCAAGTATTCCTACTGAAGCCACTTGGTATGAATCTTCCTTGCATGACCCTTGCTTTCATTTGTTTTCTTCTCCTTCTTTTTTTGTTCCTTCCTTTCCTTTGCTTGCTTGCTTCCTTCCTCCTCTTGGTGCTCTTCTCCTCTATGAAACCAATTTCAAAGCTAAATTGACAAAACATTGTGAATTTATCCTCAGAAGCCTTTTTATCATTGAGGACTCTATTTTCCTCAATTTCTTCTACTTTTCCTTCAATTTCCTTCTCATGCAAAATTGTGACATTTCATCTCCCTCTTCTCCTATTTTCCTTTATTTTCATAAATAAAATGCCAATTAATGCCTCTTTTCCTTTTCAATTCCTTTTCCAAATTCCCTTAGCCATAATAAACCAAATGAACACACACTAGGAAGTTTTTCCCAACATTCAACTTGGAATATGTGTCCCATGGCCTTGGTCTTATTTTTACTTAACTTTAATACATTAACTTTTAACTGGGGATGTTATGAAAACCTCCCCCTTAGGGGAATATCATCCTCGATGATCTATGATGCTTATAAATATCAAATCACTCAAAACAAAACATACTACCTCTGGATATTTATAGCATAACTCATTGCAATATTTACAATGACCACTGTTGAAAACATGAGAGTCATATTGTGTACTGGAGCTTTATAACACAACTCATAATAATATTTACAATAAAAAACACATATATACTCATGTACATTTTCTTCAGCTAACAAATAATCATATTTTCTATTGGACTTTATAATCATAACTCGATACATTATTTACAATAAGATACAAATATGCATATGCACATTTTCTTTACACTAGTAAAAAATGAGCAATTAGTGACTAGGTGACTAAAAAAGCTAGTCACCATAGCTTTTCCAAGTGAAATACTACAAAAAATGATAAATATTTTGTCGCGGGTTAAAATATGTGAGTAGCTAATAAGCAATGCAAGTAAAAATTACTAACATGAGTGACTAATTTAGTCTAAGAACAAAAATACAACTACCTAACAAGTACTACAATAATATGAATCAATTTTTTATGTCAGTCATCTTAATTGTGTCAAGCAATCTAAACTTACAAGTGAGAGGGGATTGAAAGGTTGTTAAAGATTGGTTGAAAGGTTATCCTTCCTTAAACACTTCTTCATCCTCACATGGTGTATAGGTGAGCCAACTTTGCACTATGTATCTCTAATAATTTGTAATTTTAAAAATATTTTTTAACTAAAAAATATTTTATGTATTTTTTTAAATCTATTCATTGAATCTAATTTCAAGGGAAATTTTAATTTTCAAGACTATAATATCAAATAAAAACTACTTTAATTTCATATTAACCGACCTACATCCATATTAACCCTGGATCTATAAAGCGTTGAGGGGGTCCAATATCTCGAGGTGCAAACGTTTTTTCTAGTGCAAAACTTGAGGCAATGTTTTCACCTTGAGAGATTGGATCTCTCTCAGAACTTGATAGTTATAGGGTTAATATGGATCTAGGTTGGTTATATAATACTATATAATATCTATATTTGTATTTATGTCTCTTTTTTATTCCCTCTCTCTATCTCACCCCCCAAACATACACACACACTCTCTCCCTCTCTTCCCCTACTCTCCCTCTCTCTATATATCCTTCTCTCTATTCCCTCCCAATCTCGTCTCTCCCTCACTCTCTCTCCATGACTCCCATGTCACCCCCTCTATCCACCTTTCTCCCTCTATGTTTTTCTTGTTCCCTTACTCTCCTACCACCTCCAATTCCATCTCTCTCTCCTCATCTCTATATTCCTTCCTCTCTATCACTTATCTCCTACCTCCCTCTATCTATTTCCCCCAAATCACTCTCCCTCTCCCTCTCTCTCTTCCGTCCAACTCTATCACTATCTCCCCCTCTGCCTATCCTTCTCCATCTCTATGTCTCCATCTCTCTCCCTTCCCCTTCTCTCCCTATATCTATCCTCTCCTCTTCTTTCTCTTCCCTCCTCTCCTCTCTCACTCACTCTCTCTCAATCTCTCCCTTCTCACTCCTCTCTCTCTCCACCTCTATCTCTCTATGTCCTTGTTATTTCCTCCCTCTCTCTCCCACTCAAACTCCATATCTCTCTCTCTCTCCGCTCTCTTCCTTCCTCCCCCCCCCCCCCCCCCCCCCCCATCACTTTCTCTTTCTCTCTCTCTATCCTCCAACTTTTTCACCGTCTCACTCTGTCTCTCCACCCCCTCCACAACTCTCTCTTAAATTTGATCACATTGTGTTGTGTTTAAGAAATTATCTAAATTAGAAAAACTTAATTGGTTGTAAAATTGTTGAATTATTAAACTTATATTTTGAATCAATCATGTCAAACAAAATAAAATAATGAAAAACTTTGAAACATTATGCACTATATTTAAACTATTATAATTAGTCAATCTGCTTGCTCTCATCCCTTGGGTCCTTTTCTATGATGGATAGATGCCATATTCTATATATATATATATATATATATAAAAAGAATCAACATAGATCCATCTTAGCTTAATTTTATTAAAACCTTATTTTAATTTCTATGGGAATATTTTTAGTAGTCGTGAGGATAGAGGGTTTAGATATATCTCAAATTGTAAAATTTTCCCTTTTAGATTCAATTAAAAAAATGTTGTAAAATTAAATTAAAATAAAATGGTTTTTCTATGAAATAAGTTATGGTTTTTTGGCATGTGGTATTCATATGTCATGGTATTGGCCCCTGGTATTGCAACAAAGTAGATTTACAAGTTAATATCCATAGTAATGTGAAGGTGTATATCCATGGTTAACAATCTTCTCATATTGTTATAAAATATTTGATTGTGAAATAAATTATGTTTTTTGGCCATGTGGTATTGTTATAAAATATTTTGATTATGAAATAATTTATATTTTTTGGGCACGTGGTATTGAACCATGGTATTGTAACAAAGGTTATTTTTTACAAGTTAATAATATCTATCGTAATGTGGGGGTGAATATCCACAGTTGAGAATCCTTTCATATTGTTATAAAATATTGTTGTAAAATATTTTAATTGTGAAATAAGTTATCATTTTTGGACTTGTAGTATTGATAAGCCATGGTATTGGCCCATGGTATTGGTTGTAAACTTAGCTAAGATGGATATATATATATATATATATATATATATATATATATATATATATATATATATATATATATATATATATATATATATATATATATATCACAACCGACATAGATCAATAGCTTAATTTTATTAAAACATTAATTTAATTTCTATGGGAATGGTTTAGATATATCTCAAATTATAACATTCTATTGAATTAAAAAAATGTTGTAAAATTAAATTAAAATAAAATATCTTTACTATGAAATAAGTTACGGTATTTTGATGTGTTATTGGCCCATGGTAGTGTAAGAAAGCGGATTTACAAGTTAATATCTATGGTAAAGTGAGGGTGAATATCAATGGTTAACAATCTTGAAATATTGTTATAAAATATTTGATTGTGAAATATTATGTTTTTTTGGCATGTGGTATTGATAATCCATGGTATTGACCCATGGTATTGTAGCAAAGGATATTTTCTATAAGTTAATAATATTTATTGTAATGTGGAGGTGAATATCCATGGTTAAGAATCTTGTCATATTGTTGTAAAATGTTTTGGTTGTCAAATAAGTTATGTTTTTGGACAAGTTTTATTGATAAGCCATGTTATTGGCCCGTGGTATTGTAACAAAGCCTATTCACAAGTTAATAACAAAATCAAAATATAACAAATTAAACTTTATTAATTTTATTAATTTAGATTTTTATTATTAATTGAGGTCATATTTAAATGTTTATAGTCATCGCAATATCATTTTTAACTTCTTCTTCTTTTTAATTTAGCGTCTTAGGAAAAATAACAATTTCTTATTAAAAATATATCATTTAACCCAATTGCAATTTATATATTTTATCTTATATTATAACTATTTCTTTTATTTTTTCTATTATAAATATTTATTTTCTTTTCCATTCCCACTTTAGTGTTGGGTTCAAATAAAATATTCACAGATTACAACATCACATTGTAGCACTGTATTTTTCTCTTTGTCTTGTCTATATCTACATGGAAATTCCAGAAGAAGGAAGACCATCAATGTGATCTATGGATTTCATGGGATTTGAACCCCATATCGAGTTTGCATGGGAAACACCTTAGGGGAGCATCAACAATTAGATGGAGGAAGGGAAAGGTCACTTGGGGTGGATATGTTATGAATTTGGACTTTGTTCTTCCTTTTTACTGAAGAGGATTTTTGTTTGTATGGGTAAATAATTTCGAGGGTTTATATGATCAAAGCATAAATTTTATCTAGAGTTGAGGGTTTAATGATTATGATAACGGCAAAGTCATTGGGCATGGATATTTTGGTAATTTGTACATGGGTATGAAGATTATGATAATGGAAAGGTCATTGGGCATGGATATTTTGGTAATTTGTAAATGGGTATGAATTTGGGCTCTGTTCTTCCTTTTTACTAAAGAGGATTTTTGTTCTTATGGGTAAATAATTTTGACGGTTTATATGATCAAAGCATAAATTCTATCTAGAGTTGAGGGTTTAATGATTATGATATTTTGGTAATTTGTACATGGGTATGAATTTGGACTCTGTTTTCTTTTTTACTAAATAGGATTTTTGTTCATATGGGTAAATAATTTTTGAGGGTTTATATAATCAAATCATAAATTTTATCTAGAGTTGAGATTTTAATGATTATGATAATGCAGATCTTGATTGCGCAAAACAGTTCATCAAAAGACAATGCACAAGTAAGAATTTTGCATGTCCTTATTGTACAAAGGGTTTAATGATTATGATAGACAATGCACAAGTAAGCATTTTTCATGTCTTTATTGCACAAAGGGTTTAATAATTATGATAATGTAGATCTTGATTGTAGCCAACAATTCATTAAAAGACAATGGACAAGTAAGCATTTTGCATGCCCTTATTGTCCAGATCAGTTTGCTCCTCCCTAACTTTTCTAGGGTCAGAATGCATGAAATTTTATTTTTTCTTTTCACCTTTTTTTAGTGCTTGATTGTTTGTGTAATGAACTCTACCATGCCCAAATTAAAAGGGCTCAAGTGATGCAAGAAATTTTTTTGGTAGGAAGCAAATGCTAAACCTTCCTCAAACTTTGTTAGATGAAATTATACTTTCTTGTAATCATAAACCTAAAATATTTTATGTTTCATCCTTATATTTTGATCTCAATGCCTACATTTTTAAACCATGCTACTATATTTTAAGTAGAATATACTTAGATCCATTAAATCTTACAACTCTCCAAAGCTTAGTTTAATTTTAGCTAAAAATAAGGAACCTGATCAACTTTTGCAATTTAGATTCAATTCTTATAGACAATGATTAAAAAAGGAAGAACTCAATCATCCGATAACTTTTAGCCACCCGTGAATTTCAAAGACCTTTAGTATTATTCTGAACCTAAAGAAAGAGAGTAGAAGAAGAAGAGGAGACTGGATGAGGTGGACCTTGACCTACTTGATACTTTTCAAAAGTTGGGCATGCCCTTGACTAGAAGTAGAGATTGACCAATGTTGTTGTATATGTTGTTTTTGACAGTGTTTTCATTGCTACAATGCATAGGTAGACTCTATAGGTAGTTGAGGTTATCCTTTGTTCGTTATAAGAGGTAATTTAGGAGTATCTTTATCTAGTTAGGAAGCCGCTTCGCAAGGTTCTTGCTCCTGCTAATAACTATTATGCTGCATTGTATTTTTACTTTTCAAGTGATAACTCCTTCTATTAAATCTATAAGCACACTTTTTCACCCATTGAAATATCCACTTATTTCAGGATGAATGAGATGGAGACCAGGAATTTTGAGAGGACTCATATTTTTGTAGATGAGGGTAGTTCTATGAGGTGAGAGGAGTTTTGTGACATATATTGAAGGATGAACTATACCATTTTATGACACCAATCACCTCCATGCCACAGTAGTGGATCTCTATTGCACTGAGGGAGAAATGATAAAGTATTCCATTGTAAAGAGTTGGTATGTGGGGGACAAGGAATGAAAATGTGGGATTTATAGTTTTATTATGAAAAGAGGTTTTTGTGATGGAGACAAATCAAGTATTTCATGGACCTGAGTGGAGATTGGTTCAACAATCAGCTGGAAATACTTAAACATTGTTTTGAAAGGTGATGATGCAATTGGAGAGTTCTATTTTGTTGCCTTGCAAAATAACTATCAATAGCGGGGGACAAAGATGATCCATATAGGGAAGAATTGTAGGAGTAGGATTGTTTCAAAAATTATATCTATAGGCGAGTCAAGGAACTACTACAGAGGATTAGTGTAGGTGCAACCAAATTATCATAATGCAAGGAATTTTTCATAGTGTGATTTGATGCTAATCAGGGATGAGGAAGCTACAAATACTTATCATTACATTCAAGTAGAATTGAGTTGCATTATAAAGTTTATAATTTCATTTATTTATAGTCCTTCTTGTATCCTTGTCTCTCTTAATTTCATTGTGGTGGGATTGGAATGGGTTAAAAAATCAAACATACCATTGAGTCAAATAGACACCCACATGTCACTACATGTCATTGTGCATACTCATTGCTTTTTATACAATTAGAAGTGAGCAATATGATGTGTGCACACAGAAAAGTCCTTGCATGCATGATGAATCCCCCTCTAATTCCATTTTATTTGGTGACATTTTATTTGATTTGTTTATACAGGTCATCTAGCCACATAGTGGCCACTATCGAATTTTGAGGTATATGTCATATAAATCTTTTATAGTCTACTTTATTTTATATTCAAGTATTCATCATATTTCATGTCTTATACTCTACATTCAATCTTCTTTCATTTTCATGAGAGAAACTCAATATTGATGGTAAGAAGCAACAATTGAAGGAGAAAAATAACACTGGAGCCACAAATGCAAAATGAGAGACAAAAGAGAATCTATCTAGTGATACCCTTAGAGACAATATCTTGCGTAATAGAGACTTATGGTCGAGCCTTCAGAGTTGGCGAATTCACTTGCAATGCTTTGGCAATACAATGATAATGTTTTGAAATGATAAAACAATATTTCATGTGTAAATTGTAGTCCAACCCATATTAAGTTGGAAACTCATATTGTAATACTTGGTATTTTGTATAATAAAATTTACATGGTTGAAATTATTTTTATGTGCACTTGATATTATTTAGTCTTGTAATTAACATATGTAACTTTACATTACCATATTAAATAAACATGTACATTGTATGAAATTTTCTTAAAATTTAGTCGCAAAATCAAAATAATTAATTTATGGTGATTGATAATAAACACAAAATCAATCTAAAACTACTAAATTAGTAATTTATATTAATTAATGATGAACACGAATAAAATGAATATATGGCTAAATTAGACGTTTATAATGATTATGAATGCAATTAAATGAAATGAATAGAAACTATTAAATCAGTCTTTATATAATGAATATGAAAATACCAAAAAACGATAAATGACTACTGCAAATGATAAATATTTTATTATTAAATGATGACTGAATCTTTCATATATACGACTATTAGTAGCTAATTTACAACATCTTATGGCAAAACTAAAATTTAGTCATATTTATTTGGTCATTAATTGGTTTTAAATGATGACTAAAATTTGCATATATATGACTATTAGTAGCTAATTTACAGTATCTTATAACACGACCAACATTTTGGTCATATTTCTTTGGTCATTAATTGGTTGTCTCGAGGATTCATATAGTAATATTTTTTGTTATATATTTGGTGATTAATTGTGACAATTAATGACTAAACCAATGAAAAATTAAAGACCAAATTCATGACTAAATATACTACTAGATGGTAAAATTGAGGAAACCAATTTATAACTAAGCTAAAAATGACTAAAAGCTGGTCATGTTATAAGATACTGTAAATTAGCTACTATTGGTCATCGACAGAAAAATGGTCATTTATATGCAAATTTTAGTTATTTTTTAGTAACTAATTAGTAATTTTGTACTAGTGCTAACTAGAAAATAAAATGATATAATGCCTGCATATGTAACAAGGGAATATGGAGGCTCACACCTGCACTTTTAAAAGTAGTACAAGGATTCACCTCTTTCCACGAAGTCCAGAATCCACTACCAAAGTCAACTTGCATCCAATGTGTAGCACTACGATCCTGCACCATCTGTCCTCTCAATGAACAATTACTAAGTCATTGTTCCAGGTTACACTCCTAATGTGCATTTTGTTCCATCATGAAATTTTAATGACAAAAAAAATTCCATCCCCAACTTTCCCTTCTTTGCTACATAGTCCCTCGAGTGATTCATTCACCCCCTTCCATGTAGTCACTCACCTTCCAAGTTCCCTGACATCCACTTTCTCAGGTGATCCATCCCCTGCCAAGATTTCCTCGTATCAGAAGGTCCAAAAACCAATGCATATCCCTTCGTAAAAACCATCATACCAGTCATATCTGGCTCATGGAAACCAATAGACAATATAGGGTACCAGTGTCCAAAAATGGTCTTGCTTTTGAAGTGCTTTACCAACATAATGCCGCCTATTCCAATTCTTTTTGTTCCTGCTAATTCTTGTACTCTGTAATACCCTCCTCCCATATCCACCCAATTAATTGGGTAGCCATGGTAAAACTACGACGAGAGGCCACTATGATATCATTTGATCTCCCAAGTAATGTTAAGGAAGAAAAATTGATGGAAACACACCATACATACATTCAACATCAACTACATGACCCTCATGAACCAATCCAATACTTTAGAAAACTTTCCCTTGGGTCCCACTAAACTTTTGGACAACTTAAGCCTCTGTCGCTATCATGCTATAGGGATGAAAACGTCTAGAAACCCAAAGATTCTCTCACAGGCTTACTTGCCAACAACTCGAGACTAAATTTGTTAGTGCTATGCCAGCATCCCAGGGATTTGAGCCACCTTTCAGGTCAAGAGCTCAGGTCACTACCTTGAATTGAGCCATATCTTCATAACAGTAAAATAAGATGGAAATTATAGCATTAAATAAAATACTTGTTTAATACCTTGAAAATACCCCTACTAGCCATGACAGGAATTTCGTAAAAAAATATCACGAATATGTAATCTATAGGTGTAAATAACAGTTTTGAGCATAGGGGTCTCATACTTAGCTAAGAATAACTAATAACCATTGATACCTCAATACATTAACTACCATTCCATCCATTAGTTCATAGATGCATTGATCATTCAATTAAAAATGAAAACATGATGAAATCCATACATGGTTACGTTCATAAAACACATACATAACCAGCATAATAGAAATAGAAATACTCATGAAAGTCTAACCATATAGACCACATATAATCCATCAAAATTCTCATAGAAATACAAGGATAAATAACATTTCATTAAAGATTCAAAATCGAAACCCAGGATGGGACTTCCAAGATCCACATGACCATAGAATGGTTGAGCCAAATCCCTCTTCAAACATTCACCTTCATGCCATATTCCAAGCATGAATGTGGGGTTCCATAGAATACATCAATAAAAACCCATCAAATGCTTCCAAAGGCCATCCACTGCAACCCATCAAATACTAATTTCACCTCATGGACATACATCCCAAAACCATCATCAATTTGGTCTCAATCCAATCTTTCAGGGCTTCTAGAGCATTCATTCCAACCAATGCTTTCAGGAATAATAAGTCAACCCAATGTTGTTGTCAGGCTCCCAGAGAATTTTTCCAACCAACGCTTCCAGGACTAGTAACTCAACCCACCAAGGGCTTCCAGAGCATTTTTCCAACCAAGTCTTTGAGGACTAGTAAATAAACCAAAGCTCTTGCAGGGCTTCTAGAGCGTTTGTCCAAGGGCTTCTAGGAACTAATAACTCAGCCCAAGTTAAGGAAACATGAGAACCAACTAAAAACAAATAATGTAAGTAAAACAACAATCACCATAGCTATCCAGGAAATGTGAAGGCTAGGCAATCCACTGTCAATCCAGGAAATCCTCCATGTCAATGACATATCATGAGCACGAATCGACATGTATATGCCATGCATGCCAAAACTAGTGAAGAAATCATACATGCAAACCAGTACGTGCAAGAAAATATGATGTAGTTGTTGATCATGATGCCATGTTTCACTTTCCTACTCTTCCTTTGCCTTCTTACTCCAAGAATCCATATATGCCACACCCACCAAGAGTGCTCCAAGAAAATTATAAGTCTCCAAGAATATGAGAGAGAGAGAATAATGAGAGAGCTCGAAAATTGAACTGACAAAAGGTTACCAATTGATCCTTAGAAGCCTTTTTAAGAATGTGGCCTCTGTTTTCTTCATTTTCCATTATTTTCCTTCATTTTCCTCCTCACATGCAACCTGTGACCTTTCACCTCCCTTTTCTCCTAATTTCCATTATTTTCATAAATAAATTCCAACCAACGCCATTTGGCCTTTCCAAAGCCTTAACCATTTCCTTTGCTAATTTCCTTAGCCATAAACCATCACAAGTGACCCCCATCACTAGGGCTTTCCCCAACATTTATCTTGGATTAAGTTGCCATCATCCATGGTTATTATTTTACCTTTATTTACATTTACTACATGAAATTTTAACCAAGGATGTTACAGAAGCCTCCTCTTTGGGGGAAAATCATCCTCAGTGTTCAACAACACCTGTAGCCAGAAAATTGTTGTAAGTGAAATAGATTGTTGATGGAGCTTTATAAGTTAGCTCTATGAAGTATTTACAACAATCAACATTTTTCAAAATAAAAACAAAACGAAAGCATAACATCATAATGACACAACACCCATATCGCTTATTCAAGCTTTATAACATAACTCATGGTGGTATTTACATCCATATACATATGTACATATACCAACATCAGCAAGCATATATCCAAAACATATACCAAAGCATATACCAAAATCAAACCAAAAAACCAAGCCCAAATTGCTTTGCTCACATCTGATCTGCCATCTCCCTTGTAGCATCATCGGGCCCAAAGTGCTTCCATTGCACTTTAACTTGTTTGATTCCTCAGTTCTAGAGCATGAGCACTTTTTTCTACAATATACACTGAGGCTCCGGCTGTAATTCCTCGTCTGGTTCCACCTTCAATACAGACTAATCCATCACATAATCATCATCTTTAACATACTTCTTAAGCAATGACACATGGAAAACATCATGTAATTTCATTTTCAGAGGCAGTGCAAGTTTATGAGCTAGTGGCCCAATCCTCTCAATGATATTGAAGGGTCCACAAAACCATGGTACCATCTTGGCACATGATCCAATCCACAAGGAGCTCTTCTTTGGTTTAATGTGCAAGTACACCTATTCCCCAATCTATAACTCCTTGAACAACCTATTCCTATCTACATAACTCTTCTGCCTATCCTATGTTGCCTTTAGATTCTTCTTTATAACCTACATTTCATATTCCATGTTTGCCAACATATCCGGTCCAATCAAAACCCTGTTAACTAGATCACTCCAACTAATGGGAGTGTTACAACTCCATCCATACAATGCCTCAAAAGCACTCATTCACAAAGATTCTTGATACCCATTGTTGTATGTGAAATCTACCATTGGAAGGTACTCCTCCCACCTTCGTTGTTGATGCATCACATACATCATCAATATTTCCTCCAATATCACGTTCACCCTCTCTATCTATCCATATGTTTGCTGATGATAAGTCGTACTAAAGGCCAACTTCATGCTCAAACCTACATATAACTCCCTCCAAAACATGGAAGTGGACGTCACATCTCTATCTGACACAATATTCTTCAGAACACCATGTAATCTAACCACATCTCAGATGAATACATATGCTACATTGCTAGCTAAAAATTTATATTTCATCAGAATGAAATGTGTAACCTTTGTCAACCTTTCCATAAATACCATGATGGAGTCATGCTATCTCATTGTCTTTGGAAAGCCTCTAATGAATTCCATGGAAATGACTTCCAATTTCCACGCTGTGATCACAATTAGTTGTAGCAATCCACCTAGATGCTTACAGTCTGCTTTCACATGTTGACAACCAAAACACCTAGCCACAAACTCTGCTACATCCCTCTTCCAATTCAGCCAATAGTAAAATATCTTCACTACTGTCAATGCCTTCTAATAACCTGGGTGACTTGAATAAGGTTTCACATGAAACAACCTCAATATCATCTTCTTGACCTGACTGTTGTTTGGCACATATATCCTATCTCTGAACCTGACCAATCTATTTACTATAATGCAATAATCCACATCTTGTGCAATTACACCTGTACCACTAACTTTACATGTACTAGTACCTTTACCACTACCTGCACCTATACCGTCACCTGTACCTATACCTTTACATGTACATGTACCATCCCCTATACTGGTACATGTACCACTACATGGACCTATACCAGTACTATGTTGAACTAGTGCACAATATCTATATATCTGACATGTTGTTGACCTGCTTGCAAGATCCTAACCTATAGATATGTCCCATAGGAGCTCATAGCTTCTAATTGATTTACCTATATTGTCTACCAAAAGCATCTGCCACTCTATTCTCTTTACCTTTGATATACTTGATCTCAAAATCAAACTTAATGATCATAGCTAGCCACTGAGTCTGCCTACCATTAAGATTCAGTTGGTCAAATAAATATCACAAACCACTTTGATCACTCATCAATGTGAATATTCTACTCAGAAGATAGTGTCTCTACATATTTAATGCATGTATAATTGTTTTGAACTCAAGATCATGTGTGGGATATTTCTGCTCGTGCTCATTTAACTTCTGCAACTCATAGCGTACCACCTCTCCATCATGCATAAGGACTCTACCAAGTCCTCTCTTGCAATAATTTTTGCATACTACAAACTCTTTTTCTGGATCTACAATCTTTGTTACTGGTGCATGTGTCAACAACTACTTGAACTGCTCAAAACTAGCCTCACACTACTCTGTCCATTTGAAATTTTCACCTTTCCTCTGCAATGATGTGATAGGATAAGAAATCTATGAGATGTTCTTGATGAAACTCCTATAGTGGCCTTCCAAACCCATCAAGGATCTCACCTCATCCAAATTATTAGGAGATACCCACTCCATGATGGATCCTATCTTTTATTGATCTACTATAATTCCTTCCTTGGAGACAACATGCCCCAAGTAGTGTACCTTAGTATGAAAGAAGCTACACTCTATGAGCTTAGCATACAACAGATTCTCTCTCAATGTCCTCAACAATACTGCTAAATGTTCGACATGCTGTCCCTGATTTTTAGAATTTACCAATATATCATTAATGAACACAATAACAAAATTATCCAAATAAGGACGCAACACACTATTGATCAAGAACATAAATGTAGTTGGAGCATTGGTTATGCTAAATGGAACTACAAAAAATTCATAATGCCCATACCTGGTCATGAATGCAGCCCTGTAAATTTCGTCTTCTTTGATGCGTACCTGATGATATCTGGAACTCAGATCAATCTTCGAGAACACTATTCCTCCCTCCAGCTAATCAAACAAGTCATCAATCTTTATCAACAGGTACATGTTCTTTATGGTTACTTTGTTCAATTTTTTGTAGTCAATGCATAATCTGAGCATACCATCTTCCTTCTTTACAAACAATACCGGTGCACCCCAGGGTGATACACTTGGCCTAATGTATCCCTTGTCCAACATTTCCTTCAACTACAACTGTAACTCAACCAACTCATGTGTGCTCATCATGTAAGGTCCTATTAATCTTGGAGCTATGTCTGGCACTAACTCAATAGAAAAGTATACTTCCCTATGAGGTGGAAACTCTATAATTTTCTTAGGAAATACATCCTTGAACTAATGTAAAACTAGGTACCTTCTCAACACATATGCATCTTCAAATTCCTTACCCTTATCACTAGAAATGTGAATTGAAAATAGCTTAAACACCCATTCCTGTGACTACACTTTTCTTGCATAGTTTTCACCATCCTAACCTATGTATCTTTCTTCTTACCCTGTAAGACTATTGGTTCTCCATGATCATCAACACACTCAGTGGCTTTGTCATAACAATATACCTTGGTTCTATTATGATAAAACCAATCCATGCCCAACAACATATTGTATGATCCCAAGGGTAATACATTCAAATGTGTTGCAGTACACATATCTTTCAAATAAAATGCACAAGATCTTACCAATGATTAAATCGCTTCTTTGTACATGTAGCCAACTGCATTAACCAAGACTCTCCATGAAATTCCTTACTCAAACCACACTTATCCACTAAGTCAGGACTAACATATTTATAATTATATCGAGGGTCAATCAAAATTGAAATAACTTAATCACAAATCTTACAGTTCATCTCAAAGGTAGATGCTTGATGATCTTCCTGTTTGTTATCCAATGTTGCATAGATACATGGAATACTCTGACCAACATCCCCAACATTGTGTGCCTCATACGCATTGTATATGTGAGGTCTACCACCCCGATTCTATGGGAAATATCTCCTGCGATGATCCTTTCCACAAATCTAGCACTCTATAGGTTTTCAACCTGTCTCCTTGATCTGTTCTCCTTATCAGAATACCTGTCCTCTATCTTAGGCATTAAACTTCTTAGGTGGTGCAACATTCTCCTTGTTACTTATATCCGAAGGCCTTTCTTATTTTCTATCTTATTTTCCTTTGTTCTTTGCATTACCTCTCTAGTCTGGCTTAATCTTAGTTATGTGCTTTGATTTTTTATAGCAATGCCTTAGCTTCCAAATGGCCTCCTCAATTTTTTTATGCTCATCGAACTGAATCTTGTCTTTAAATGCAACCAGTAACCCACTAATGAACCTCTAAATCTTGGCCTTTTCCTCTGTGAGATAAGGCACATACCTCAGTGACTCTAAGAATTTTTCTAGTGTACTCATCATCGTTCATGGAACCCATCTTTAGCACATAAAATTCTTTCAACCTGTCATCAAAGTATCTCTCTCACAAATACTTCTTCTTGAATAGTCGTGCAAACTCACTCCAAGTCAAATCCTCCTCATGAATGCATTTGACATGCTTCACATATTCCCACCAAATGTCTACTTTACCTTTGAGACTAAATGTAGCCAATGTAGCTTTCATTTTCTTTGAATGGTCATGCAATCTGAAGACTTTCCTCATGCCAAGAAACCATGTCTCTGCATCCTGCAGTTTCTTCATCTCTCTGTAAAATTTTGTTGGCTTTTCTTTCTTAAATTCATCTAGAAATTCCCCCCACCACTTCTCTAAGGATTATAACAATGATGATCATGATGCTTATCTAAATCAAAACTAGAATAATACCTATGTCTATCCCATCTCCTATCTGGAGTGTCCAATAATCTTCCATCTCTAATTGTGTCACCTCTATTTGACTTGTGAGAACTGTGTGACCGACTACCATATTCCACATTAGTTCTATCCTCCTGCTCATAGGTGATCTGGCGTGGTCCCTGTCACTGGGAATATAAAAAACTCTAAAGTATCACTACATTTACCTCTTCTTATTTCTCTTGTGCCTGCATGATTTTGTCATTATCTGCCTTACAACTACTTATTTCTTCCTTTAAGCTTCTCAATGTAACTGCCAAATTGGAAGAGTCCCAACACCATATTGCTCTTTGGATTCATGTGGAGAGTCTTTGTAGTCAACCATGTTGCTAGCCATTGATATTTCTTCTTATAAGGTATATCATGTTAGCTAAACCAAATCACAATAAAACAACATATCTTAGCATAACTTAGGGAGGATACCTTGTCTCGAAGATCAACAAATTAGTGTGATACATGTATAACATAATATTCATAATATATACAAAATTAATACATAAGCATATTCCTATGCAACCATCATTCTAGCTAGGGTCCAGTCATCAATGCATGACCTTAACAACAACACACACCATGACCTCATGCATGACAACAACCACTACATCATTATACTCTTGACCACATGCAAGCGTGAACATGCATAAGCAATACGTAACCAACTACAAATACGCATAAGCACATATGATCAAGCATGAATGAACGATACTTGAAATCAAAACTACAAGAATGATACGTGCAACAAAGCATAGAATAATGTAACCAGACATGCAATATTGTAACCAAGCATACTACAACCATATATGTAAGTGACATAAATCAACATGTAACTAGTCATACACTTACAGCGATCCATTCCACAATAACGACCTTAAATTTCACATGATGACATCACTACAACCATGAAAGACATGATGAAAATGAAACAATAACATGGAATGTAAGGGTGAGACACGCACATGAAACTGACATGCATGCATGACCAAAACATAGCCCATCCAGTTCGAGGGGTGAATCATGCTCTGATACCACTCTGCAACACCCTCCTCTCATATCCATCGAAGCAACCATCCAACCTAGGTAGATGTTGTGATGAGAGGCCACTATGATATGATTCGACCTCCTAAGTCATGCTAAGGAAGTGGAACCAATGGAAACACACCATACAAACATTCAAAATCAGCTATAGGACCCTCAAGAACCAATCCAATACATTAGACAACTTGCCTTTGGGTCCCACTGAACTTTTGGACAACTTAAGCCTTAGTTGCTCTCATGCTAGATGCATGAAAGCATCCAAAAACCCAGAGTAACTATCATAGGCTTACCTTTTAGGGACGAGAGACTAAATTTTTCAATGTTATACCAACAACCCTAGGTTTTGAGCCACTTTTTTAGGCCCAAAGCTCAGGTCACTACCGATAATTGAACCATCCCTTCATAATAGTAACATAAAATGTAAATGATAACATTAAAGAAAATACTTGTTTAATACCTTGAGTGGACCCGTACTATCCATGACAGGAGTTTCATTAAACATATCATGAATATGTAATCTACATGTGTAAATAATAGTTCTGAGCATAGGGGTCTCATACATAGCTGAGAATCACTAAGAACTATTGATGACTCAATACATCAACTTACATTCCATCCACTAGGTCACAGATACATTGATCATTGAATTACACGTAAAGTCATGATGAAAGCCATACATGGTTGTTGTCATAAAACATGTTCATCACCAACGTAATAGGAGAAGAAATACTCATGAAAGTACAACCAGTAGACTACATATAATCCATCAAAATTATTATAGGAATACAAGTAGAAATAAACTTTCATTAATTATAAAAAATCCCAACCCGAGATGGGACTTCCACATTTTGCCCAACCGTAGAATGGCTGAGAGAAATCTCTCTTCAGCGATTCACCCTCATGCCATATTCCAATCATGAATGTGGGATCTCGTAGAACACATCAATCAAAAATCATATAGGGCTTCTAGAGGGCATCCACCTCAACCCATCAAACAATTATTATACCTCACGATCAGAAATCACAAAACCATCATCAAATTGGTCTCCATGCAACCCTTTCAAGGCTTCAAGGGAATTTGTTCCAACTAACACTTCCAGGATTACTAACTCAACCCACAGCTGTCACCTGGCTTCTAGAGCATTTTTGTAACTAAGGTTTCTAGGACTAGTAACTCAAACCACCAAGGGCTTCCAGAGACTTTGTCCAACCAAGGCTTCTAGGACTAGTAACTCAACTTAAGATGTTACAGGGCTTCCAAAGCATTTATCCAACCACGATTCCAGGAACTAATAACTCAACCCAAGCTAAAGAAACATGAGAGAAAACAAAAAAATAATAATGGAAGTAAACCCGAAATCACCATGGCTATCCAGGAAATGGCAGGGCAAGAAATCCACTATCAATCCAGGTTATCCTCCATGCCAATGATAGATAATTAAGAATCCAGATGCATATGTCATCCATTCCAAAACTAGTGAAGAAAACATACATGTAACTCGGTACCTACAAGAAAATATGATGTAGCTACTAATGTTGATGCCCTCTTGCAATTTCCTACTCTTCCTTTGCCTCCTTGCTCCAAGAATCCAAGTATACCACACCTACCAAGAGTGCTCCAATAAAAATCTATGTCTCCAAGAGTATGAGAGAGACAGAATAATGAGAGAGCTACAAAACGGAGTTGAAAAAAGGTTGCAAACTGATCATCAGAAGCCCTTTTATGAATTAGGCCTCTATTTTCTTCATTTTCCATTATTTTCCTTCATTTTCCTCCTCACATGTAACATGTGACCTTTCACCTCCCTTTCTCCTAATTTCCATTATTTTCATAAATAAATGCCAATTAATGCGCTTTTGCCTTTCCAAAGCCTTAGCCATTGCCTTTTCCAATTTCCTTAGCCATAAACAATCATATGTGATCCCCCTCACTACGAGTTTTCCAAACATTTAGCTTGGATTAAGTGTCCCATCATCCATGGTTATTATTTTTCTTTAATTTACTTTATTATATGGAATTTTCACCAGGGTTGTTATTATCAATTTCAACTACCCCATATTGGGTGTTTCCCATTCTTTCCTCTACCAAGCACATAACTTCTATTAGATTCAAAATAAATTGAAATAAATTAAAATCATACCTCATAAGTTTCCCGTCAATAAGGTACACATACAATTCTGTTTAGTTCCTTTCACAACAATTCAAACTACTTATTCAATCAAATCATCATGTATAAACATATCAAATCTGGTCAGCTTGAAATGCGACCATAATAAATCACATGCAACCATAACAAATTAGAGTCATAGATGACATGCATAATTAAAACTCAGATAAAATATTGGTACTCATATTTAAAGTGATTATTTTTCTTCTACCTTTGTTCTTTACCCTTTCCATACACACATTGAATCAATTTCCAAACTTGACAAGCACCTAGTTCCTTATTTTTAAGCGACAAGGGGATCTAGAGACTAAATTGCTTCCACCCTCAATATTAGCAACAAGGGTATCCTGAGACTAAATTGCATCAACCCTCAAGAGAAATAAGTGTATCCTGAGACTAAACTGCCTCAACCCTCAATATCAACAATAAGGGAATCTAGAGACGAAACCTCCTCAACCCTTAATAGAAACAAGGGTATCTTGATACTAAACAACCTCAACCCTCAATATCAATAACAAGGGCCCAAAAAATCCCATACCTTCATGTCCAATCACATTGTAAAACATATACACATACATAGTGTACAACACAACACATACACCTACACCTAATGTACAACAAAACACATACACCTACACCCTGTGTACAATACCACACATATACCTACACTCGGTCTACAATACGACACATACACCTACACTTGGTAAAAAACATCACACATATATGTACACACTGTACAATATCACAAATACGCATGTCACGATACAATGACTACACAATGCACATAACACAACACCAGATGTACATAGCACTAGTTGCACAACGTGTACATAACACCTCATGTACATAGCACCACATATGCAATATGTACACAACACCACCTTCATAATGTGTACACATCACCACATGTACACAGCTCCACCTACACAACATGTATAGAAAACTACATGCACTAACCACCACATGCACCACAGGGAAACATAACTTCATGCACGTGACACCACATGTAACACATGAACACAAAATCATATCTACACAACACCACATATAAAACATGTAGATAGCACCATATGTACATAGCACTACATATACATCATGTACACAGGACCATATGTACACAACACTGCATATACAACATGTGCATAGAATCATATGTACATAATAATGCATATATAACATGTACACAACACCAATACTACACATCTAGAGACGACACCATATCTACCAAGGAACCTTTCTTCTAGTGTCTTTCCATTATCCATGCTTGTCCTAGAATGTTGTAGAACACACTTCTTTCATTATGCTGATGTATACCTCAACATTCCCTGCCATAACATAATATATACATAATAGAAGTACATAATATCAATTCATATCAACAAGGAACTAACCTCATAGATCTGTCAGGCTATTCTTACACTTGATTCCTCATAGGACTAATAACATGTTCATGTCATTCACTTGCCTAAGCAATCATTCCTCCACAAGAATAATCTATGATGACCTTGTGAGACAATGGAATACACACACACACACACACACACACACACACATATAATCATTAGCATAAAACATTCATGATCTCTGGCAACCCTATAAGACAATGACATATGTACATGCATATATACATATAAAGATATCTGGAAAATCATAACCACGACATAATTACTAGATATCATAAGGTCAAGGATAAGAGAACTCCATTTATCCATGCACAACATGCACAACATTGAGAATAATATTTCCCAACATAGCCAAGGCATCTGATGCCATAGATCCATTTATTTACTTTTCATGTTACCTTTCTCATGACTCTCGTGCCATTGTCTATTACCCCAATGGACCCAATAAATCTAACTAACTATCATACTCTTCCCTTTAGTTGCCATTTAATCATGCATCGAGCTTCAATCTGAGTCTTACATTATCTGTCGGGTTTCATTCAACTCTCCTCCAGCTCCATTAACTTTCCTCTTCCCCAATCAATTCCCAAGACCCTCAAAACATAAAAGGAAAGAACAATAAACAAACAAGAAGAAAACCATTAAATCCAATAGAAATATGACACTCCACACAAAGTGGCATGGCCATCCACGAGACACAAGCAAAACTTCAAATCAAGTGCAAGTAAATAAAAAAGCACTGAAAGAACAAGAATAGCAACAAACAACATGATTCAATCCCCATGGTTTACCAATGCTTCCAAGTGAAATCTCAACCAGAGCCTTCTTCAAGATTCCATGAAAATCTATTTTCCATGCAATCCCCTTCATTATACTTCCATAAACACATAATTGTTAGCGCATAAATAAATATAACAACCTACCAATTACCTTACCTCGTTGTGCCAAGCGCACAACGTTGTAACTAAAAATGAACATATATCGTCTCTCAGGGGGATCCAATTCCTTGATGAATCCAACCATAACTGGAAACCAACTATTATACCTATAAAATACATGTTCATGAATATAACAAATATCCACATAATGTCAGTCGCAATCAAGGTTAAGAAGGATTTTGTATCCCAAGGAATCATTCGTTTGGAGTTGTGCTTTCCCAACATAGCCAAAGGAATTATGACCCAACCCCTTTCTTTTACATTTTTCCTTGTTTCAATTAAGTCTTACTATGTACTATCACATTACCCAACTGTTAGTTCTATAAACAAATCAACTATTAGCTTTTCATTCTAATACCAAACATGTTTCCTTGCAACTATTCACACATGTCAGTCACATGTTCCAAAGATCAAGACATCATATCTATTGAGTGATATCAACCTTTACCACAACTAACAACCATGTCATAATAAATAGTCAACTCACAATCATAATACTACAACTAGCACCCACTTAAATTCAAATACATATCAACCGTCTCAACACATAATATGTAAGTACAATTGTCTTAAAACAAGATCATTGCTTTATGAAATCTTATAGACAGATAAATGTCATGCTATTATTCAAACATTCAAATAGCCTATAAACATACCATGTTAGCTAAGCCAAATAGATAACATAATCAAGCTCATACATCAATGTATTTCAGGGGAGGCTATCACATCTGCATAGATAGTCAACATTAGTATGACACAATATCACAAGTATATTGACTCGGACCCAAATATCACAACCATAACCATCTGCACAGGCCAATCCAGATTAGAATGACACATATAACATCAAGGTCTTAGCTGCAATGAACATACTCATCGCGCATACAACTGTAATGCATATAACGACAAATTAACTACAATGTATGACTATTTGATGCATGTGCATATGACCACACTAGTTAACTAGCATTAATCATTTTTGTAACCATAAAAACAATAGAATGTCATACATGTATATAACCATAATACATATGAAAACAAATTAACCATCATACCTGCATACCAAGCATAAAAACCTAGATGATGATCTGCTTTTACCCCGAGGTCCAGTGCTGCAACCTCACTCTGATGATATCCATCTTCTTCTCAATCTCAGCCAACATGTTAGCATCATGATAACATAAACTGCAACAATAACTATCACAATGCATCCATATAGTCACATACATAACCAACATGCATGCATGAAAAACACATTTCGCCCATCCAATCCATGTGCTTGAACCATGATCTGATACCAATTTGTAAATTCCCCTCCCACATATACCCACTTTCACCAACCTACTAGGGTAAACATGAGCCGAGGGCTACAATAAAATAACTCAACCTCCCAGGTATAATTAAGGAAGTGGAATTGAAAAACGAAAACTTTATTGACCTTCCTGAGGGGCTACAGGACCCACCGAAACCAAAGAATGACTCCATGTGCCCAAGTCCTGAGTTAACTTGATTTTTAGTGATCTAGATTCCCGTTTGCTGACATAAGAAGGCATATTAGTAACTGTAACCCTCTAGTCCAATGTAAAACCCTACCTCCACATGACGGTAGTCTAGAATTCTTAGTTCTGAGCACATGACCCTAGAATATGAGTCATTTTTTACGGGCTAGTAACCAAACCTATGCCTAGAACTTGTTAAAGCTCTCTAGAATGATGAAGGACACTACGATAGAGCCATTGAAACAAAAATTAGACAAGAACTGAAACTAAGAAAGCCTAATCATGACAAGAATTCCATCAAACACATGGCAAACAAGGAGATATGAAACTTATTTGAGAGTCATCAAGAAGGTCTAATTCCCTCTCACCATAGCTACAATAACATCTATTATGTCATGAATTCAATAACCATTCATTTACAAATCTATTCATGTTAAGACCCATAACTAGAATGTATCATAAAACCATGCGTGTAACCAGCATATAACCAAAATAATAACCATGATAGAACAACCTTCAAAGCCACATAATAATAAGTACATTTACTCATAAAATACAAGAGGAAATTAGATGTCATTAACATATCCAAAAGCCAACCAAGTTAGGGGCTTCCACATACCACCCAACCATAGATTCGGTTTAACCAAATCATTATTTCAACCAATCACCACCATGCTATATTCAAAGCATGAATGTGGGATATCATGGGATAAAAAAATACATAAACAACCAAGGGAATCCAGAGGTTAAACCACCTCCACCCTCACACTATCGTGGTCTCACCTGAACTGGTCCTTAGATCACAAAACCAAAGAGGGCTTTGATGCCTCAAAATTTCTTCACCATGACTTAAGGAAATTTCTTGTATCCACGCAGATATTGAGGTCTTCTTGGAGAAAACCATCTCCATCCCCAACCCTTTAGATTTTCCTTACATTATCTCACCTGGATCTCAAATCTTTCGCAATTCAAAGCTCAACCAAGAATGTATCCCATCACACGATGACTATCTAGGAATTGACAAGGAAAGGATGAAACCACTGTCAAACTAGGAAAAATCCATCCCGATGATAGAAAATGAACCAAATACACAGATTCATGTCAAAAATATATAGGAAATCACATATGCAACCAGTTACTTACATGTATTCTTGTTGAAGCCGCTTGGTCGAACTCTTCCTTGCTTGATCCTTGCTTTCCATTTCCTTTCTATCCTTCCTTTTCTTCTCCTTTCTTTCCTCTTATTTCTTTCTTGCTTCCTCATCTTCGTGCTTTTCTCCTCTCTAAAACCAATTCCAAAATAAACTGGCAAAAGGCTCTGAACTGATCCTCATAATCGTTTTTATCTTTGAGGCCTCTATTTCCTTCAATTTCTTCCACTTTTCCTTTAATTCCTTCTCATGCAAACTTGTGACCTTTCATCTCCCATTTTCTCCTATTTTCCTTTATTTTCATAAATAAAATGTCAATTAATGCATCTTTTCCTTTTGGATGGATTTTCCAATTTCCCTTATCCATAATAAACCAAATGAACGCCCACCAGGAATTTTTGCATAACATTTAGCTTGGAATATGTGTCGCAAGAACTTGGTCTTATTTTTCCTTTATTAAATTTATTACATTAATTGTTAACCAGGGGATGTTACAAACCCCTCAACCTTAGAGGAACATCTTCCTCAGTGTTCAATGAGACCTATATAAAAAAAAATGTCAAAAACGTAACTACATATGGAGCTTTATAAAACAACTTGTTGCAATATTTACAATGTCCACTACTAAAAACATGACAATCGTATCTTGTATTGGATATTAATAACACAACTCATTATGTTAGTTATAATAACAACGACATATATACTCATGCACATTTTCTTCAACCAACAGATAAGCATACTGTCTATGGAGCTTTTTAACCACAACTACATACAATATGTACAATAACATACACATACACATATGCACATTTTCCTTAACCAACAAATAAAAGGATGTGATTCTTGCATCCATAATAAGGGAATCTATAGGCTCACACCTCCACCCTCAAAAGTAGTACCAAGATTCACCTCCTTCCCAAGAAGTCCAAAATCCACTGCCAAAGTCAACATACATCCAATTTCTATTGCTACGATCACATGCCACTTGTCCTCTTAATGAATAGTTACTGACTCATTGTTCCACGACACACTTCCAATGTGCATATGGTTCCATCTAGCAATGCTAATGACAAAAAATATCCATCCCTAACCTTCCCTTGTCTGCTAGGTAGTCCCTCGGGCAATCGGGTCACGCCCTTTTGGGTAGTCACTCATCTTCAAAATTGCCCAACATCAACTTTCCCGAGCGATACATCCCTTGACAACATTTCCTCCCATAAGAAGTTCCAAAAACCAAGGCATCTAACTACCTCAAAATCATCATACAGGTCATAGCATGTTCATGGAAATCAATGGACACTATTGGGTACTAGTGTCCCATAATTTCCATGCTTCTGAAGTGCTTGACCAACATATTGCTGGCTATTCCAATTCCTTTTCCCGCTACTAATTCTTGTAGTCAATTTCAACCGCCACGAACTAGGCACTTCCCTAGTTTTCTGTACCAAGCACATAATTTCCATTAGATCCAAAATAGATTGAAATAAATTTAAATCATACCTCATTTGTTTCCCGTCAATAAGGTGCACCTTCAATTCTATGTACTTCCTGTCAAAACAGGTCAAACTAGCTCTTCGATCAAATCATCATGTATAAACATATCATGTTAGGTTAGCTCAAAATAAAACCATGATAAATAAAAATAAAAAATCACATGCAACTATCATAAATCATATTCATAAATCACATGAATAATTGAAATTGTAACAACATCCTCCCACATGTATCCAAGCAATTGTCTAGCTGGGGTAAAGATGCGACGAGAGGCCACTATGATATGATTTGACCTCCTAAGTCACTTTAAGGAAGTGGAACCGATGGAAACACACCATACAAATATTAATCATCATTTATAGGACCCTCAGGAATCAATCAAATACTTTAAGCAACTTTCCTTGGGGTCCCACTGATATTTTGGAAAACTTAAGCCTCAGTTGCTCACATGCTATAGGCATGAGGGAAACCAAAAAACCAAAGTCTCTCTTATAGGCTTTCATACCAGTGACCACAGACCAAAATCATTAGTGTTATGTGAGGGAATATGGGATTTGAGCCAATTTATCAGGCCCAGAGCGTAGGTCACTGCCTAGATTTGAGCAATCTCTTAAGATTAGTAAAATAACATGGAAATGACAGTATTAAAGAAAATACTTGTTTAAGACCTTTACTGGATGCCTACTAGCCATGACAGGAATTTCATCAAACATATCACGAATATTTAAACTATAGGTGTAAATAAAAGTTATGAGCATAGGGGTCTCATACTTAGCTAAGAATCGCTAAGAACCATTAATCTCTCAATACATCAACTGCCATTCTATCCATTAGGTCATAGATACATTGATCATTTAATTAGAAGTAAAAATGTGAGGAAATCCATACATGTTTGTTGTCATAAAAAACGTACACAAATCACATAATAGTGGTATAAAACTGATGAATGTACAGCCATATATACCGCATATAATCCATAAAAATTCTCATAGAAATACAAGGAGAAATAACCTTTCATTAATGATGGAAAATCCAAACACGGGATGAGACTTCCATGTTCCACCCACTTGTACAATGGTTGAGCCAATGATCCATACTTAAATAGGAATGCAAAAAATTACATATATAACCATAAATATAGAGATGTAGCGGAAATATGCTTCATTTCATTAATGTAAACTACTAAACTATGCTTGCAAACAGAAATGGAAATAAACTAGCTCGGGTGACGGTAGCTTATCTCTGAGAAGAGATGTGGTGGCTACATGCTTCTGAATTGCTTTACAATGAGGCTCAAGGGCCTTTCTATCCTTGAACAAGAAGAGAAAACCCAAAAAAGCCAAAACCCTAACCCAAGGAGATGTAACACCAAGCGTTTATGGGCCCCGTTGGGATTAGTTGGACAGCCAACTTCCCGGGGTCGTAACTTGGTATTATTATCTCCGTTTGACATGCATGATACCCCTTTGGAAATATTTCTCTGAGGAATATGATAAAAGGATGATTTTGTGAAAAAATCAATGGCGATAGATTGCCAAAAAAAATGTCATTTAAGGCCTGAAAACGTCTCTGAAATTTTAGGGCCCGAAAAAATTTTAAAAATAGTAAATTGTGCTACAAGTAAGGAAACTAAAAAACTGAAAGAAAAAATGGTGGGAGTCCAAGTGCAATTTGCAGGTGGCCAACAATATACACCTGGATCATTCCTCCCCTCTTAGGAAGAAATGGTCCCCATTTCTTTGAGTTCCTCCATGAGATGAGGAAACTTATGTTGAACTTGGTCCCTGGTGAGCCACTTGCCCTGGTGAAGGAGTTGGCCTGCTTTGACAACTTGATATAGTTGGATCTTCTGTTGGAAAGTGTGATTGATCTACGTGTACATGATTCAATCATTTGCAGCCTGTTCCATGCAATCTGGATTTAACGTTATTGGTGTGATCTGTTCTGCAATGTTGGATATTTCTAGTAATGGTGGAAGGTATGGCTGAAGGCAGTCCACATTGAACACTGGGTGTAGGCCAAGGAATGGGGGAATGCTAAGCTCAAATTCATTGTCTCCCACAACATTGGTAATGGTGTAAGGACCATATCAGAGTGGCACGAGTTTCTGATAGGCTCCGGTAAGGTGTTCCTTTTGCAAATGCAACCAGACTTTATCGCCCACCTAAAACTTGTGTGGCACCCAATCTTGATCACGTCACTGCTTGTACTTGGCATTTGATTTCTCCAGATGTTTTGGACCTGCTAGTGTATATGTTAGATGTGCTCAATGAAGTTGTTTTCCTTACTGGTTTCAGATTGGACATGAGACAAATCTCCCTGAGTAGTTGCAAATGACATGGCCACATCAATGGGACATAGTGGCTGGAATCCCAAGCCCACCTAAAAAGGGATGTGGCTAGTCAAGGTGTGGAGAGCCCGATTATAGTTGTGATGAACATAAGGGAGGCTCTCATCCCATTTGCGTGGATGCTTTGAGTTGTACATGCATAGAATGTGTATGATCATCGTGTTGACGACCTCTGTCTGGCCATTAGTTTGGGGATGGAAATTTGTGGACTTATTGAGTTTGATGTCTAGCATCGGAAAGAGACGACCAAAATGTACTAAGGAATCTGCTATCCTGAGCTAAGATGATAGACTATGGGATCCCAAAGGGTACCACCACTTGCTCAAAGAAGATTTTAGCAGTGGATTCTGTTGTGATATTCTTCTTGCAGGTCACCAAAATGGCCATCTTTGAGAATTTGTTGATGACCACAAAAACATAGTCATTTTCGTGCTTAGTAGAAGGAAGGACCAACATGTAATCCATGGAAATGGATTCCCAAGGTTAACTAGGGGTAGGAAACAGAGTATAGAGGCCTTACTTGTTGATTGTTAGTTTGGAAATGTTGTAGGCAGTGCAAGATCTGATGTACTTCCCGACATCCTATCGAAGATTTGGCCAATAGAAATACTTATGCAGTACTGCCACCATTTTCTTGACACTGAAATGCTCAACAGCCTGACTGTAGTGTGCTTCCCAAATCATCTTGGCACGCTCACTTGAAGGAACACAAAGGTGACTGAGATGGCATAAAATGGTATTCTAGAGGTGAAAATATGGCACATGTTGACCGTCCAGGAGCGTTTGGTACATGTGGCCTAATTCTGGGTCGCTTTTGTAGAGATGTGGCCAATCAGAAGTCTCGTTACCACAAGAGTTAAGCACGGTGGTTAATGCCATGATCGGTGGTCAACTGAGTCAATCTGCAACATTATTAGTGTTTCCCTTCTTATACTTGATATTGAAATGGAACTGTTGTAGGTATGTGGACCACTTCTGATGCCGATCATTATGCACCTTCCCTTGTATCTGTATGAATTGTAGGGGCTGGTGATCTGTGTGGATGACCGTTTCCTACCCCAAAATGTAATGCTTCCATTTTCGAGAGGCCTACATAATGGAATACATAAATTTTTCATAAGTGGGATACTTTTGGACTATGTCTGAAAGTGTCTCACTGTTATATTCCACTGGATGTCTGTGTCGAGTAAGAGCTACCCCAATAGCATAGTCAAAGGCATCTGTCTCAATCTAAAATGGATGTTGCACGTCTGGTGATGTGAGCACTAGTGCTGAGCAGAGGCAATGTTTCAACTTTGTGAATGCTTTCTGTTGAGATTCATACCAAAAGAATTTTTCTTTATCTCCTCCCCTGGTGACTTAACTCAAGGGCCAAGTGACATGAGAGAATCCCAACATGAACCTGTAGTAGAAATTGGCAAGACCCAGAAATTTTTGGAGCTCTGTGAGAGTGGTTGGAGATGGCAAATCCTGAATGACTTGGATATTGGATGGATCCACATGCACTCCTCATTCATCAATAATTTATCCCAGATACTAAACTTGGGTAATGGAAAAATTGCATTTCTCTAAATTGGCACATAGCTTGTGTTGTCATAGTGTTTGGAGAACCTGTCGAATGTGCTGGAGGTGCTCTTCCCAACTTTTCCTGAAGATTAGGATGTCATCCAAGTATACCACTACAAATGAGTTTTTGAATGGCCGAAAGATGTCATCCATCAACCTCATGAAGGCTGTAAGAGCATTCGTCAACCCCAAACGCATAACCAACCATTCAAAAAGGCCCTCCTTGGCTTTGAAGGTAGTCTTCCACACATCGCAGGGTTCGACTGGTACTTGGTGATATCTTGACTTCAAGAAAATTTTTGTGAAATATTTTCCCCCTTCAGTTGGTCCATAAGGTCATCAATCGATGGGATCGGGTACCTATTCCACACAGTGATCTTGTTTAGTGCCCGATAGTCAATACACAATCTCCAAGTCCCATCCTTATTCTATACCAACACGATCGGGCTTCCACAGGGTGATGAACTCAGTCAAATGTGGCCTTTCTGCAGCAGCTCCCGAATCTTCCTATTGATTTCTTCATTCTCCAAAATGGAGCGTTGATAGATTGGTCCATTGGGTAGTGACACGCTTGGGGTCAGATCGATGGAGTGCTTGACCTGACAGTGTAGAGGCACCCCTACAGGGGAGGTGAAGATATCCTCATACTCCTCAATGACCTTGTGCATTTATCGTTGTCATGCGGAGGGTCCTTGTTTGGAGGTCGTGGCCACCATCTTCTTCTTTCCCTGAGGGCGTATCATCAGGAAAACAAAATTCCCAGTTTCGGAAATGAGCTTACTGCATTTTTTTATAGTAACCAAAGAGACGGAGGGAGGTGGTGCTACCTCCGGTATCATGTACAACTTATTTCCCAAAATAATAATAACAACACAAGGCCTACATTCATACATGCCATGTCTCTTACATAAGTATGGTTGGCCTAATAATTCATCACAAACATCAAGGGGAGAAACGTCACATAATACCTCATCCGCGAAGGGTTTGATGTTGTATGGAAGGTGACACTGCTGGCTCACGTGATGATCTCGTCCTTGGTGAAGCCAGCCAATGGTGTACGGTTGGGGATGTGTTGTGGTCGGTAATCCTAGACACTTCACGACCTCTGCCGAAATGAGGTTCTTTTGGCTCCCACTGTTGACAATGAACTATAGCGGGGAGCCCTTTACCCACATCTGGGAGTGGAAGGGATGCTCCTCCTCCTCTGTATCTTCAGGTTCCTCCTTCCAGATCTTCATGGTGGCAATGGTGGCGTTAGGCTCTGCATTGATAATCTTCTTCCCTTTGTCATTCCCCTTGTCTAGTTCTGCCTCAAAGTCGGAACATGCATTTGATTCCAAAGCCTTTAGCTCAACCACTAGTGACTGCTTGGACTAACACTCACTTGTGTTGTGAGTGGAACTCTTATGGAAATCACACCACTTTCTTGTGTCCTTCCTCAGGTTCGCGGTGTTGTTATTTTCTTTTGGCTTTGGTGGGTTGTCTTGGGCCACCCCACCTTAGATTTGCCCTTTGTTCTATGGTTAGGGGGCACCTTTCTCTTGCTTCGGATTCGCAGATCCAAAGTCTCGATTCTTTTGTTTAAACTTATGCTCGATCTTGAGAGTGTATCGGTACGTCGTGCCGAGCAAGGAGATGTCCAGGAACTCCATCTCATCCTGGATGTACCTATGTAGGTAGCCGCAGTATTTGAGTTCCAAATGTCACTCAAAATCATTGATACCCAACTTTGTGCGAAGGGTATGAAAAATATTTGTAAACTCTGACACGCCTTGGTCCCTTCCCAGCCACAGTGTGGTCCACATTATGTATTTATCCTCATATCTTTTGACAGGGTAGTACTACTCCTTGATGACATCTCGGAATGACTTCAAAGTAGGTGAGGCTGTAAACAATGAGGTCGCACTACCGTCCTTCTTCTCATAGTAGGTTTTCCACCAATCCTTGACATGGGGGGCGGCTTTCAGAAGAGTGAAAGTAATCCTTTCCTGACCGGAAAAATCATGAATAGAAAAATACCCTTCTAGCAGATTTAACCATTTATCTATAATGTTTGCATCTATTTGACCCTGAAATATAGGAATGTCAAAGTTAACTTATACCTTAAATGGTCTGGCACTTCCAAAGTAGCTGTTGGAAGTAGATGCATCGCCCCTGGGTAGCTGCTGAAGGATCTTAGCAAATTTGTCCATCATCGCGTACCTTTGTCGTGTGAGGGCCTCTTCAATTAAGATTTTGATAGGATATCTTGCCCCCTCATCTTTCTTTAATCTTCCATGGGAGGCCGTCAGGATTTTTGAGGCTATTCTTGCAAAGGTTTGAGCAGTTCAAGCCTTAACTCCTTATATCCTGACCTCGTTGGGGACATGCAAAGAAAAAAGAGAAAGAGTAGACCGCTATGATACCACTGATTTGAATATAAACAGGAACACAACCAATTACAAATATAACCATAAATACAGAGATGCAGCAGAAATAATACTTCTTTTCACTAACGTAAAACAATGAAATATGCTTACAAACAAAAATGGAAATAAAATAGCTCAAGTGATTTTAGCTCATCTTTGAAAAGAGATGTGGCGGCTACATGCCTCTGAACTGCATTACAATGAGGCTCAAGGCCTTTTTATTATTGAAAAATAAGAGAAAACTGTAAACAACCAAAACCCTAACCCGAGGATATGCAACACCAAGAGTTTATGAGCCCTGTTGGGGTTAGTTGGACAGCCAAATTCCCGGGGTCATGACTTGGTCATATTATTTCTGTTTGACGTGCATGATACCTAGTTCAAATGATCGCTTCGAGGACTACGACAAAAAAATGTTAGCGGTAGATTTCCAAAAAAACGTTGTTGGTGGTAGATTGCCAAAAAAACGTTGCTTAGGGCCTCAAGACGGCTCTGGAAGTTTAGGACCCAAAAAACTGCTAAAAATAGTAAACTTTGCTACAATTAAGGAAACTAAAAAACTGAAAGAAACAATCGTGGGGGTCCAAGTGGATTTAGCTGGTGGCCACCATATCCACCTTGATCCACTAAATCTCTCTTTATCCATTCACCCTCATGCCATATTCCAAGCATGCATGTGGGATTTCATAGAACACAACAATTAAAAGGCATCTAGGGTTTCTAGAGGCCATCCACCTCAACCCATCAAACAAGGATTCCACCACCCAGTCGTACATCACCTAAACCATCATCAGATTGGTCTCCATCCAAGCCTTCCAGGGCTTCCAGAGTGTTTTTTCCAACCAAGGCTTCCAGTAGTAGTAACTCAACTGAGAATTTGAACAGTGATTCCATAGTGTTTGTTCAACAAGGTATTTTAGGACTAGTAACCCAACCCACCAAGGGGTAGGCTTCTAGATTATTTTCCCAACCAAGGCTTCCATTACTAGTAACTCGACCCAAGATGTTACACGACTTCTGAATTGTTTCTCCAACTAGGGCTTCCAGGAATTGATAACTCGACATAAGCTAAGGAAACATGATAACGAACCAAAACAAAAAAATGAAAATAAACCACAATCACCATGTCTATCCAGGAAATGGCAAGGCTAGGAAATCCATTGTCAATACCATCCATCCCCCATGCCAATGACAGATCACAACCAAAAATCCACATTCATATGTCATACATCTCAAAACTAGTGAAGGAAATATACATACAACTCGGTACCTGCAAGAAAATCTAATGTAACTGCTGATCCCGATGCCCTCTTATGGTTTCCTCCTTCTCCTTTGCATTATTGCTCCAAAAATCCAAGTATGCTACACCCTCCAAGAGGGCTCCAATAAAATGCTGTCTCCAAGAGTATGAGAGAGAAAGAGAGTATAATGAGACAACTCCAAAACTAAATTGAAAAAATGTTACCAATTGATCCTCATAAGCCTTTTTATGAATGAGGCCTCTATTTTCTTCATTTTCCATTATTTTCCTTCAATTTCGTCCTCACATGCAACCTATTAACTTTCACCTCCATTTTCTCTTAATTTCGATTATTTTCATAAATAAATGTGCTAAAAAATCCATTTTTCCTTTCCAAAGCCTTAACCATTTCCTTAGCCATAAACAATCACAAGTGATCCCCATCACTAGGAATCTGACTAACATTCACCTTGGAATAAGTGTCCCATCATCCATGGTTATTAAGTTTCTGTTGTTTACCTTTATTACATCGAATCTTCATTAGGGCTATTACAGAACCACCCCCCTTGGGGGAACACCATCCTCAATGTTCAACAACACCTATAACCACAAACTTGTTGTAAGTAAAATATATATTGTTGATGGAGCTTTATAACTTAGCCCTATGCAATATTTACAATGATGAACCTGCTGAGAAGCAACCAACATGAGACATAACAACATAACATCATAATTACATGACACCCATAGCTCTTATTGGATCTTTATAACATAGATCATGAGGGTATTTACATCCATATACATATGTACATAAACTAACATCACCAAACATATATCAAAACATATGCCAAAGCATATACCAAAATCACACCAAAACACCAAGCCAAAACAACTTTGCCTCAATTGGCAAACAATGAAGGATACATAGCTCGCATCTGATCTGCCATCTCCCACGTAGCTTCATTGGGCCCAAAGTTCCTCCACTTCAATTTAACTTGCCCGCTTTCTTGGTTCTAGAGCATGAGCACCTTTTTCTTGAATATACACTGAGGCTCTAACTAGAATTGTCCATCTAGTTCCACCTGCAATAGAGACTAGTTAATAACATGATCAACATCCTTAACATACTTATTAAGAAATGATACATGGAAAACATCATGGACTTTCATTGTCGGAGGAAGTGTAGGTTGACAGGTTACTGGCACAATCCTTTCAATGATACTGAAGGGTCCACAAAACCATGGTGCCAACTTCACACGTGATCCAATATCCAATGATCTCTTATTCGGTTTCATGCATAAGTACAACCTAGAACTGCTTGAAAAATATATTCATTTATGCATAACTCTTTTGCTTATCTAGTGCTTCCTTTAGATTCTTCTTGATTACTTGCATTTCTTGTTCCATCTCTACCAACATATCTGGTCCAGTCAACACCCTATTAACAAGATCACTCCAAATGATGGGAGTGTTACAACTTCATCCATACAATGCCTCAAAAGGACTCATCCTTAATGACTCTTGATAACCATTGTTATATTCGAACTTGACTAGTGGAAGATACTCGTCCCACTTTCACTACTGATGCATCACATACATCCTCAACATGTCCTCCAATATTCGGATGACCCTCTCTATCTGTCCATCGGTTTGCATATCATAAAATTTGTTGAAGGCCAACTCTATGCCCAAACCTGCAAACAACTCCTTCCAAAAATTGGAAGTGAACTTCGCATCTTTGTCTGCCACAATTTCTTTCGAACACCATGCAATCTAATCACATCTCTGACGAATACCTATGCTACATCGCTAGCTAAGAATGTAGACTTAACTCGAATGAAGTGTACAACCTTTGTTAACCTGTCCATAATGACCATGATGGAATCATGTTATCTCACTATTTTCAAAAAACCTATAATGAATTCCATGGAAATGACCTCCCATTTCCACTTTGGAATCGCGATTGGATGTAGTAGTCCACTAGGATGTTTTAATTCTGCTTTGACTCACTACCAATCAAAACATCTAGCCATGAACTCTGCTACATCTCTCTCTAGATTCGGTAAATAGTAAAATCTATTTACTGCATTTAATGTTTTTTCTGGTAACTTGGCTAACCTGAATAAGGTTTCGCATAAAACTCTCTCAATATCACCTTCTTAAGATCATTGTTATCGGGTACATATATCTTGTCTTTGAATCTAACAAATCCATATGTTGTGACACAATAATCCATATCTTGTGCACCTACACCTATACCTAGACCTGTACCATTACCTCTACTATCACTTGTACCATAACCTGTACCTGCACTATGTCATGTACCTATACCTATTCTCTACTGCAACTTGTGCACAATATCCATATATCTAACATTCTCCTAACTTTTCCACAAGATCCTTTCTTACAGATTTGTCTCATAGGAGCTCATAGTTGCTGAGTGATTTACCTATATCCTTTTGCTAAGAGCGTCTACCACTCTATTCTCTTTACCTTTGATATACTTTATCTCAAAATCAAATTGATTGATCGTAGCCAACCACCGAGCCTATCTACCATTCAAATTCGTTTGGTCAAATCTCCCGCCCAAAAGATAGTGTCTACACATCCTCAATGCATGTATAATTGCTACTAGCTCAAGATCATGTGTGGGGTAGATCTTATCATTCTCATTTCATTTCCACGATGATAACATACCACCTTTCCATCCTTTAGAAGGACTCCACCAAGTCCCTTATTTCAAGCATTTGTGCATACTACAAATTCGTTTTCTAGATCTCCAATATTTAGCACTGGTGTATTGTCAACAACTACTTAAGATTCTCAAAACTTGCCTCACACTCCTCTATCCATTCGAACATCTTACCTTTCCTTTGCAATGATGTGATGGGATAAGGAATATGTGAGAATTTCTTTATGAACCTCCTATAATATCCTACCAACCCCATGAAATATATCACCTCATCCACATTCTTAGGAGCTACCCACTCTACGATGGCTCATATATTTTCTAGATCTACTATAATTCCTTCCTTGGAGACAACATGCCCCAAGTAGTGTACCTCATTCTGAAAGAAACTACACCTACTAAGCTTAGAATACAACTGGTGCTCTCTTAACAAACTCAACACCATTGCTAAATTTTAGTTTGCTAAATGTTTGGCGTAATCTTCCTCATTTTTAGAATATACTACTATATCATCAATGAACATAAGAAAAGCCTTATCCAAGTATGGACACAAGAAACTATTCATCAACCACATAAAGGTAGTTGGAGCATTAGTTAAACCAAATGGAACTACAACAAAATCATAGTGCCCATACCTAGTCTTGTATTTGGTCTTGTGAATGTCCTCCTCTTTGATGAGTACCTGATGATATACATATCTCAAGTCAATATTAGAGAACACTACTTCACCCTTCAAGTGACCAAACAAGTCATCGATCGTCGACAATGGATACCTTTTCTTGAGGGTCACTTTGTTCAAATGTCTGTTGTCAATGCGTAATTTGAGAGTACCATATTTCTTCTTCACAAACAATATTGGTGTGCCTGGAGGTGATACACTCGGCCTGATGTACCCCTTGTCCAAAGTTTCCTTCAACTTCAAATTTATCTCAACCAACTCAGGTATGCTCATCATTTAAGGTCTTTTTGATGTTAGAGCTACCCCTTGCACGAAAAGTCTACCTCGCTGTGAGGTGGAAACTCTGAAATTTCTTGAGGAAACACATCCTTGAACTACTTTAGAACTCGTTATATGCTCAACACATCTGCATCCTCAACTTCCTTACCCTTATCACTAGAAATGTGCACTCCAAATAACTTACACCCTTTTTGATGACTACAGTTTTCTTGCATAGTTGTCACCATCCTAACTGATGTGGATTTCTTATTTCCTTGTAAGACTCCTGGTTCTCCATTTTCATCAACACACTCAGTGGATTTTTCATAACATTCTACCTTAGTTCTATGAAGATACAACCAATCCATGCCCAACAACATAATGTATGATCCCAATGGTAATACATTGAAATGTGTTTTTGTAGGCATACCATTCAAATCAAATGCAAAATATCTTACCCAATGATGAACGCATTCCTTTGTAACTATATCCAATTGTAATAACTATGACTTTGCATGCAATTCCTTACATAAACCACACACTTCCCCCAAGTCCAGACTAACATAAATATAATTAGATCTAGGGTAGATCAAAACACAAATAACTTGATCACAAAGCTTACCATCCATCTCAATGATAGATACATGATGCTCTTCTCGTTTGTTATTCAATGTCGTATAAATATATGGAATACTCTGACCAACATCCCCAACCATCTGTTTCTCCTGCACACTATATATCTGAGGTCTACCACCCTGATTTTGTGGACAATCTTTCTTGTGATGATCTTTTCCACAAGTCCAACACTCAGTAGGCTTTCAACCTGTCTCCTTGTTCTTTTCTCCTTACCGGAATATGTATCCTTTATCTGATGTATTGAAATTCTTAGGTGGTGAAACATTTTCCTTGTTACCTATGTTTGGTGGTCATACTGTCTTCTTGTCGCATTTTCCTTTATTCTTTGTATTACCTCTCCAGTATGGCTTATTCTCAATTCTATGCTTCGATTGTTCATAACAATGCTTTAGTTTCCGGATGTCCTCCTCCAATTATATAGGCTCGTCAAAGTCAATCATATATTTGAATGTAATTGATGATCTAGTAACTAATATCTTAATATTAGCCTTATCCTCCTTGAGGTAAGGCACATACCTCAGAAACTCCAAGAATTTTCTAGTGTACTCATCATTTGTCATGGATCCCATCTTTAGGTCATAGAATTCTTTCACCCTGTCATCAAAGTACCTTTCCAAAAAATAATTCTTCTTGAATAACTACTCAATCTCACTCCAAGTAAAATATTCCTCATTCAGACCTCTGAAATTCTTCACGTCTTCCCACCAAATGTCTGCTTTTCCTTTAACACTGAATGTAGCCAGTCTAGCTTTCATGTTCTTGGAATAGTCATGAAATCTGAAGAAATTCTTCATGCCTAGAAACCATGCCTCTGCATCCTGTGATTTCTTTACCTATTCATCAAAAGTAGGTGTATTTTCTTTCTTAAACTCATCTGGAAAATACCCCTTATCACTCCTCCTATAAGGATGATACCAATGTTGATCATAGTGCTTATCTAAATAAGAACTAGAATTGTACATGTTTCTGTCCCTTCTCCTATCTGGAGTGTCCAACAATATTCCATCTCTGATTGTGTAATCTCTATATAATATGTGACCACCATGTGATATACTACCATATGCCCCATTATTTCTATCATCCTTCTCATGGATGACCTGAAGCAGTCCCTGTCGCTACAAATTTGACAAGCTCTGAATTATGACTACATTTACCTCTACTAACTTTTCGAGTTCTTATATGATTTTTTCATTATCTTCCTTACAACTCCTTATTTCTTCCTTTAAACTTCTAAGTGTCACTACCAAGTTAGAAGGGTTCCTAACACCATACCACTCTTCTGATTCATAGGGAGAGTCTTTGTAGTCAACCATTTGATATTTCTTCCTGCAAGGTATATCATGTCAGCTAAACCAAATCACAATAAACCAATGTATCTTAGTATAGCTCGAGGAGGATTCCTTATATGAAATATCAAGAAATTAGCTTTATACATGTATAACATAATGATGATAGCATATAGAAACATAAAACATAAGAATATGACCATCCAACCATAATTCTAGCTAGAGTCTAGTCATCAATAAATGACCTCAACAACGACACACACCACAACCTCATGCATGAAAACTACCATTAGTACGTCACTATACACTTGACCACAGGCAAACATGAACATGCATAAGCGATGCATAAGTATCCACACATATGCATAAACACATATGGCCAAGCATGAATGAAGAATATTTGAAATCAAACCTACAAGAATGATACAAGTAACCAACCATACAAGAATGTAACTAACACATGCAAGAATGTAACCAAGCATACTACAATGATACATGTAAGCAGCATATCTGGAAATTTAAATAGTCATACACCAACAACGACGCATTCCACAATAACAACCTCAAATTTCACATGACGACATCACTACAACCATGAACAACATCATGGAAATGCAACAAGCACATGGAATGCAAGGGTTAGAGACACATATGCAACTAACATGCATGCATGACCAAGACATAGCCCACCATTCCGAGGGGTGAACAATGCTCTGATACCACTCTGTAACACCGTGTTGCCACATACCCAAGAAACTACCTAGTCATGCTAAACATGTGACGGGAGGCCATTATGATATGATTCACCATCCTAAGTCATGTTAAGGAAGTGGAACTGGCAGAAACACACCATACAAACATTAATAATTAGATATAGGACCCTTAGTAACCAATCCATTACTTTAGATAGCTTACCTTAGAGTCCCACTGATCTTTTGGACAACTTAAGCCTTAGTCACTCCAATGCTATAGGCATGAGGGTGACTAGAAACCCAAATTCACTTTCACAGGCCTTCTTGCTAGTGACCAAAGACCAAAACTATTAGTGTTGTGCCAGTGACTCCAATATTTTAGCCATTTTTTCACGCCTAGAGCCCATGTCACTCCCCATAATTGAACCATCGTTTCAAATCAGTAAAATAACATGGTAATGACAGTATTAAAGAAAATACTTATTTAAGACCTTAACTGGAGCCCTACTAGCCATGACAAGAATTTCATCAAACATATCACGAATATGTAATATACAAGTGTAAATAACATTTCTGAACATAGGAGTCTCATACTTCGCTCAAGATCACTAATAACTATTGATGCCTCAATACATCAACTTTTATTCCATCCATTAGGTCATAAATACATTGATCATTCAATTACAAGTAAAAACATGATGAAAGACATAGATGGTTTCTATCATAAAACACATACATAACTGACATAATAGCAGTATAAATACTCATGAAAGTATAACCATATAGACCACATAATCCATCAAAATGCACATAGAAATATAAGGGGAAATAATCTTTCATTAATGATGTAATTAACAGTAAAATCGAAACCCAGGATGGGACTTCCACGTTCCACCCGATCATAGAATGGTTGAGCCAAATCTCTCTTCATTCATTCACCCTCGTGCCATATTCCAAGCATGAATGTGTCATCTCATAGATCACATCAATCAGAAATCATCCAAGAATTCCTAAGGCCATATCCCTCAATCCATCAAACAGTGATTCCATAACCTGATCGGACATCACCAAAACTATCATTAGATTTGTCTCCATCCAAGCTTTCCAAGGCTCCCAGAGCGTCTGTTCCAACCAAGGCTTCCAAGCCTAGTAACTCAACCCATAACTTATACAGGGCTTCGAGAACGTTTCTCCAACCAGGGTTTCCAGGACTACTAATTGACCTCACCAAGGGCTTCTAGAGACTTTCTCCAACCAAGGCTTGCAGGACTAGTAACTCAACCCAAGTTGTTATAGGGCTTCCAAAGTGTTTTTCCAACAAGGGTTTCCAAGAGCTAATAACTCAACGCAAGCTAAAGAAACATGACAGCCAACCAAAACATAACAATGAAAATAAACCCACAATCACAATGGATATCCAAGAAATGGAAAGGCTAAGGAATCCACTATCAATTTTGACCATCCTCTATGCAAATGCAAATCACAACCAAAAATCCACATGCATGTGCCATGCATGCCAAAACTGGTGAAGGAAACATACATGTAACTCAGTACCTTCAAGAAAATATGATGTAGTTGCTGATCCCAATGCCCGATTGCACTTTGCTACTCTTCCTTTGCCTTCTCGCTCCAAAATCCAAGTACGCCACACCCTTCAAGAGTCCTCCAAGAAATCTCTAAGTCTCCAAGAGTATGAGAGGGATAGAGAATAATGAGAGAGCTCCAGAATTGAACTCACAAAAGGTTGCCAACTGACCCTCAGAAGCCTTTTTATGAATCAAGCCTCTATTTTCTTCATTTTCCATTATTTTCCTTTAATTTCCTCCTCACATGCAACATGTGACCTTTCAATTCCCTTTTCTCCTAATTTCCATTATTATCATAAATAAATGTGCCAAAAATGCCATTTTTCCTTTGCAAAGCCTTAGCCATTTCCTTTGCCAATTTTCTTAGCCATAAAAAATCACAAGTGATCCCCATCACTAGTATTGTTCCCAACATTCATGTTGGAATAAGTGACCCATCATCTATGGTTATTTTTTTCCCCTATTTACTTTTATTACATCGAATTTTCAGTAGGGCTATTACATAAACTAAACTAAAATACTAATACTTATCTTTCAAATGATTATTTTTATTCTTCCTTTTTTCTTTATCCTTTTCATATACACACTAAATCAATTTCCAAACCTAAAAAGCACCCAGTTCATTCTCTTTAAGTAACAAGGGAATCCAAAAACTAAACTTCCTCCTCCCTCGATATCAACAACAACCGTATCTTGTGACTAAATTGCCTCAACCCTTAATAGCAACAAGGGTATCCTGTGACTAAATTGCCTCAACCCTCAATATCAGCAACTGGGGCATGTAGATACTAAACCACCTCAACCCTCATTAAAAGTAAGGGTATCCTAAGACCAAAGAGCCTCAACTATCAATATCAACAACAAGGGCCCATAGAGTCCCATACTTTCCTATCCCATCCCATTGTACAATGCATATACACACACACACAATTTACAACACAACACATACACCTACACTCGTACACCGCAATACATACATTTGGAGTGGAAAAAGTGGAGGAATCAACTCACAAGACCATTTTTACTCGTGGGAACCATTTTGGAAAAATAAGATCTAAAACCTTCCAGGAGCCTTTTGAGGAATCAAATGATTCTTTTTAGGGGTAAAATTTTCCACTTTAGCATTGCAACATTTCATGCTATTCTACACACAAAGATCTTTCCAACTTCACAAGAAACCCGTCAATCAGAATCCATATGCAAAAGTTATGACAGTCAGAAGTTGAACTTCTTATTTTCACACCTATAGTTCAGGAGGATGTCGCATTAACCCCCATTATTGATGGAAAAGGGTGTTGGGCGTGGAGCCTAATTATCTTATGTATTCAATGGTATCGCCGCATTGGACCCCAGTTTATAATGGGGTGGCAAAGCTTCCCATAAAATATATGCGGTAGAGAGGCTCTAGGGGGAATGGTTGTGACCTTTGGGAGCACCCCCTGGGGTGGGGGATTGGGGACAATGCCCCCGAAGCTAAAAATAGATGTAAAATTTCCTTGTAAAATGTTATAATTTCGTAGTCAATCTGGGCCGTTCATTACGCAAAGATCTGACGGTAGAAGTTATGTTTAATTTAGGGTTTTTTCCCCTAGAAGGCAATCCCTCGCTCTATATGAGGGAATTGTATTACGCCTATGTAGATTTTTATTTTGAGTGACGAAGAGAGAGGAGATTGAGAGTGAAGATGAAATTATAGCGGATCTGCTATAGGTTGTATCTCTTCAGTTCACTGAATAATATAAGAGTAAGGACTGGCTATTTCTCCGTGGACGTAGCCCAAATTGGCTGAACCACATATATCTTTTCCTCTCTTCTTTTATTCGTTTTCTGTGTTTATATTTCTACAATATTTTATGTGTTCCATTTCTCTGTAATATATAATTTTCTAACAAAGGGGATATCCACATGATTATGATGTAAAAGAATCTAGAAGAGTCTATATTGTAACTCTAGTTGAGAGTTGATGTATTCAAACTTAACCCACGGGGATTCACTAGGGGAGCAATAGAATACCATGTGGGTTCATATTGGGGGATATATATTGAGGAGAAAATAACATAATATATTGAGCATATATTACACATATATTATGGGGTAAAGGGTTTCTATATTGGTAGGTATAAAAAATAGAACTCAAAGTTAATGTAAAAATATAGAGGGGTATAAATGATGTTAATGAGAAAATGGATACCTACAATATCCATTGAAAGTATGGGTTTTTTAAATAGGTTAGGTGTATTGATCTATATTGGTAGGGGGTCAAATAATGTGATTTTCATAGGTATTTTCAAACATGTAGTCAAATTAGGGGTATTATTTAGGATTCCATTAATGCATGTGATATCGAAGAGGTTCATTGAGTAAAGCCCCCATGACTTAACCATTAGTAGGCTATCAGGTTGTGTTATAGCTGAGCCACCAGGAGGAAGAGGCATTCCATTCTTTCGAGAGAATTTTGTTCCATAAATGAGGAAATATAGCCATGAGAAATAGGTGGTAGAGAAAACAGAGAAGATTTGTGCACTTTAGAATCCCAGGGGCGACAAGCATTACTTCTTTGTATCTACAACCATATTTCCAGACTGAGAAAGAGAGCGAAGCGACCTCACCTTCCAGTTGGTTGTTCTCCTGAAAGGTTTTCTTAGAGAGCATATCTTGTATCTTATGTATTTGCGTGAGCTTATTTAGTCATTCTCTACTTTTCTACATAATTTCCATTCACATGCATGCACTAATTACAATTAAATCTACTAATCTTAAAGTTTAATAAAACCGTAATAGTGTAGAATCTTAGATTTTTAATATAATATTATCAAATTTCTTGTGACGAACTATCCAGTGGAATATCCACACAAATTTATGTATCGTTTAGTATTACAACACGTTTCTTTGGGTCTTTTGTGGAGATTGCAGGGATCTAGATCGATGTGGCCGAAAATCGTAAAACCCTAATCATGGTCAACGAATATGTAAACAAACCTCATGATCATGTAGAGGTGAGGCTTAGGTGGTTGGAACAACAAGTCACAAATATCAACCACAACATAAGCCTCCTCATGGTGGCCTTGAATAATAAGAAATGGATATTTGGAGAAGACAAGGGTTTGAATATTGAGGATAAATTAGAACAAGGATATAAGTTTGAGGAGAAATGAACAAAAATTCAAAGAAAGGACCCGAAGAAGATCAACGTAGTTTGAGTTTCATTTACCAATCACAGTACTTACTCGAAATGGAAGTAAAATTCAATATCAAGTCATACCACAATGAGATCGATGCTCTAAAGCTAAACCACTAGTTGTAGCAATTGTATATTTATTTCAGTGTCAATAATATTGAGGAAGGGTGAAACATCTCATTCGTGTGATTGAAATTAGAGGTCCATGCATTGACTTGGTGAGAAAGCCACACAAAAACCATGAGGTTGGAGGGAGAACCAATAGTGACTAAGTGGTAGGATTTCAAAAATGTCATTAAGTCACAGTTTTATCCCATCAGATACATGAAGGATGAGTGGATCTGGTGGCATTACTTCTAGAAAAATTCATGCCAAAGCATGCAGGAGTAGACCACAAAATTTAGGAGGATGGCTATAATGTTAGGTATCTCTCCAAAGAACCTAAATGTACTCCTCAAGCATTTTGGGGCTCGACACCACCATCTGTGTGATCAAATGATGTTGTTCAAGCCCAAATTGGTGGACGAGGGTTGTGTGTAGGCACAATATCTTGAGAACATAGGACTGAAGACAATGAAATCAAGTTTATTGAAGCAGAAGGAGAAACAAGAAGCTTCTAAGGAGGGACATAAGAAGTAAAAAGGGGGAAAAGATAAAAAAACAAAAGCCATAGTGAACGAGTGTAAATATCCTAGCAACCTCTAAAACCATTACAAAATCGATGGCCATATAGAGGAAAAGTGTTAGAAGTTGCATCTAAAGTTCAACCCTAATAATAAGAAAAAAAAATAACAAGAAGAAGAATCTCATGGCCACTTATTTGAGCAACCAAGTTGAAAGCAGCTCGGATGTGGATGAGAAGATCGTCTATACATTAATACAGAAGGAGGTGAATTTAAGTAGCAGTCAACAATACGAAGAGATAATAGATTGGTTATGTACATGATAGTCTTTTTCATTAAACCAAATGGGTACATGATAGTAGATTGGTTCTGTACTCCTAATAATTTGGAGTCCATAACTTTGCTATGGGTCAATGGATTTTGTTCAAAAGTTGGAATGGCAGTCTTGCTAAAATCTAATTGGAAAACATACATGTCTACTAGAGATGCATTACAATGGTTCAAAAGGGAATTCTATCAAAGAAAAACAATGTCAGTTTTTGTTTTCTCTCATAGCATCTCATTCCTCAACACTCCTGATAGTTAAGTGGAACAAGGTGGTATCTCTAAAATATTTGGTGTTTAGGGTATCATGAATATCTTCCTCTTTGTAATAGATCTAACAATAAGAAGTCATTGGAAGCTCACATATAATGAAGCTATTTGAGGTAGAGTTTTGAATTTTAAGTATCTACAAAGTATCTCCATGGGTAGTTGACATAAAAATCATAATAATTCATTGGACATATCTATTATTTGGAAAGAATTTATAGACATTTTTCCTCTCATTGGCAGCGAAGAGGTTTGGAAAATTGGCAATGGTTCAAATTTCAACATTAATAAGGATACATGGCTTGGTTCAAAAGAGAATTATATTGTTTTAGAATATTTTATACTTTCTCTAAATGAATCATGTATTTTGTATTATGCTCGACCTTGCGAATTATATTCCTTTATGATAGTTTGATGGAGCGTGTAGGGGTCATTCCCCTCTATCTGGAATTGGGGTTGTTCTATTTCTTTCCTAGAATCATTATAACCAAGTTAGATATGCCCATGGTAGATCATCATATAATAAGGCCAAATTTCTTTCCATGTCGACTTTGGTAGAAGTCGTAAGAGACTAGAGTGTAAAGAAGCTACAAGTTCTTGGTGATTCTTAGTTGATCATTAAAAAACCTTGCAAATGTATTCTTTTCAACAATAAACATATTGGCTTCATCCTTCATATCATCTAGGGCTCTCTTTAGTCCTTTGAGTCGTTCTACTTTAAGAAAATTTTCTAACAGTTCAATGTTCAACCAAGCGAACTACCCAAAGAAGTTATGTATCTCTCTATAAGGTCCTTTGGTTTAAAGAAATTTATTGATCATGAGGTCACTGACACTACAAATATTAGGATATAGTTTTCATTTCTCTCTTTCGTGTCTCAAGGTATCGGTTGCAAGGTTATAAATGAAAGAATCTAGCTTTAATGACCTACTACACTTTTGCAATGTGTTTTATAGAATGATGATTTGATCTCGTGTTATGAACTTTTAAGTTTTGTATAAATTATATGGCAAAAAAAACATATACAAATTTTCAAATGTTGTGTCCAATTTCTAAAGACCTGAAAAATCCTTATTTGGACCAGGTATATAGTCACATTTTAAATATAAAAATGTAAAAGAAAAATCAAATAAAAAAACAAAAATAGATAAATAGAACTCGAAAATTCCTATAATAAAATTTTAAGATAAGACAACATCCCTCTAAAGTCCTTGAGCCACGCAATAATAAAATTAAAATGCTTTAATAAAAATGTATTATAATGTAAATACAAAACCTAAGTAATATTACTATTATAAAATATATAGATAAATAAACAATACTTTATAAAAAGTTATTGAAGTAAAAAATTATTATTTTATAGTTAAAAGGAATTGTTAATAATTTGATTCTTTTAAAGTTTAATATTTAAAAAATTAAAGTGAGTTTAATAGGATGGTTAGAAGAGGCATATTCTGTATGGTAATCATTAAAAAAATATTTTAAAATAAAATTAAAATATTTAATAAAAATGAAGTAAAAAATAATAATAATAATAATATCTATTTTTAAGGTCATAGCTAAGTCAGACACCAAATTGGTGTATGAGACCCCTTTGTTTGTGGGACAAAATATTTTAAAATAAAATTAAAATATTCAATATAAATGAAGTAAATAATAATAATAATATCCATTTTTAAGGTCACAGCCAAGCCAAACACCAAATTGGTGTATGAGACCCCCTTGTTTGTGAGGCAAGGGACCCACCTCCGCGCAGCGATTTGACTGCTAAGTCTACGAAGGCATACATACTCTACCCCCCTCTGGTTTTGATCCTGTGACCACTTAGGAGGAAACACATGCTCTTAACCATTAGGTCCATTCAAGTTGTATATGTATTTATTAATTTTAATTCAAAAAAGTATAAATTATTATTAATTTTATTTTATATTTTTAGTATTTATTTTCGTAATAATACACTTATTTGATGATTAATATAAGGAAAATATGTAATTCTTTCACTATTAATTATATATTTTTTATTTTTCTGAGAGAGCTGAAGATGAACCCTATTTTCACAGTCACCGCCTCCTCGCCCTCGGCCGCCGTCTAGCCTCTAGTAGGCCCTGTCGAGGCAGGAGATGTGGGATTTAGTCAAGGATTACTGGTTTATTATTTCATTTCTGATACGCATGTTTTCAAATACTTTCTGAAAGCTCCCCTTTCCCTCTTTTGTTCCGCTTTCAGCATTGTAACTGCCAGATCTTGGACCTCGGCTGCCACATCTCGTACCAGCCGCCTCCATCAGAATGCATATGCAGTGGCTAAGGATGAGCGCACCGAATATACTCTCATCTCTCCTCAAGTGGCGACTCTTGGGAAGAAATACTCTACTCTAGAAGGCTGCTCATTCCTACCAATGCCTTCTCTGTCCCCCCAGAATAGCCAATACTCAGCTCTAGATCTTTATAATTTTATAAGTTTCCTGGATATGCCTGGACGGATCGTCTGGAAGCTCTTCTGGGCGGAACGCATTAACAAATTCAATGATCTTTGGACCCTCTCCTCTTCTCCTCACAAACCCCTACGGCAAGTTCAGGAGGAGAAGGCCCTTAAAAGCTCCAGTCTCCTCTTGACTTGGATCTGCAAAGGAAAGCAGAACCCTGATCTTTCTGCGGCATTTCAGATCCAGATCAGGCTTATCTCCGAAAAAACTCTGCTACATTGGGTGAGCTCGTCGGATCTTGTGCAGGACCTCAAGCATGCTCTAGATCTCAAGTTGGGGATACCCTCTGCAGCTCAACGACTTCTCCATGAAGGTAAACAAATTGAGGATCCTCTCCCCTTATCTTTTTATAGCATTAAGAGAAATGCATCTATTACTTTTACCCTTTGCTTGAGAGGGGGATCTGTTCGACAGTCATCGTCAGCTAAGATGTTTTCATATAAAGACATTGTCCATGCTCAGATGCCCAAGAAGACAGCTCCACTAGTTCAGGCACCCAAGCCTTTTCTGGTGGACAAACTGGAGGAAACCCCCTCCATTGAAATCATGCATCCAACGTTGGATGAGCAAACCTAAACGTTTGCAGAACAAGCCATTATTTGCAGGTTCAATGGGCTATGGCCGTGCACAATAGACCTCTACCAATGGATTCACTCTAACTGGACCAACAATTGCAAGGTTTTGTTATGCTCAAAGGGCTTATTCATAGTAGTATTCGTTCTAGATGAGGACTACCAGAAAGCTTTAACTGTAGGCCCATGGTTCTGGGGATCAGCAGGTTTATTCCTCACCCCTTGGTTCCCAGATTTCTATCGCACTACAACAGTCATCACCAAGCTCCCCATCTGGGTCAGACTTCCAAATCTCCCGGTGCACCTATGGCATTTTGCAGTATTCTAAGGGATCAGAAATTCTCTAGGCCGCTTTCTAGACACAGACGTCTCTAGAGGGGAAAAGGGAATATACACGTTTGCTAGAAGTTGTGCAGAAATAGACATGAGTAAAGGTCTCCCTAACCAGATCAATCTCAAAATTGGAGACTTCCATTGGACTCGGACCCTGGACTACGAGAACACAGCCTTTCACTGTCGTAACTGCCATCAGAGAGGGCACCTTAAGGGCTCTTGTCCCACGATACCTGCCCAAAAGAAGAAAGTCAGTCCTAAGAAGAAATCCAAGAGCTAGAAGCTTCATGATCCTCCCCCCATGGACGACTTTGATTTCAGCTCGGATGAAGAGGAAGAGGTTGAGGAAGGAATGGAAGCAAAGCTGGCATAGGACCCGCCCTTGACCGATCCTGAGGATTCGTCTGTCCCACCAATCTCACAGAAAAGGAATCATGAATCCTCCCCCTCGGATTTAGACAAGGAGTCCTCCCCGACAGCACAACCCAGTTTGCAAATCATGCCGGTTCAGCAATGTCCTCTTGACTGGGTCAAAGTTGGTAAAAAGAAAGGAAAAAAGAGTCGAATAAGTGATTCTACACATGTTGGGTAGAATCTTTGTTCTGCTCTTGCTCCTCAGTTCTTCTTGTTTCTTCTTGCTCAGCGCAGCTCTCTTCTCTTTTCTTTTTTATGGGCCGAGGTGGATAGCCTATCCTTTCCGGCAGCCTGTGTTCTTGCCTCTCTTGGCTGTAACTTCTTATTGTACCATACTTCCTATTAATAGAATTAGTTTCTACTGAGAAAAAATTATAATTTTTACCATAATATTTTAAAAAATTTACATGGATAACACAAAACTAATTCTCTTATTCATAAATAAACTATTATGATATTAATACTAAATTAATTAATTTGGTATTCCTTACCTTACTTCGAAACAAAAAAAAAATTATATAAAAAGATCGTTTTAAAGTGGATTTGTAATTGTTCTGGTTTTTAAAATATGTGAATATAAATATCAAATAAAATATTTAAATATTAATTTTAAATAATATACTTTAAGATATTTTATATATATATATATATATATATATATATATATATATATATATATATATATATATATATAAAGTTGAGTTATGACTTATATTTTTATTATCCTTGAGGCAACTGATAATGAGTTGACTCTTTAATTAAAAAGCCATTGATATTAAAAAATAAATATAATTTATTTAAAAAAAAATTATTCAGATTTTGATTGGTGTTTCTTCTTGTACAAGGAAGACTAACATTATTGAGTAGAGAGGGGCTCATTCTATAGATCGCAAAAGTTGAAATTTTTCTCATGTTAGCCAAAATAACATTAAGAAAAAAAGATAATTATACAAAACATTATTTAAATAATGTTTTCTCATAAAAATTATTTGCAGAAAAAGAATTTGGATTGCTCTCAACTCATGTTAAATTAGCATTTAAGATTGTTTGGCCAGAAGGTAACTCCTCAAATGAGATTATATTACTCATTTAGGCTCTTCATTATAATATACATGAGGGAGTGAGTATTGGGTTTCATCTCTCGATGACTCTCCATTTTCTCTATTATTTATTTACATTATTTACAATTATTCACCAGATCCCTATGATTAGGTGTCAACATTCCCCCCTTAATCTGAAGGGATGTTGATGAGTCCAAGCATCATTTTGAATCTTTCAAGCTTTTCTCTTCCAAGCGCTTTGGTGAAGATGTCTGCAATCTACTCATTAGTAGAACAAAGGTTAATATGGATTGTTTTGTCTTCAACATGATGTCGAATGATATGATATTTTGTATTCGTGTGCTTCGTTTGATCATGGAACTTTGTGTTCTTGGCCAAATTTATTACCGAGGTATTGTTAATCATGATTGGAGTTGAATGTACTTGTTTTACTTGCAAATCTTCCATAATTTACCTGAGCCACACAATTTCTTTTGTTGCCTCACGTGCTGCCACATATTCTACCTCTATTGTGGAATATGTTGTAACTGATTGTTTATGTGTTCTCCAGGTTACAGCTCTTGATCCAAGACTCATAGCATAACCAGAAGTAGATACCCTAGTTCCTTTGTCTCCATCAAAGTCTGAATCAGAGTATCCAATCAAGAGGAAGTCGCCCACCTATGTATACTTGAATCCAAAGTCTTGAGTTCCCTTCAAGTACTTTAGAACTCCTTTTGCAGCAAACCGATGTCCCTCACAAGGCTTTTGCATAAACCTGGAGAAGATTCCAACAACAAACGAAATGTTTGGTCTGATAGTAGTCAAGTATTTGAGACTTCCTACAATCTATCTATACTTTGTTGCATCCTCAAATTATTTTCCTTCAATGGACGTGAGCTTTAAGTTTTGGTCCATTGGAGTAGTGAGAGGATTGCATTCAACCATGCCAAACCTGTTCAACAGATCTCCAATGTAATTCTTTTGAGATAGGAATATGGATTTTGGATGTTGAGTTACTTCAATACGAAGATAGTAATGAACATATCCCAAATCAGTCATTTTGAAACCTTTCCTCAATTCCTTCTTTATGGATGCAATGTAGGTCTCATTGTTCCATGTCATCAAAAGATCATCTACATATACCAGAAGATATACAACTGTTTTTCCAACTTTCTTGACAAACAAGGTTGCATCATCAAGATCATAATGCTTGAAATTGAGTTTCAGAAGATGCTCAATTAGTTTTTCATACTAGGCTCGCGATGCTTATTTTAGGCCATACAAGGATTTCACAAGTTTTCATACTTTATTTCCATGTCCTTTCACAGGAAATCCTTCAAGTTGGGACATAAAGACATTCTCTTTTAGATTTCCATTCAAGAAAGCAGTTTTGACATACATTTGATGCACTTTTCAGCCATTCTGAGCTGCTAGGGTAAAGAGTGTCTAGATGGTAGCGCTTTTTGCTGTGGGAGCAAAAGTCTCCTCATAATAAACCCCTTCCTTCTATGAAAGACATTTTTCCATGAGGTTGGATTTGTGCTTGTCAAGTGAGCCATCAGCGTTATACTTGTTCTTGTAGACCCACTTGCAACCAATTGGTTTGATTCCCGATGGAGGATCAACCAGCTTCCAAGTGCCATTCTTTATCAAGGTAGCATACTCCTTTTGCATTCCTTCTTTCCATTCATCATGAGAAGTCGCCTCTTTGAAGGAAGTTGGTTCAAAATCTATATAAAAATTAAATTCACAATCATAAGAAACATCCATATCAATAGGAGAATCAGATTCATCTGCATCACCTCCGTTTTTCTGGGTTGAATTTCTAGTTCCTGTCTTTCCAACCTCATGAGGATGAACACTTTAAAGTGTCTTTGTCAGCCACTTGGGGGACCTTTCTGAGATGGTCTAGGCTGCTTAGTTGATTGAGTTGGGACTGAATCAAGATTGAGTCTCCAAATTATGTCAATCACATCACTCAAAGTATCATCCATTGTTGGAGTTTCATGTTGGGTAGAGATTGCTTCAAAAGAAGATTCAATAGGTTGATCTAGTATAGGAACCCCCCTTCAAGATGTGGAATATGATTATCAAATTCTTGAAATTATTTTTCATTGGTGAATCTATCCAAGCGATCAGGTTTTCAATCAACAAAATTGTCAGTTCTGGATGATTCAAGAAATATTACATCTCTAGATACAACAAACTTTTTATTGAGTTCATCATAGAGACGGTATGCTTTGGAGGTGTTTGAATACCCTAGGAAGATACACTTATGACTTCTTGCACTAAGTTTGTTTCTATGTACCTTTGGCATCAAGGCATAACATGTGGAACCAAAGACTCTGAGATTCTTTACCGAAGGAATGTGTCCATACCACATTTCTTAAGGAGTCTTGCTTCTAATAGCATTAGATGGACATCTATTCTTTACATATACAACACATAGAACTGCATCAACCCAAAACATCAATTTTACATTTTTGAAAAACATCATGGAGTGCGCCATATTTAAGATTGTCATATTCATTCTTTCAGCTACTACGTTTTGTTGGGGATTATAAGGCACAATTGTTTGATGTTTGATCCCATGTTGGTAAAGATATTTTTCAAATTCATTTGAAGTGTATTCTTTTCCATTATCAATGAGAATAGAGCCAATCCGAGATCGTGCATCATTTACAATCCATGTATGAAAGTTATTGAATGTTTGAAAAGCATCATATTTGTTCTTCAATAAATAAACCCAACACATTCTAGTGTAGTCATCAATAAATGTTATCATATATTTCTTTCCATTTTCATAAGGAACAGGCATTGGACCACATAAATCTGAATGAACGAGTTCAAGTTTTGTATGTGCTCTGGAATGTGAATCATGAAAATACTATTCGCTATGCTTTCCTAGAATGCAAGAATGACATTGCTTAAGTTTCCTAGGAATTGTAGGCAAAACAGTAACACCATTTTTCTTCAACAAGTGGAGGTTGTCATAGTTCAAGTGTACAAATCTAGCATGCCAAAATGAACTTGATGGAAATTTACCTTCATCATAATGAGAATTGTATGAGAAATTGTATGCACAAGCAGAGGTACCCTGCAGCTTGAGAAGCCTTTCTTCTTATATCCCTCTCATGACAAGTGAGTGGTATGATGCTTTTCTTACCTCAATCTTGTCATCAAACATGTGAATGGAGTGTCCTTACTAGCGGATGTGAACCAAAGGACAACAAGTTTCTCCTCAGTTGTGGGAGATATAAAACATGATGCAGAAGAAAGTTTGGAGGACTTGGCAATTTAAGCCTGATTGTGCCAAGCCCTGATGTCTTGTGTTTCAATTTGTTTGCAAAGTACACTGCTCCATCAACATTGTCAGTAAATTCTTCAAAAAAGTCTCTTATAAAAGTCATGTGGCAAGTTTCTCCTGCATCAAGCAACCAATCATTTTTCCAAGAAGTGATTGAAGCATTAAATAACTATCCATTTACTCCCATATTACACTGTGCCACAACATAGTGAGCAGATTCAAGTGCTTTACCTTTCTCTTTGTCATTAGTTTTACCTTTGGGTTGGTTTCTTTCCTACTCAATTTTGTCCCAAGGAAACTTGCATGTGGATGCATAATTTGATCCATCTCTTTTGCAATGTATGCAATGTAAATCTGACTTTTCTCCTTGAGAATGTGTGCCCCCCTGCCTATGAAATTTCTTTATCCTCCTCCTCCTCGACCACCTATTCCTCTGGAAGAATCTCGAGCAAGATTCTTCTCTCTATGTGCAATACACACAACCTCTTAAAAGACTGAGGAGTTGTCTTCTTTCCAAAAGCTCTATCTTTCAACAACTTTTTTCACAAGGGAGTCGAAAGTAATATCTTTGAGGTTTCCATTTGCTTGCAATGACTCAAGATAATTTGAGTAAGTGGGATAATGTTCCTTGAGAAAAGATATTAGAGATATGTCCAGTTCAACATTAGTGACTTTGATATCATGCATAATAGATTTTACTTCTAATGGAAGAGCAAGAGGATCATCATTTTGTAATTCAAGGTTGAATAATTTAATCATGACTTGAACAACTTCAAGCGCAGAGTGTGAGTCATAGAGTTCCTTCAATTTTCGTAAGGCTTCAAAAGAATTTGAAAATGGTGAAATATGACGACTCACCTCTTTATTTACTAATGTTGCAATCAATGCATAAGCCTTGTTGTTCTTATTTTCCCAAATTTTGAATTCCTTGTCTAAGGTAGGTTGTTCTGGCTCTTTGTCTTTATCTCCAACACACACTCATTTCCACAGCTCATTAAAAATGTGAGTGTGTTTAATTTTCCTTGACCATTTTGGATGGTTCTCTTTCCGAGAGAGAACTACTCCAACAATATATATTAGTGAATGCATTCCCAAAAAAAATATATGCTTTTGATTTCCAAAACAAACACAACCTTTCTAGATATCTTTTGTTTAGGTGGAAAAGAATTCACTATACTAATACTTTTAATGTAGAATATATTACTCCACTCACAAATATACTATATGATGGTTTCAACATATAAACCATATAATATATATCTAAAAAAATACCATCCAAAATTCTCATTCTGCGGAACTGTATTAGTGAATTTGCAAGAGTTTGAAAAAATACCCCAATAGTCTTCGACGTTGTGACAATCAGAGCTATGGGAGTGGAGTTGAGAAATAGGGATTTATATGCAGACTTTCAAAATATTCATATTGAAATATCAGCATATACAAAGTTTTGATATTAGACCAGCATATGCAGCAATTTGATATCAGACTAGCAACACAATCATTCAATGCATATAGATAATTCGTACCAGGAGTATGTAGTGTCTTCGAGCAGTCTTCAAATATTGATATAATGGAGGGTCGTTTGTTCTTCTACCAAACTCATAGCGTACTTAGTCCGGCACGACGCTCCATGGAATCATAGACTCAAATGTAGTTGCAGTCATAGTGTTGGCCATAACACCACACTTCCAGCTGCACCACCCTTCCAGCACACAGTATACAACACTTCCTAGCATCCCATGACCATCCCACGCAGCAACTGGCTCTAGTCTTCACAGTAGGAAAAATAATGCCTTCATGCAGAAAATGGACCCTTCAACACTCCCACTGTATTTAGACTAGTGAATTCAATAATGCACAGAAATCTTGCAGGGATAAGACCCAGCGTAGATGTACAAGATGCAGAGAAGGTGACAGTTATGCAAAAATAGGCAGAACATGAGGGAGTTACAAAGGTAGGAAAGCTAAAATTAGAACTGACTATGATACCATTTCAAGCCAAGAGGTAACTCCTCAAATGAGATTATATTATTCATTTAGGCTGGTCATTATTATATACATGAGGGAGTGACTATTCAGTTTCATCTCCCTATGACTCTCCATTTTCTCTATTATTTATTTACATTATTTACAGTTGTTCACCTCATTTAGGTTGTTCATTATTATATACATGAGGGAGTGACTATTCAGTTTCATCTCCCTATGACTCTCCATTTTCTCTATTATTTATTTACATTATTTACAGTTGTTCACCCAATCCATAAAAAAAACTGAATCAACCTAAAAACTAAATGTATTGTTATGTATTATTATCCATTGTAAAAAAAAAAAATATAATATTTATTTTACCGAATTCTGCCATGTACACATAGCATTCACATTATATGAAGAAAAATAAATAAATAAATAAATAAAATTGCTTTATTTTGTCTATAATTTCCATCGAAGTATATTGATTATGTCAAAGTGCATTTTTCAAAGGTGATTTAGAATCGAGTGTCATCTGATTAATCATACAAAAGTGCTTCTCGCTGGTTCCTATGACCGTCACGCTAAAAAACAAAATATCCACGTTTAATAGCTCTTCATTCTTATAGGCGTTCTCATATTGATTTAATTAATACCCACATGATACAAGGTCACCATACTTATAAATATAATTAATAATTATCAAATTTTTCAATAATATGTAAATATTTCAACAAAACAGCTTTTAATATTATTTACCTCACCAGGAATCAAAGTAATTTTTATTCTTTTCATTATTCAATATATCTTTCCTCTTTTCTTCATTATTATTATCAGCATTAAATTTTCCATACAACCTGTAAATAACAATCTATTGTTAATGGAAACACCTCATTATTACATGACATGTTAGAGGATGGACACGCTTCATTATTACATCACATGTTAGAGGAATGTAATTGGATTTTATAATATTCAATTTGTTTAAAATAAAATGATATAATTTTACTAAAATAGATAGAGATTCATATATAATCTCATGTAATTTTATATATATATATATATATATATATATATATATATATATATTAATTTTTTTTTTCTGGGATGGGTGACCTCCTGGGAAGTCCTGGTTACCGGGTGCAAGCCCCGGAAGTGATGATTGATGCTATGTGATTCGTTCTCCACATTTCACTAGTTTCAATCCCACTTCTTCACCCCTGTGAGCATCACCCGATGCAATGAGTGCTAAGTGAACTATTCAAAAATCATGAGAAATTAGTCAGTTACGACTACCTCTCATGGAAATGGTCATACGTTTGAATGACTTACTTAACGCAGTTGAATCCCAAAAACGATATCTAATACCTTATTTTATTTTCGTTATAGAAACAGGTCTTTCTCCTATTGAGAGCTTAGCTATGATTAGGTTTCTGTTGTACAAGCACAAACTCAATGACATAGACGATGATAAGCTTCTTAAGCTAGCTTTAAATTGCAGCCGAAATCACCTAAGGCTCAATTGGGGGTGGCATAAAGACACAAGGACCTGGTTAAACTATTGGGAGATCAACGAGAATGATGCATTGCAAGACATAAATAACAGTAAAGATATTGTTACTTCTAAGTTCAAAGAAAAAATGTGGTGTGAGAAAGATTTAGTGGCTAAAAGAAAATTAAGTTATTATAAGAAGGTCATCAACCCCATCCTAGAAGATCAAGAGTATCTCTCTATTTTAAGTAGCTCAAAGAAGAAAATTAATATAGCAAAGATTAGAACGAATTCTCATGAGCTACATAGTGAAAAAGGTCGTTGGGCAGTTCCTAAAACACCATGGATGGAAAGGATTTGCCATATATGTGAAAATAGGAACATCTAGGATGAAAGCCACTTCCTCTTAGAGTGCCTCGCATACAACCACATTAGATCTCAGTTTCACAATCTTTGTAGCCTTTTACAATGTCAAAATTATAGTGAGCTCGGGAGGCTTCTCTCCAAACTTTTTGAGCATAGGAATAAAATCTTAAATCAAAATAAATAATTTGCCTCTTTAGGTCCGATAGACCAATGTTTTGTCTCAATACACATTGACCATCATCATCATCATCATATTAAATTTGGAAAATAAGATAAATATGTTTATAATTACCTAATAACCTAGTTTAAATTATATGGTTTAATGTGAGTCTAGAATTTGGAGAAGAAAGCAACAACTACAATAGCTTATTTTTTACTTTCAAACATTATAATTGTGTAGGTTATGGAAGGAACAAGTGTTAAGCTATTGAAATTTTAATAAGTGATTGTTTATTATTATATCTTACTACCAAGAAAAAACTTTGCCTTTAGATATAGAACCACATTGTAACATAGACAAAGAAAACTCTACGACAAAATACATCATATTTGTCATTCAATTTTTTTATTTTTTTTATCATTATACAACAATATATAAATTTAAAAACCTTTAATTAATTTTAGGTAAATATATAATAGAAAATTAAAAAAAAAAACTAGAAGATAAATAAACTCCACACTATTATATTAATTTTGTTAGATATATCTGGGTGATATTTCAGGTTTATTTTTTTATTTTTTTAAATAAATAAATTTTATTATCATAAATTATAAAATTAATTAGTTTATAGTTGATTTTTATTACTTGAAGATAAAAAAAATTAGTTACTTTGACTTAAGTTTTTAAATAATTATTGCTAAAAATAATTATTGATTCAAGTTTGATTAATTTTTATAATTATATAAATTAAATTATAAATAAATGTGAAAAATAATTTTACTAGCCTTATTGGTACAATATAACTAACATCTGATGTTTTAACTTAGACAATTTTGCGACTATGCAAAACACTTGGTTTCACCACATTAAATAAAATTATGAAAGTGTTTCAATTTAACATCATATTTTTACATTATTGTTGTACAAATGAAGGAAAGAAACAGAGAAACAGCAAGACAAGAAATCGAATGCTCAACTGAATTTTGGATCAGACTGTTTTATTTAACAATGAGTTTCACTGCGTTTCATTTCATGGGCAAATTCATGTTTTATAGTTACATAACTAATCAACCGTTACAAACTTATTCATTACAAGGAACTGTCTATACCTAAATTTACTAAACTGACTAAATCGTTGTCAAACTAACAAACTCCACCTTGACAACAATTTTCCCATTCATCATCTTTCCTACAAGCCAAGAGAAGCAAAACACCACCACAGCTTCTCTACTGTAACTGGCTTTGTGAATATGTCTGCACAATTTTCTCGTGTATGGACCTTTTTAAGAGCTACTTTTCTGCCATCGATCACATGTCTCAGAAAATGATACCTTACATCAATGTGCTTGGTTCTGCTATGATAGGCAGGGTTTGTAGCCAAGTGAATAGCGCTTTGACTGTCACAAAGTATATTCACTTTCTCTTGCGTCCTTCCAATCTCATCGAGCAAACCGTTTAACCAGATTGCTTATTTACTGGCATCTGAAGCAGCTATATATTCAGCTTTGGTAGTGGACAACGCAACTGTTCTTGAAGCTTTGACATCCAACTAATTGCTCCACCTGCAAGAGTAAAGACATAACCTGTAGTAGATCTTCTTTTTTCCAAATCACCTACATAGTCAGCATCTACATATCCACAAACTGATCCTTCACTACCATTAAAGACGATGCAATGCTCACTTGTGCCTCTTAGATATCGAAGCACCCATTTCACTGCTTGCCAATGTTCTTTACCTGGATTTTCCATGAACCTGTTGACAACTCCAACTGCATGTGAAATGTCAGGTCTTGTAGATACCATCGCATACATTAAGTTGCCTACAACGTTTGCATATGGTACATGAGACATATACTGCTTTTCTTCATCAGCTCTAGGACTCAAAACCGAAGAAAGCTTAAAATGGGAAGCTAAAGGAACATTAACAGGTTTCACATTATTCATAGAGAACTTTTCAAGTACCTTCTCCACATACTTCTGCTGTGACAACCAAAGCTTACCATTTTTCCTGTCTCTGTGTATCTTCATGCCCAAGATATGTTTTGCTGCTCCAAGATCCTTCATATCAAACATCCTAGAGAGTTGAGCCTTTAACCTGTTGATCTCTTCCATGCTTTTGCTTGCAATAAGCATATCGTCAACATACAAAGCTAAGATAATGAACATGTCATTGAAACTTTTGAAGTACACAAAATGATCATACTCACTTATTATAAAGTTTTGGCTCACCATGAAGGAATCAAACTTCTTGTACCATTGTCTGTGAGATTGCCTCAGACCATACAATGATTTCCTGAGCTTGCAAACTAATCTTCTGCTACGAACTCGTACAAAACCTTCTGGTTGTTCCATATATATGTCTTCGTTCAAATCACCATGTAGAAAAGCTGTTTTAACATCTAACTGTTCTAACTCAAGATTAAGCAACGCAGTTAGTGCCAACACAGTACGTATAGAAACAATTTTTACAACTGGAGAAAAAATCTCATGAAAGTCTATACCTTCAACCTGAGAATACCCTTTTGCTACTAGTCGCGCCTTATACCTCTCAATACTACCATCAACTTTCCGTTTCAGCTTGAAGACCCATTTACATCCAACAACACTTCTCCCTTCAGGAAGCTCTACAAGATCCCAGGTATTGTTTTTGGCTAAGGAGTTCATTTCTTCTTCCATAGCCATTTTCCATTTCTCGCTATCTGTATCATCTACTGCTTCCTGATAACACGAAGGTTCTCCATCTTCAGTAACCAAAGCAACAGATGAAGCAGAATCTTCATACCTTTTGGGAGTTTTCCTTTCCCTTGTAGACCTTCTCAGAGCGACTGGTTGCTGAACTAGTTCAGAAACTTGCACTGGTTCAGAAGCTTCAACGGCTTCCTTTGTGTCTTCAACGCCTTTGTCTCCAAAAGTCTCTCCTTCCTTTCGACTGTCACCGAAAGATCTAGCCTCCAACTAAACTCGTTGACTCAGCGATACCTGTTCCTGTTCAATTCTTTCAACATTTGATTTTAACAAAGAGGATTCATCAAATGTTACATCTCTACTAATGACTATCTTCCGCAATGTAGGATCCCATAACCTATATCCTTTCACTGCATAGTCATACCCAACAAAGACATAACATTTTGACTTTGGATCTAATTTTGAACGCTGATTTTTCGGAATAAGAGAATAAGCATCACAGCCAAATATCCTCAAGTGAGAATAGTCACAAGACTGACCTGTCTAAATTTCTTCAAGAATTTTACAATAAATTGCTACTGAAGGTGATCTGTTAACTAAATAACAAGCAGTAGATACTGCTTCTGCCCACAACTCCTTTTGCAAGTTAGCATTGCTGATCATGCTTCTGGATCTTTCCATAAGAGTCTGATTCATACGCTCAGCAACACCATTTTGCTGAGGAGTATAAATAGCAGTTTTGTGTCTAACAATGCCCTCATCCTTACAGTATTGTTCAAATTCAACAGAAGTGAACTCACCACCATTGTCAGTTATTAGACATTTAATAGATTTGCCTGTTCTTTTCTCTACCATTACTTTAAATTGTTTAAAGACATTGAATACATCAGCTTTCCTTTTTAGCATATAGACCCAAACTCTACGAGAGTAATCATCAATGAACGTTAAAAAATACAATGCACCTCCATATGACATAACAGGGGAAGGCCCCCACATATCAGAATGAATGTAGTCTAAAACATCTTTACTATTATGATTACCAACTTTAAATCTCTGTTTACACTGTTTTCCATACACACAATGTTTACAAAAATCTAAATTCAAGGATTTCAGGCCGTGAAGAGATTTACGTTTCATCAGTATGTGAAGACCTTTCTCGCTCATATGACCCAAACGCTGATGCCACAGACGAGTACCTGCTTCTTCCTTTTCTGACGCAACCGCTGCGTCACTGACCTGAGTACTTCCTGTTAACCTGTAAAGATTTCCAACCTTTTCTGCCTTCATAACCACAAGGGCACCTTTAAAGACTTTCAAGACGCCATCCTGACCTGTAAACTTATAACCATCTGAATCCAACACTCCCAAAGAGATTAAATTTTTCTTCAAATCAGGTACATGTCTAACACTAGTTAATGTTCTAACTGTGTTATCATACATCTTAATCCTGATATCTCCCATCCCAACAGTCTGACATGGCATATTATTACCCATAAACACAAAACTACCGTTTACATTTTCATACGAAGTAAACCAATTTCTATATGGGCACATATGATGCGAAGCACCAGAGTCTAACAGCCAGCTATCAAAACTCTAAGAGACATTACATTCAGGTGAAGTTTCATCTATCATACACAATTCTTCAGCAAATAAAACTTCGTCTACCATACCTGAATCAGCTTGATTCGCTTTGTTCTTCAGGTTTAAAGATTCCTTCCGTTTCCAACAGTCCTTCTTCAAGTGTCCAACTTTACCGCAGTTCCAATATTTTGCCTTACACTTCTTGCCCTTCGATTTTGACCTGGAAGACCCCCTTGGTTTGTCTCCTCTTTCCATTGAGCGTCCTCTAGCGACCATGGCTTCTGATGCAGTTGTATCAGTGCTAGATTTCCTTCGTACTTCTTCAGACAGAAGAGCTCCCACGACTGATTCAAACTTCAAAGAATCAGCAGAGCTGAAGCTGATTGAGGTTACGAAGTGATCCCATGATTCAGGCAGAGAACACATCAAGGTTATGGCTTTATCTTCTTCCTGTATTTTGACTTCCATATCTGTTAATTGACAAATTAGTGTATTAAAAACATTCAAATGTTCTGCAACGCTTGAACCTTCCTTCATCCAAAGACTGTATAACTGTCGTTTCAGATAAATTCTGTTGGTTAATTATTTTGTCATATAAAGGTTTTCAAGTTTTTCCCACAAACCTAACGCCGTAGTCTCTTCAACGATGTTGAAGAGAACTTCATCCACTAGACATAATCGGATGGTACTGAGAGCTCGGGCATCCAAGTCCTCCCAGTCTGAAGTAGTCATGGTTGTAGGTTTCTTAGCAACCCTATCCAATGCCTTCTGCAACCCTTGTTGCACAAGCAGATTCTTAACCTTCAGTTTCCAAAGAGCAAAATTGCTCTTTCCGGTGAATTTCTCCACCTCGAATCTTGCATTCGACATCTTGGCCATTTTTCTCCTTCCTAGGGTTTCAGTCTTTCCAAAAAAAAAAACTTCCCCAAATGAAACAGAAAAAACCAATTTCAAAACCTTTGTTTCCTTTCACCCTTTAAATTTCTGTGAATTTCTGGGAAAAATAATTCTTGCTTTCCTCCAAATTAAAAATTTCTGAGTTTTTTTTGGGAAAAAATAATTCTTGCTTTCCTCCAAGTTAAAATTTCTGAGTTTCTGGGAAAAATTATTCTTAATTTCCTCCAAATTAAAATTTCTGAGAAAAATTCTCTATAAAGGAAAAATTAACCCGGTTCCACATGCCAGCAAGCAGGCTCCTCCTCTCCTTCACGCAGGACACACGCCAAGCTTCTGGCAGCAAGCAGGTTCCTCCTCTCCTTCACGCAAGACACACGCTAGGTTTCGGGCAACAAGCAAGCTCCTCCTCTCCTTCACGCAGGATACACGCCAGGCTACGGGCAGCATTCCTCTGCGTCCCAGCTACACAGCAGATACAATCCACCACACAGGGTCTTCAACAGGCAGACTTCACGCAGGCAGAGTCATCAAATTCCTCTGCGTCCCAGTTACACAGCCACCACGCACCAGCAGACTTCACGCTTACACAGCCACCACGCACCAACAGACTTCACGCCTACACAGCCACCACGCACCAACAGACTTCACGCTTACACAGCCACCACGCACCAGCAGACTTCACACCCAATCGCTTGGCCTCTGCGTCCAGACTTCACGCCCAATCGCTCGGCTCTGATACCAATTGTTGTACAAATGAAGGAAAGAAACAGAGAAACAGCAAGACAAGAAATCGAATGCTCAACTGAATTTTGGATCGGACTGTTTTATTTAACAATGAGTTTCACTGCGTTTCATTTCATGGGCAAATGCATGTTTTATAGTTACATAACTAATCAACCGTTACAAACTTATTCGTTACAAGGAACTGTCTATACCTAAATTTACTAAACCGACTAAATCGTTGTCAAACTAACAATTATGATAGTTCAACTTCCAAAACTTGGTGATTTTGTAAAATGATTTGGTCAAAAGAATATTAGCTATGAATAATGAACTTAGGCAAGATGATTAAGTACAATTAAACTCAAAGCTTTACCCACATAAAATTAAAAACTAAGGTTTATACTTTGCCCATTATTATGATTACAACTCTCTCAATCACCTTCAATGAAAGTTTCATTTTTAAACTCTAATTTGACTACATTTAAACTATGTTAAGAGTATCTACGATGTAGCCCTTGTTTAAATGTGATTAAAATTTCAATTAGTTCATATTTTTAAAAATTTAATAATTAAACTAATCTAAAAAATAAGACTTTGTTTAAGTTTTATACTTATTTTTTTTTAAATTACTCATTCTACAGAATAAAACTAAAATATTTTATAAAAATATAGTGAAAAAAAAAAGTAACATTAATAAACTCCACCTAAAAAATAAATCTAACATTAATAAACTGCACCTTAAAAATATGGTTTATGAATTTATATTTTATAATACATTATTTTGTATATTTATAAATGAAAAAGGTTATAGAATTTTTAAATTATTGATTAAATTTGTATTTATCACAAGGAGAGTTCCATTATTCTTATAATTAAAACGCCTTGAAAATTTAGAAAAACAATCAAATATGTTTTTAAATTAAAATGTAAATTTAACATAAATAATATTTTGAGAAATTACTTAACCATATTATTATTCAAGAGAAACACCATATTATTATTCAAGAGAAACAGTAATATTTTATATAAATTTACATTAAACTTTCTTTAATGTGATTTAAAGAGGCAGATCCAATTATAGAAATAATAGAAACTAAGGAGTTTTTAATCGTTAAACCAAATTTATTTCACCTGAAAACGTAATCATTAAACACACAACTTAATACCTAAAAAACAATAGATATAATTAAAAGAAAAGAACAAAGACATAAATACAACCAAATGAAAAAGAGAGACAGCAAGTACCCTAAAATTTACATGAATATTATTTATACACCATAAAGGTTTATCGCTATCATCATTATCATTATTATTATCATTATCATTATGAACGCGTGTATCACTAATTTCATGAGTTTTTTAGTGTGTCACTAATTTCATGAGTTTTTTAGTGTGATTTTTTTGGTATTTATGGTATATAAAATTTTGATTTATATTATTTAAAATGAATTTTTATTGTATATAAATTTAGTATTTTAAAATTTTTTGGGTATTTAAACTGCATATTGTAAATATTTAGATTATATACTTATTATCCATTAAATTTGTGATGTAAATAAATTAATACCCATAACCCAAAAAAATTCCAAAATCTCCCATAAATACAACTACCTTATTTTATTTTATATTTTGACATATAACTCGATATTTAAAATCTCGATCCACCGGCTTTCGAACGGTCAAAATCGCAATCAAGGTCACATCCTCTCTCATTCTTTCCGTTAAAAGACAAAAGAATACAAATATGGGTTCCGATTTTTCATCCTGCACTTTTCTAATCTTCATTCTTCTTGATTTCAGATGGTGGTGTATTACTTGCCCAAATAATGGAGAAGCTAAAGCAGGAGCTAATAGAAGCAGGAGTTATCGGGCGCATTGTTGACGATTTCAATCCTCATCTAGATATTTATGTACACTACGGCGATAAACGAATCCGCTTAGGTGAAGAATTATCGTTTGCTGATGTGCAAAACCGGCCAAGCACTTTTGAATTCCGTTTCGATCCACATAGTCATTGGATAGCGGAATCCTACTGGAACCCCAAATTCACAACAATGGTAAATTATTTGTTATTTCGTCATAATTATTCTGCAATGTTTATCTAACTGCAGTATTAGGTCAACTTGACATTCGAATTTTACCATTCGTAATCAGATTATGACCGATCCCGACGTTCCCGGCGGCGAGTATTTGCACGGGTTTGTTATAATCATCTTGAATTCTCTTCAAATATGTGATAACATAACATACAACCAGAATCCTTTAAATTTTAAATGATTTCCTGATAACACTATTAATCCTACGTTGCACAGGCTGTATACCGATGTCTTTAGCATCGACCGTCATGAAGGTATTACAATTGTACTTGATTCTTTGAACTTGAAATCGATCAAGTGAATCACTGGCAACGCTAACCTTAATTATCGTTATCTTTCTTTCTTTCTTTCTTATGCGTGAATAGGAGGCGGCAGCTTTCAGTATCTGATTGGATATGAACCTCCAAGATCTGTGGGTATCAGCACGATGGCCTTTACTTTGTTCGGAACGAAAGAACCTCTTAATTATGTGCCCAGCTCGCGGGAGAACTTCAGTACCAGAGGTTTTGCGGATGTCAATGCACTTGGACCGCCGGTGGCTGCTACTTTGTTAAAAATAAAAAATGAGAATAAGGAGGAGACTCAGGCTGAAGTCAATGTACTTGGACCGGCGGAGGCTGCTACTTTGTTAAAAATAAAAAATGATAATCAGGAGGAGACTCAGGGTGATGTCAATGCACTTGGACCGTCGGCAGCTGCTACGTTGTTAAAACTAAAAAACGAAAAAAAGGAGAGTCAGGTTGACGTTAATGTGTCGCCCACATGTAGCACGGTGCGTTCATATAGCAAGCTGGAAAACAACGAGGATGAGTCAACCAGTAAGCCGAAAAGGCCCAGGATAATTTAAGCGCCATTTAAGTTGATAGCCGTTGGCATTATGTAAAAGAACGTTGTTGTTACAGAGTACTGTTTGTTACTGTCAACATATGAGAATGGAATAGAACACCCTTCTTTTATATAAATCATCTTTTGTTCTATTAGAGCCACTGTTTCATATCGTAGCACGGTTTAGAGTCTTTTGTTGTCCTTTTTCTTCTGGTAACGGAAAGAAATAAATTCAACGTATCGTGAATCTAATGAAATAATAAACTTCAAAACACGAAGAATGATAGGCACCCTAGTTAAACATATAACCTTTCTTACAAATCTCAACATACTAAACAGTAGCAGGGCTGAATGGTAATCGATAATCGAACACAATTTCTTAGAGTCTTAGTACAAAATCAAGACATTTGGTAGTAGAACACAAATAACAGGACCAAATGCACGATAGAATTTAGAGCTCCCTGAGAATCTAAGCACGCCCACAATTGTTATCATTTTTAACTTGACTCTCAACGTTTGAACTACAGTTTTAAGCAATTGTATTTAGTATTCCACAATAAAGATCTCCATGAGAATATAAGCAAGCCCACGATTGTTATCATTTTTAACGGAACTCTGAACGTTCGAAGCATAGTTTCAAGAAATTGTATTTAGCATTCGACAATAAGGTAATTGAGTAATCCCTCTATGTAAAAAAAAATATTTTATCTTTAATCTACAGTTGTTAGATAATTATAACGTCGAATTTTTTTTATGCAATCTATATTAATGTCACATACCTTCGTATTATATATATAATCATTTAAATTTGAATCTCGGAATACTTACACAAGCGTTCGTTTACATTAAAATAAGTGCTTGACATAAGTTTGAATTTGAATCTTCTATTATATTAAAAAAATTATTAGAAGTTTCAAGTTGAAGTAGAAAAATTACCAATTTCTGAAACAGTATGTACCATATCTTCCCGAATAAAGTTTTGATTATATTTATGCTATTTACATCCCTAGTCATGCTACAATAGCACTTCCGTATCTGTATTGCTTCCTATGAAGCAGTAGCCCACCGGCCGGTAGAGGAAGCTGATAGAGGCACAACTGTCGATATAAGTCGGCCTCACAGCTATGAGCAGCTCTGATTGAAGAGACCTGAGGAATCGAATGAAGGGCTCAATTTTTAATTTCTTTTACCAGTGATCCCGTATTTGGTACCGATCGACATGCATCCTTTTCATTATTCTCCATAAAGAAACTATTGATTCAGTGTGTAAATTATAGATAGAACTACCCAGTTTCCTACTTCAACGTCAAAATTTTCGAAAAGTATTGATCGAAAAATATTACTGCTTAAGCATTGTTTTAGAAGTGTGTGAGAAAAATAAAAGTGTTTTTCATTTGAAACGGTTGGATGTTGTAACAAAAACTGTAGGTGTGAAATTGGCGTTTATGGAAGAACCGAATAATCCCACTTACATCGTGCTCAAGGACACAAAATAAAAAGTACGAACTCTTATTTGCAATTTCAAAGAAGATGGACGTATATCCTAGGTATTATTGAAAAGGAAAATATATACATTATCTATTAATGTGGAAGACGTTGGGTAGTAAGAGAATACAGATCTCTTTGCTTATTTTACATCGCAGATGTTGGGTTGGGTTGGGTTGTAAGGGAATACAGATTCCTTTGCTTATTAGTCCCTGCCTTCTGCAGGACTATAGCGATCGTTGGATCGTTGACCATCAATTAATTCATCTTTTGACTGAATTTTTTCCTTGCCCTACTTAATTTTAACCAAAGTTTTATATTTACAATTTCACTCAATTTTAACGAAGGTTTTTGGACGATAAAACATTCGTCAGTTATTGCAAACTTCACGTGCCCCCATGATGCAGTAAGGTTGCATCAATTTTACTTTATCCAAAGTAAGGTTTTCGCAAGGTTTTCCAATATGCAGTGATTTTATTTTATCCAAAGTAGGATTGTGTCAAGGTTTTCTAATATCTAAAGTCAAGTTTTATCGTGGAAAGGTCTCATCTTTTTAGAACAAGAGGCAATTTCGTTATATACAAACTCACTGCGACAAAGTTACTACCAGATGGTTATCTGCATGGCTATTTCTGTATTTATTTAAGAACCCTGACGTGTAACCCATGAAGAAGAGCATATAAGAATAATTGAGCAGTGAGTTTCTTTTCAATGCAACTCAATTCAATTCACAATAGTAAGAAAGAATCCCTTTGTTGATGAACAATTTGGAAGAGATTTCTGGAAGAGTTTTTGTGAAGACCATCATTAGTACAACACTGTGCATCATCAGCACCACAGCATGGCATTTAAAGATTTTTGAAGCAACACTTTCTCTGGTACGCTTTCTGCAGGCTTGAGCTTTCTGCAACCTTGAATGATATATATTAGATGTATTCTGCACAACCAGTAAAAAAAATATGTCAAGTATGCTTTCCGGTAATATTTGTGGAACCTTGAGCAATATATAATGAATAACAAAGAGAAAATATATCTAGGAAGTGTAATAGATTACGTCTTATGCAATAGATTCCAAGTTACAGGTTGTTGTTTCTGTTGGATTTTCTCTTACATCTATATTGCAGTAAAAAAATAATAGGAAATTTGTGTATACCTTAAAGAGATTAATGATCCGGCCTTCGGTTGTATCTACAACATTTGTAAGTTTTGAATGAATCACCATATGCCTACCAATGAACTTTATATCAGAAGCACTTGCATGTTTTGGGATGAATCACCATCTACCCACCAATGAACCTTATGAGCTCGGGTTTCTATATAGGTATTTAGACTAAAAACCCACAGTTGAAAACATCTCTACATTTTTTCTCCTCTTTTTAGAGTCATCAAGCCTGCCACATCCACACCAAATTCTTTCCACACCAAACCTTTATAATGCTCACTAGAGCTTGACCAGAAAGAATTAAGTGTACACAAAGAGAATTACCACATCCACACCAAGTCCTTTCCACACCAAGCCTTATAACACTCACCAAAGCTTGACAAGAGAGAATTAAGTCTGCATAAAGAGAATTAAACTTGCATAAAGGGCTATATATCATAGTGCTCCTACTTTCTTAGGAGGCAACCCGAGAAAGGAAGAAGCCATCACACGAGCCCTTATAACACTCACCAAAGATTGACAAGAGAGAATTAAGCCTACATAAAGAGAATTAAACTTGCATAAAGGGCTATATATCATAGTGCTCCTACTTTCTTAGGAGACAACCCGAGAAAGGAAGAAGCCATCACACGAGCTGTGACCAAGGGCAGCCATCACACCTGGTGTGACCAACATTGTACAAAGGTTGTTTCAACATTTTTGTTTATATGATATCTTTTACCACAAGTCTTAGCCATAGTGTCTTCTTTGTCATATTCCATACCATCTTTGCCCCTATGTTGCTTCTTTTAACCCATTCACTGCAACAAACACCCTCTTCCTTTTAACCCATTCACTGCAACAAACACCCTCTTCCTGGAACTTAAACCCACTTTCTCCCACCACTTCTCAAAAAACAGCGCACTCATTGCAACAACACCCTTTTCATGCAACTTAAACCCACTTTTTCCCACCCCTTCTTAGAAAACAACCCATTCACTGCAACAAACACCCTTTTCCATGGAACTTAGGCCCACTTTCTCCCACCTTTTCTCATAAAACTTCATGACCCCTTGTTGGTTCTGCGAGTTGGGTTTTCAGGAATCCAAGTCAGCAGAATTACTGATGTTCTAAAAATGATGCGTGGAATTAGGAATTGGCAATGACATACCAAAGTAAAACATAGGATTGGAGCAATGGATTTGGGTGCAAAATAGGGAAGTTGAGAGCAGCAGAGGGAAGAAAATGTTTTTGTTATGCTGGTGAATTTGTAAAGGCCAGTAGGGTGGCACAGTGCATTACCTCCCATCCACCTACTCCTTTGCATGCATATAACCAAAGTGGCATCTGCATGTCCCAGGTAATGGACCACTAGCAAATGAACATGCAGACCACTAGCAAATGAACATGCAGGTAACGGACCACCAGCTAACAAACAATCGGGGAAGACATGGGATAGAAGGAAATGGAGGATAGTGGAAAGGTGGAAACATACACCAAGAAATGGTGGGAGACCGTGATGGCAGAGGTGGCCGAAGATCTGTCGATCCCACTGCTAGAAAAGTAAAAAGGTAACCGTAACGGTTTAAAACATACAGTTTTATTAATATTTTGTCATTCTCAAACGGAACCTCCATGATGGGTGTAGACTTCAAGAAACCATGAATGTTGGCTAAGAATTTGTTGTAGTTCATTGTATATTATGTATTTTATGCTTTTAAATTTACCCATTTGGTTTTCAATGATAAAATTTCAGTTAGTAAAATTTTTATATTACAACATAGTTTTTATCACAAGTTTTACCCATGGTTTGATTTTTAAAAAGTTAAACATATTTAACTAGCAGTTAATTTACATATTTAATTGAGATTTATTCATTTGTTGCTTTTTCTATTTTTACCACAAGTTTTACCAATGGTTTGATTTTTAAAAAGTTAAATAGATTTAACTAACAGTTAATTTACATATTTAACTATGATATATTCATCTCTTGCTTCTATTTTTATCACAAGTTTTACCAATGGTTTGATTTTTAAAAAGTTAAATAGATTTAACTAACAGTTAATTTACATATTTAACTAAGATATATTCATCTCTTGCTTCTATTTTTATCACAAGTTTTACCAATGGTTTGATTTTTAAAAAGTTAAATAGATTTAACTCCTAGTTAATTTACATATTTAACTGAGATTTATTCATCTGTTTCTTCTATTTTTGTTTATAAAATTGAAGAAATTGCTTCTAAAAATTAAAATGCACAAAATCATAATATACTTCCAACATGATATAAATGAGGTAACAATAATTTATTAAAAAAAAAAATCTTACAATCTGTTTTTCACTCTACCTTATGTTTTTTTACTGCAGGCTTCACTATTTAAACTTCATTTCTCATGAATCATTGAAAGGTTTTGAAGTTTCTAAAAGTTAAATAAATCTAGGAAACTCCCTCAGTATGACATATTAATTCATTCCTTCATTACCTTAGATTTTTGACACCGATGGATTCCATCTTCAGTGAGGAAATATTTATTCATCTTAAAAACACTCTTGTCTAGATTTAAAACCACGGTTTTCTTTTAGTCTTTTAGCTAGCTTGGATTAGTGGAAACTTGTACTTAGGCTGATGGTGATGCTCGATATGAAAATGGATTTCAAACAACAATAACCGTCATAACATTTCTTTACCATGAATATTCCAAGCTTGAAAGACTGCTAAATATATTTCTTTGCAATGAATATTCCAAACTTGAAAGACTACTAAAAATTAGTGTGTTGCCTTAAATAATACAACATAGGTTCATTGGCACATGGTTGAAGCATTGTTTTAAATAATGCAACACATAATTGTGAATATTGATGCGTCTTTTGATAAGATTGCATTGTATAGCATTTTTGGGTTAACAAATTTGTGGATGTATTATTTTAATTAAAAAATTAAAAAATTAATATTTTTCCCTTCCATATCACTTTTGTACTTGATGCTATAAAACTTGAAAAAATATTAAATTATTATTCTTCTCCTTCATCACTTCTATATCATTTAATGTAAAAAATATTAAATTATTATTCTTCTCCTTCATCACTTCTATGTCATTTAACTTACATTCGATACATCACTTCAATGTCATTTTATGAAACTTGCATTTGATAACAGCTAGTTTACCACAAAAATCATTTCCTAATAAAAAAAATGTGTCATTTCTATAAATAAATAAGCTGATGGGCCGACCATTTTTACTACAACACATTATTTAAAAGTTTTTCTTTCATTATATTCATATAATTCTTTTTTATTGACTCTTTGACTAATGTACAGATATTCACTCACTGTGTCATTTCAGTTGAATTACATTATTCAAAAAATAGTTTCTTTAAACACTATAAATAAATAAGTTGATGGGCCAACCGTTTTTTACTACAACAGGTTATTTAAAAAATCTTCTTTCATTATATGTACTACAACAGGTTATTTAAAAAATCTTCTTTCATTATATTCATTGATGTACATATATTCACTAACTGAGTCAAGTTTGTACACAAAAAAAAATTGAATCTTGCAGTGGGACATCTGAAATGTTGCTCATCATTTTCATCATCTTCTTCCTCGGCCTACTCTTAGTCTTCCTAACTTCCTAACATTTTGCAGTCGCTTGCAACAACTGTTCAATTATGTCTTAACCCCAATATGGATATAACAAGCGCCCGGAGAAAAGATCGTGCTAAGTTATGAAAACTTTGGATATTTGATTTTGGTTGGGTCGCTGGTAATCTGGAACTAACTTTGGATATGTTGACTTTGGCTAGTTCACTGGTAATCGCCAAATTTGGATAAACATTTATGAATTCAAAAAGATAACAAACGTTGGCAAGTTCAACAGGCTACGAAATTTAAGGACTTCATCCCTGCAGGTAATTTCGAACTAACTTTGGATATGTCGAAGGATTTCATCACTCCGCTAATTTCGAACTAACTTTGGATATGTCGACTTTGGCTAGTTCGCTGGTAATTTCGAACTAACTTTGGATATATCGACTTTGGCTCGCTGGTAATTGTGAAGTTTGGATAGACATTTATGAGTTCAAAACAAATATTAATGAGTTTGGATAAACATTTATGAGTTCAAAACAAATATCAAACATTGGCACTTTCAACAAGCTAATAAATTTAAGGATTTTATCATTGGCACGTTCAACCAGGTAATAAATTTAAGGATTTCATTATGCCTGAGTAAACTTAGAATAAAAATTTTAATACTTAATGGCGCGAATATATCTCTCAACTCACTTCATTCCCCTATCAAATCGGCAGGGACTACCACTGCTTGCAGTCCTTATTTTACATTGCAATTCAATTATTTTTATGTAAATATGGGATTGTAGATTCTCAAAGATTTTTAAAATATGATAGAATTACAGAGATCACAAATTTGAATGTTAGAATTACTGAAAGTCCATATATTTATTCTTATATTATTGTTTTTCTTTTTCGTAGTCAGGAATGGAATGTGTTTGTAATTAATCTATCTACTCATATAAGGCCGTGCAGCTCTGTACACCTCTTTTTAAAGTAAAAATAGTTATATGCTTGATTAATATTTTTTTTTTTATTTATTATATTTATAATAGCATCACATCATACTTATTATTCTCAATCTCTTAGTTTTTAAACTAAGAAACCTATCATTTTTCATATATAAGATTCATATATCCATGTTATAGTTGGAAAATATTTATGTTCATACTTATACTTAATAAGAACTATCATCTCCAAGAGCATCACACAAAATAGAGCTGCGTGATGGTTCACTGAATTAATAAAATACTATGTACAATTTTTAAATTTTATTAGTATATTCCAGCATCACTTCTATTTTCTATTTTCTGAGATGTTTTAGAAGATAGAGAGATGACCTTTTTTAACATTGGAATGTTATTTTTTTCCAAAAACATTTTTTTTTATATTTTTAGATAATGGATTTTATTAAACAAATTTTTATAATTGTAGAGAGCAAATAGATTTTGTGCATCATTAATTTTGTGGCATTAAACTCATATTCATAATTCTTTTAAATTAGTCCATCGTTATTTATATATTTTATTTATATATTCTAATATTAGTTAATTTTTTATTTCTAAATAATTAAACCCATCAAAACTTATTCATATATTTTAGTATTGGTTCATTTTTTATTTCTTAATAAATCAACTAACCAAAACGTATAGGAGAATTAAACAACCAATTTCTTTAATTTGATATATATCTCCAAAATAATTAAATTAAAAGTAAAAAAATAATAATAAATTTTTGAAAATAATATAAATTTAGGATAAGCATGTTGACTTGTATAGATATGTTGAAAGTAATGGCTGAAAACAAAAATAAAAATCGTAAAAATGTGTTTTTGGTTGATGGATACTAAACAAGAGGTTTGTCATTCCAAACCTAAAACCACATGAGCTACCTCATCCACCACCTAATTGAAAATAATGCTTTAGCCAAATATTTAAGAACTTAATAATCTATGTTAGTAACACACAAACGCATACATTTGATTAAAGTTCACCTATTATATGACATGAGTGTGCTCATTCTTCCATCTACTCACATATTTACTAACTCTCGTTGACCCTCATTTTTGTCTCCCTCTCTTCCCTAATCTCCCGACCTATCTCTCTCTCTGTCTCTCTATCACCCTTAGTTTATCTCTATCTCTCTCCTCCTATGTCTCCCTCCTATCTCTATCTCCCCCAAAGGCGCCCCCTCTCTACACCTTTCTATCACTCCCCATATTTGTATCTCTCTTTCTATATCTCTCTCCCATTCCCTAATTCTTCTTCCTCTCTATATTTTAATTTCCTCATCATCTCTCTACCTTTGTATCTCTCTCTTGCTCACATCATTTATCCCTCTATCCGTCTCCCCATTTCATCATCATCTAGTTTGTATATTAGGTTCTCCCTATGTCTCCATATAATATCCCTCTATTTATATGTTGTAGCGGGTACAACCACCCTCCAATATTTTGGCTCAGATGCAAATTTTGCAGCCTACCTTCGATCATATGATTGATCATCCTAGGTCACTTATTGGTAAACTGATGATTTCAAGTTTCCCTCCTTGAACCTAAGATTTGCCCACCTTCTCATCTTTATGTAACATGTGTCATTTTGAGGCACAAGGGTTGTTGTTTGTTATCCAAAGGGAATGTTGCTTTGCTTCAAGGGAAATAATTTTCGCATGAGTAGTTGTCATCACATAGACATGTTTCACACTCACTTCATGCACTCTTATCATGAAGATTGTGGCATTAAGCAAAGTATGTATTATGCATTATAGATGGTGTATGTTGTGTTACTAAGTTTCCATGTGCGATCATGATCAAGTCCTATCAATGTTTACATATGTATCACTCATCTCACACTTAGCCATTTTCCCGATCAACCTAGCTTCATCTAGCTTCATAGAACTATGCACTTTTCTTATACAACCATCAATCTTCCTCCCTTACTTGCTAAAACCCCATAGTGTACAGAGACACCAACTTCCCTTGCCTATTGAACACACGTAGCCCACAGAGACACCAACCTCCCTTTCCTACTAAAACATCAGAGCCCAGAGAGACCCCAGCAAGCACTGCTCTCGAAAACTACGCAAAGAAGTTAGGAAGCCAACACTACTCTCTAGAAATGTGCAGGGAAGTCAAGCTGCACTGCATTTAGAAATTGCGCAGAGGTGTCCCCCAAGGACCTCATCCTGCAACAATGTCTTATTCCTCAAAACTGCGTAATGTTGTCCAAGTTGCCCTATCTATCTTCCTTGCAGAAACTACACAGACAGGCCTCCCAAAGCCTCATTCTGGTAGCAGTCACTGTCCACTGAAGTTGCATAGATCTACCTCTCTATGACTACAAGAAAAGGTGTCATGCTGAAATTGCTTCCAAGGAGTTGAGGAGAAGGACCAAGGAACCAAGTAATGGAAAAGATGAGGACTGCATACAAACTTTGTCAGATGCGTGATCATCTTGAGGGTAAGTATGGTAAGTAAAGAACACCTTTTGAGGTACACCTCTTAATTGATTTTACAGGACCACTTTTCATTGTCCTATCAACTTGTCCTCAGTAACATGCATGTGCGGAAACATGAAAAGTTCTTTTATGTCTTTCTTCTACATGTCTTACTTCCTTTTCACTTGTTCGACCAATTATAATCTTCAGCATGTTGATTTCTATGTCATGCTTACGCCCTCATTCTAGTGGTGTTTAAGGTTGTGTTTTAGTTCTGTTCACTATGTAAATATCTATTGAACTCACACACGATGTTGTAAGTACTGTCGCACAAGTTTTGTCGCATTCATTCAACGATCTATTACAAGTGTTGCTCTTGCCGCTGGCATCGTCGGTCAGTTACACTTAGTGTATGTTGTCTTGATTCTTCAAGTTGTCTTGTCATCAAGTCAGGTTGAGTGTGTGTTTCCAAGGTCATGCATGCAAAAAGTCACTTGTTCACACACTTAGTCATTTTTTTGAATTTATGTCGACCGAACCACCATTTAACAGACAGACCTTCATTAAGAAGCGCTGCTTAGTTTTAGATCTTAGTGATCATGTACTGCTGCCTAGAATTGCATAAACATTGAAGCTTCCTCCCAAGTAGTGTACACTACAAAATCCTGGAATCGACTCGACTAACTGCCACCTAGAACAATGCAAAAGCTTCCTAGCAAGCCATATCAATATGTGCTACCTACAAGAAATCAACTAAGCCTCCAACTAGTCAACCAGAGTGTTTGGCTGAGTAGTGACCTCGGGTCTCACTACCCCAAAACATTGCGCAAAATTTGCCAAGCATGCCCACTTCTGCTGAAAGAAGAAACTATGCAAACATGCTGGATAGACACCCACTGCCTGTCACTACACTGCCCTAAAAAACTGTGTAGTTTTTCCAACTAGTCACCCTGTTCCTGCTGCTCCTCCTCAAAACTGTGCAATTTTCATGAGCAATATCCCAGCTACACAACATATGGCTCAGCCTAGAAACTATGTAGGGATGTCCAGCAGGATAGCCTCCTAGCTCTATGCAGTTTTTGACAGTAGCCCGCTACCAACTCCCCGAAGAAATTGCATAATTTTTTCCAGCAGCCCGCTGCCAGCTCCCCTGAGAAATTACATAGTTTTTGCTGCTAGTATCCCCCTACTGCTTGCACTATCTCCCTCAACAATTACATAGATCCGCCCTGCAACTGAGCGAGATCCTGGAGATAGTCACTTCTGATCTAGACTGCCCATCTCAGCCTCCTAGTGAACTTTGTGCAATCTTCATGGACAGTGCCATGAGGCTGCATCGCGGATTGAAATTTTCCTTACTTAGTTTCATAGCCTTGTCCTCTCTCTCAGTCACCTGTATGAGAAAGTGAAAGACAATGCATCATGGTAGACTAGGAGATTTCTGGATTTGATGTCATCTCGTCATGAGTGATTGCAGATATAAGTACATGGATGGGACATGTCGCATCCAAAAACAATATGAAAAAGGAACGCATGCAAGGAGACTTGTTCGCAAGTGAAAAAACACATAGAGCATGAAAAGGACAAGCGAAAGAGAGACATGCACATGCCTCATCAAGCGAACACCAAGACCATCGAAGACTCTACACACCTTGTCATGTGAAGGTGAAGTTGTGATACACCATGAGCATATCCATCACTCAGCATCACTTCAGCTCAAGATGCACACCAATAGCAGCATGAACATACCAACTTTGTCATGTTGAGTCATGTCATGAGTCATCTTGGCTACATCATTACCGTGGGTCATACTATTGTAATAAATGTAATGTAACGTGGAAGTCCAAGACACCCACATGTAAATCTGAAGAGTCATGTAAAGTTGAAGAGTCATGTAAGTCAAACAGTCATGAGGGAAGTCGAACAGTCACAAGGGACATTTTTACCCTTGGTTATAAATACCCCTCATTTGTACATGCAAAATAATTTTCACCTTGGCTCCTCGCACATAGCCTTGAGAGTCTATAATTGTTTTTTTAAGGAGCAAGAGGTGGCTTCAATGCCCCGCTATCAGGGTTAGTGATGCAATGGTGTATGGATGTGTCTTCGAACTTTTGCTTGATTCAGAAGCCTGTTAACAACCGAGCACGGTTTCAGACATGCATTTTTTTTCTTGTAAGAATATTCTTTGGACATTTGTAATGCATGTTGCTTTAACTTGTATTAAGACAGTTGAACTATTTCAATTGTTCTAATACATATTCTTATGAAAATGTGTTGCATAAGTTGTCAATGTTGTCTCACCTATGCGGCCTATCCCATCGGACACTCGACAAATTCATTCTTGTAAAGTTATTATAACACCCATCGCACTTGTGTGGATTATTTCATTGGGTGTTGTGCGTGCTATTTTTTCACTTTGTTTTTGTGATTGTCACATCCATGTGGACTACTCCAGTGGAAGTTGTGCATGTCATGTTGTGTTCTGTGTCTCTAGCAAATTTGGGACTATTCCCTTTCAACTTGAGACTCACATCCACTATCTCCCTCTATAGTGAAATAAATTTGACACAAGTGGAACTAAGCACGCACTAGGCACATGAACCTCGCTGTTCAAAGACAAAGCAAACCACTCTCATGTGCTAATAAGCATGAGCCAAGGAATAAATTTAAGATAATGGCAATCGGGCCATCGTACCGGATGGGACTCCTACACCAAATGGTGTCAAGTCTATTTTGGAATTCAGACTAGGGAGATCCCCTGAATGTTGGTGGGTCTAGCACCATCAACACTATAATTTTTCATATCCCCCTCTCCCTATTCCTCTCCTCTTCACTCCATCTCTACACCTTCTCTCTTTTATGTAGACTTTCTCTCTATCCTTCTCCCCTTTTCATTTATTTATATCTCTATCACATCCTCCTTCTCTCCCAAAATATCCCTCCCTCGTATCCCCAATATTAATCCTTTTCTTCCTCTCACTATCCATTTCTCTCTTTGTCCTTACCTCTCCCTCATATATCCCTTTCTATTCACTTTGTTAAGCCCCCATATACATCATTTTACTTGCCTCTTTATGTTGATGTATTCATCCTATATCCCCCTCTCTCACCTTCACTAATTTTCCCTTTCTTTAGTACTAAGTCCCCCACTCCCTCTCTCTCTCTTTCCTTATCCCTTTGTCTCTCTCCCTGCCATTTCACTTTCCTCTTGTCCCTATTTATTCTCTCTCTCCTCTATTTATTATCCCATACGTTTTATATCTCCCACTACACATCCTTATTTTTATATGTCTACCATTTTTTGTATTTTCTCAACGCTCTCTCTCTCTCTCTCTCTCTCTCTCTCTCTCTCTCTCTCTCACACACACACACACACACTTATTGTATCTCTCGATCCTATATCCATTTTTCCCCTCACCCACTCTCTCATTCTATGCTTGCATGTCTCAATCCCACATCCCCATGTCCCTTTCTCTCCCTTCCTCTACCACTTTCATTTCTTTTCTAAGAGTTACCATGATCCCTGCATCTCAACCCCCCCCTTCTCCCTATCCCTTTCTCTATCTATGCTTATTTATTCCCCCTATATCATTATCCCTCTGTCTCACTAAGGCCCCTTCTCCCTCGCAAATTCCCCAACTCCCTCTCGCTCTCTCTCCCTATGTTTCCCTCCTCTCTCTCCCCTTGGATTATCTATTGTCCTTTCCCTTTCCCCTTCTCTATCCCTACCTTTGTTTCCCTCTTTCTCTCTTTCTCCATGTTTCCCTATTTCCCCATCTCTCTTTCTATCTCTCTCCCTTCCCGCATCTCTCTCTCTCCCCCATGGTATATCTCCCTCCAATATCCCTCCCTTTATCTATCTCTCTCTCTCTCTCCCAATATCAATCTCCTTCCTAGATCCCTCTCTCTCTCTTAATATAACCATCATATCTCTTTCTCTTTCCCCCCTAAATTCCCCCTCTCTCTACCCATTTCTATCACTCCTTTATCCATATCCCTCTTTGTATCTATCTCTCTATTTCCCTATTCTCTCATTTCTCCATCTTCCTTTAACTATCTATCTCTCTTTCTTACAACATCTATATCCATTCTCTCTCTCCGTGTGTCTCCCTCTTTCTATCTCTCAAGCCATTCCCCATTTCCTAACCTCTCTATATTTATATGATTATCTGTCTCTTCCTTCTCCCCATCTCTCACTTTACCCCATATGTCTCCCTCATATATCCCTATGTTCTCTTTACCTTCCCAAATGTGTGTATCTTTTTTATATACCTCTATTTATTTCTCTCTCTTTGCCCTACCCCTATATTCCACCCCATCCCTCTCTATCTCTACCCTTACCTCTCTCCACTCAATTTTCGCTTTATCTCCATTTCTCTCTCCTTATCTCTCCACCTCTCAATTTTATCTCTCCCTCCTTTAAGGTTCCCTTGTCTCCCTCTACTTTTGTGTCTCCTTATTCAAATCTATCTATGCAGCCATTCTTCCCCCTTATTTCGCTCTCTCCCTCTCAACTTGTCTAATTCTCCCATCTCTTTCTTTCTTTCTCTCCCTCTCTCCCTAACTCCACCCACTCCATATCTCTCTCTCTCTCTCTCTCTCTCTCTCTCTCTCTCTCTCTCTCTCTCTCTCTCTCTCTCTATCAATGTGTCTCTAATATTCCTCTCTCTATATACACGAAGTGGAACTTCATACAATGATACCTTATAAATAATATCAACACTAATAAAAGTCTCCCTTTTACACTATTTTTTTAGCTTGATTCTTGTACCCTTATTTACCTATCGTAATGAATATGGGCTTGGTTGATCTTGAGCCTCCAATATTATTTTTTTGACTAGCTCTAATGGCATGAGTTTCACTTGTGATATTGAGTTGCACAAAACATCAATTACAGTTTTCTTAACTTATAGATATATATGTGATAATTTTTCATCTTCTTTTCTTCATAATGAAAAGATACTAAGATTCACCCCCTTTAACACTGACATGGAAACAATACTCGATCAACAATTAAATCTACTTTCAGGCTCATTACTTCAATATGTTTATGATATTTTTCTTCTTCCTATCCTTCTTCCATTTCTTTAATTTGGGTTATGTGAAGGTACGAATAGGGTTTGAAGCAAACGATGTTTAGAGTGGGAGGAAACAAGGATTCCTCATAGTGGAATATCGTAATAGACAATGGTAAGGGGTTCATGGTAGATTTTGGGTTTACAACAAAAGGTGTGTGAGGAAACAACTAAGGAGTGGTTGGACTATGTAACCTGGGTGGGAATGGTTAGAGAAGAGATAATGATATAATTGTGGCAGGGAATCAAATAGACCAACAACAATAGAAGAATTCAAAAGGGACCACTGGGTCCTGTAAGCCCAAAACAATGTTGATCCAAATGAAATTAATCATCAATGCTTAGACACAAACCTTTATAGATCACATGCCATCACATGCACATTTATAGGCCTATAGCCAATAGAATAAAAAATATGTAATTATATCAAACACTACTCGAAACCAAAAGGGGAGATTGAGTTGCATTTGGGGTCAAATGGTCTCTTTACTGTGCTCTTTGTGAATATGGAGGATAGAGACCAAATCTTTGAAGACGGTCCCCACTTCTTTGCATCAGTTGGACTGTACATGTTGTCGTTGATGGAAAACTTCACCTTAGAAAAGGAGACATTCACTAAAGTCCCACTTTGGGTGAGGTTTTACTCACTACCTCTTGATTACTGGCTACCTTTGGCCCTAAAGCTCATATGGGATACAATGGGAAATTTTATCAAGATATCAAAGGATTTACTATAGGGAATATACACATTGTATGGAAAAATATGTGTGGAAATGGATGTTTTCGGTGCCCTTCCTTAAGAAGTAAAACTAAAATTTAGTGATGAAATATGTTTACAGTCCGTTGATTATGAGAATATCCCCTTTATGTCCATATGCTTTCATAAACATGGCCACCTAATGCAGGAGTGCTCTCTGAATAAATCTAAAAATAAAGGGAAAGAACCAAAAAACAATGATGTGGATGTTTTTGTGAGGCCTAACTCAAGTTGACAAGAAAATTGAATACAGAAATAGAGAAATCAAGGAGGAAGAAAATCCTAGAGGAATAGTATTGAAATCTTGTGAGAAGAGAACCACCATACTGAAGAAGTAAAAATTGAGGAACACGTAGGAGGTAAAGAGGAGGAAATTTTGCAACAAACAGAAGATATTGGGAAAAACTTGGACATACCAAATTTCTCAAAAGACTTTAAAGGAGACGTCAAGATGACCCCAAGCGAATTGGATACAAAGGAGGCAAATATGAAGGAATTAGTTAAAAGAGAAGGAATTGACCTTCAAACTATGGTGGAAGAAGAAATAAAATAGGGATTGAAATCCATCCCAGCAAACCAAATGGATAGGATCCAATATATGTACTTGATGAGATAAGAGGCTAGATTAAGAGGCCAAAAATGTCCACATAAAAACATATTATAGATGGGAGTTAAGGAGTGGGGATCTTAGACAATATTAGTGCCATAGAATGTCCACCGGAAAATAGGAAGGAACTCTAAAATCATAGCCCTCTAGGAGCTATGAGCCATGTTGATTAACTCATGTAAGATGATAGCATTAATATCTCAACCCAATAATCATAGTTAATCATGAAATTTTTAACATAGAATGTAAGAGGCATAAATAGCTTCAAGAAATAGCAATTGCTTAAAAATAAGATTAAAATTGAACAAGGAGACCTTATTTTCTTGTAAGAAACAAAGTATTCTACTGAAAATATTATGGATGTAAGTAGGAAATTGGTTAGGTATGTTAAGATTATGAAAGTCACAGTGCAAGGTTCTGCTAGAGGATTGGCGACCTCATGGAACCCCTAGGCCCTGAATTTAGTTAATGTAGAAGCGATGAGATCCTATTTAGCGATGGAGATCTTGGTTATAGGGGTTCCAAGGTGTCTTTTGTTTACGAATGTTCATGTGCCTCAAAGGATATAGGAGAAGATTAATTTCCTTCAACATATGAAAGAGATTAGAAACAAAAAATGAAACCTCCCTTGAATTTTGGGACGAGATTTGAACATGATAACCTCCCTATCAAATAAAAAGGGAGGTCAAATGTACAAAGATAGGGATTTCAGATATTTTAATAATTTCATCGATGAAGTTAATCTGATTGACATGGAAACTATCAATGGTTTCTTCATCTACAGTAATATGCACAAAGGGAAGTGCCAACTAACGTCTAGGATTGAGAAATTTTTAGTTTCGGAGGATCTGCTAATAATACGAATAGATATGGAAGTAAATATCCTCCCCTATGTAGGATCATATAATTTTCTGGTGATATTAATGACCATGATGTTAGTTACCCCTAAAAATAGACCATTCAGATTCGAGGATTTCTATCCATACCGTCCCACTTTCATGGAAAATATCAAACAAAAGGGTATTGGAAGGAGATGGAAAATAGAGGATATTGAGTTGCTGACTATGTGGGAGGAATGATGTAGACATGAGGAAATTATATGGAGATAGAAATAACATGTGCTATGAATTAGGGAAGGTGAGAAGAGAAATTTCTTTCTCCATTCAATAATTGAATAAAGAAATTTCAATTGAATCCTCAGGATTAAGGATGAAAGGTGACACACCTATGAAGCACATCAAGTTATTGTACAAGTCTTATTTCAACACTTCCAAAAAATTGTAGAGGAGCTACAGTTGAATAGGATAGAGGACATCCACAAAATAGGAAAGCACATCCCTAAGTTGATTACGTAAGAGCATAATAAGAATTTAAGCAAGTGTGTCTGGATGGAAGAGGTGGCCCAGGAAGTAAATGACATGCCTAATACTAAAGCCACTAGTTTGGATGGATTTATTATTGACTTATTTAAAGAATGTTTGGAAATAGTTAAAAATTACTTAAATGAGGTGGTCATTAATTCTCAAAATTTAACAACCATCCTAAAATCTATAAATTCGACATTTATTACGCTCATACCAAAGGAAGAGAAGGAAATCACTCCAAATAAATTTATTACATCAGCCCTATGTAATGTGTTATACAAGATCATATCCAAAGTAGCATTCAATATGATGAAAATGGTTCTCCCATTTTTTATCTCAAGAGAACAATATGGGTTTGTGGAGGGAAGGAAAATCCTGGACAATGTGATTCATGCACATGAAATTTCCCACTCTATGAAGAGCGATAAATAGGTAGGGATGATTATACAACCATATTTGTCGAAGAAATATGATAAGATAAGCTGGGAGCAAATGGAATCCATGATAGGGAATTTTGGCTTTGATAATCAATGGATAAGTTGGATTATGGATCTGGTTTCATCATCCATTTTCTCAATTATGTTAGATGGATCTCCTTTGAAACCTTTCTTCCCATCTGGAGGAGTTTGAAAAGGGGAACTTATGTCACCTTGTTTGTTATAACGATGTAAGGCTTGGGGTGAGCAATCTCTACTGCTAACAAAGAAGGGAGATATAAGGGACCTTAATCTACATGAATAATGTCAGGATACAATGTATCAACAATTTTTTGATGATACCGTGTTGCATGGTATTCCCACTATAAATAAGGATAACTCTTTTAAGCTCATCTTAGACACTTTTTCATTAGCCTCAAGTATGGAGATAAATAATTCTAAGTCCATGATTATTTTCTTTAACATTCACATTAATATCTAGAGAAATTTTAGTACTATCTTAGGTTTCCAAAGAAAATACCTCCCACAGAAATACCTTGCGGTCCCTCTAATGGTTCATGATTGGAAAAAATATAGTTGGGAAAAGGTTATCTCAAGCCTTGAGGACAGGGTAAAAGCATCAACCATTAGGGCCCTGAATGTGGTTGGCTGTGTTGTACTCACCAAGGTGGTGCTAAAAGTTATTCCAAGTTACATGTTATATATCCTCCCAACCCGTAAGGGAGTGCTACAAAGCATTAACGATATCTAGAGGAACTTCCTTTGGCATGGGGAAGAGGAAAAAATATAATGGGTGCTAGTTTCTTGATATACAGTTTGTAAATATTAAGATGTAGGAGGTCTTGGTCTTCAGGATCTGGAGATAACTTATAAAGAAAATGGAGAAAAAATATTGGGGAAGTGGTTAAAAGGGGGTTAAAAACGATGGGCAAGGCTATGGAAATCTAACTATGAACCTAATTTCAACACAAAATACCTAGTCCTCTTCTCAGACTCTACTTAGGGGTTGAAAATTTGGAATTTAGCATGGAATACTAGAGATATAATACAACAACATTTCATCTAGGAAATTAGAAATGGAAGGGAATACCTTTCCTAGGATGATGCATGGAAGAAACATTCTAAAGTAAATAGGGATGAATGGCATCCCATCCAAGAAATTACATAGAATTAAGGTTACAAAGAAGTCTACCAAATTTAGGGAACGAGGATTGGAAATAAGAAATGGAGATGTTGGAACCTTACTATTTTTCAATAATCAAGCCAGAATGACTAGGTTGTTCGAAGTTTATAAGAAGAACTAAGCAAAATAAGGTTTTTTTTAATGAGAAATAGGACCACCTAAGATGGGGGAAAAAAGTAGCGGAGTTCAATATTAAGGAATCCAAAGTATATCCTAGTAATGGGTACATTGGTATAATAACCCCTCATGGAGTAAATTATGGATGTCGGCACATTGGTCAAAAATCAAAATTTTCCTATGGTTGATTTTGCACCAAAAGGTTCTAACCTAGGACAATCTACCCAAGAGATGATTTATAGGAGCTTCATCGTGTTGCCTCTATAAAAATTTAGAAGAGAATATTGACCATTTATTGAATGTCTCTCCTCTGGATGACTCTCATCTGTAGGAAAATGTGTCAGAACAGGGAAACTATATAGGGAAAATAAGGAAATGGAGATCAAAGTATACAAAAAACGTGGCAGTTAACCTCACCTGTAATTTGGTATCAATTTTCATCCTTTGGGCAGTGTTTAAGGAGTTCAATAAATGAATATTTCGTGATGATAAGCTCCCCGTGGATATCTTAGTGGAATAAATAAGGCATCAACTAAAAGAAACAGTAATTGGTGGAGGAACTCAACCTTTAGAGGAACAACCATCCACCTAGCAAGGAAGAATTTTGAAGTATTTTGATCTGAAATACTTGAGTGTGCATGGTCAATGGCTAAGAGAATACCATATCCAACAATGATTCACGATTTGGTTGGCTCCCGTCAAGGTTTCCTTAAGTTCAAATTTGATGGTGCATTGAAAAGAAACCCTGGCAAAGAAGGGGATGAAAGAGTTATACGAGACTCACTGGAAAAAATATGTAGAGTACATTTCATAAACATGGGGCATGGTTCAAACAATGTAGTAGAATTACATGCCCCAGAGCACATGATGGAATTGTTTGTTTGGGAAGGAATGGTAAAAGCCACAGTCAAAGGAGACACTTTGTTGGGCATCGAAGTGGAACATAGGCTTCAATGTGGCGTAGAGATTAGAAAAGTAACACGCAATTGGTGCTAGGCCTAATTAATTAAATGCATACAAAAAAATTTGGAGATGCTAAAAACTGTGAACTTCACCCTAACCTAAATATCAACAAATGCACTCGTAGAGAGGTTGGAAAATGAATGGGTAGGGAGAATTTATATGCTAATCGACATGGCATAGGAGGATCTATCATATGGTTAGCTAAAGGGTGAATGCCATAAGTTGGAAGAGAGAAATAATTCCACATCACTAAGGTAGGAAGATAGAGAGGAGGTGGGCCCAAATTAGGACAATGACCCACTTGGTCATGCGAATGAATAAATAATAGTAATGGAAATACAAGTATGGTGTAATCAAGATGTGAGAAGGGACACATTTCTGTAGTGTAAATAAGAAATGATGGTTGATGATAGGAAGGAATGGATTTCCATTGGAATTGTTTCTCGTGCATATTGACTCATTAATTAGAGAGAGTGGTGAAAGGAGTGGGAAGGTAAGACATTAAAAGGGGTGGAATATAGGAGTAATTTAATGGAGATTATCAATTTGTACAGACTGAAAAGAGTGGTGAATGATAGGGAGAGTCCCCATAGCTACACATAAATGAATAGTAACTTCATTGGTAGGTCAACGATACCAAAAAGGTAGAGGGAAAGTACTCAATATTCTGTAAGCAAAATCACGTCATTGATATCGCCTTTAAATTGGGCTTTAGGGATAAATATTTTTTACCTAAGAAAGAACCTATAAATGCTTTGGGAATGTGAGATTGATATGGTAGTTCGAGTGAGGGTAATCAATTTTTTAGGGAGTGAAATGGGCATGGTTCTAAGTGCGGGGGCTGGGTTGAAGGGAAGACACTAGGCTGATGCACAGGGCATTCGTTCCAACAAGAGGTCACACACAGACATAGTGTTGAGGGATGTTTCTTTTAATTACCATGTGACAATGTAATATAAAGGAAAGGAGATAGTTGAGGTCTGGGAGAATGAGGTTGAAAGGTAGTGAAGGGTTGTCCTAGATAGAAAAATTGAGGAGGAAGTGGATTGGATTATCTATACTAGGAAATCCAGAATATGAATGACTATGTATCATAAAACTTTAGAGACTGTGTGGCATGTCAAGATTATGGTGGGAATCTACAAGTGGAGGCACTGGAGGAGAGGGGTCAGAAGGAAACTTGAGACAAAGATTCAGTTAAAGGATATCAACCAACACTTTAGTGGAATTGAAGAATTTCTAAAGGGTTTGATGAATATAGAAAGCTTGCAGGTTTGTAGAATTGGGGATATGAATACTATGTTTTCAATATATATTAAGTATATTCATATTGTGGTTATCACATTGGGAAAAGGAAAAGGGTCGCTGGCCTATTTGAGGAAATTAAAGGTTTGTGAGGCCAATGGCATGGGATCCTATCCACTAGCTGCTCCAATAGCTCCGACAACGACTCTTGTGGAATATCTACACACAGGACCACAGGCGGTATCAATCGAGTAAATTAGGTTTGAGCATGGGTAAACCTTCTTTCAGTTGATCATGGTGGCAACTAGTTTTCTTATTAATATTGGTCTTTTTTTATAGGCAGTATAGTATTTCTTTTATTAAGTCTAGGTCTAGAGAACAAAGTTAGCAAAATACTCAGATAGACATAAACGCCAATAGTAGTAGTAGGAAAAGTCAACCTTTTGAGCCGTATAAGAGATATCAGAGACAGAAAAGGATAATGGTATGCCTGGGTAAGAGCGTGATCAAGACAATATCTTTCTATAGCTGGTCTAGTTTCCAATCTAGCGGACCAACAACTATTTTTGTACTTTATGATTGTTTAGTAATATAACGAATCTCTATTGACTTACAAGAAAAAATATTATTTCGTTAATTTCAAAATAAATTGTTAAAAGTTTGACTTCTTTTAAATTCAATAGCTATAAAATTAAAATGAGTTCAAGGTATTATTTCAAGAGACATATCCTATAGTCTAATATGAAAAAAATGGATAATTTATAAAGGGTTAAATCTAGACTATATACATATATAATTAATTGAAGTATTCGATAAATAAAATAAGGAAAAATTAAATATATATTTAATTAATTTTAACTAAAAGATATCAATAATATGTCAGCGTATTATTTGCAATGACACACGCAATTCTTAGTATGAGGGAAACATGTAATTTCTTCTATTCTTAGTATAGATTTGACATATAACATTTTTAAAAGGAATCATCAATACAACTCAAATATTTCACTTTTAGCCATAAATAAAATATTATGATGTTGATACGAGGTAACATAATTTTATATGAAACATATATCAACAAATAATACGTTTATATACAGATTCCTCCCCTCACTCAAAACACTAACTCTCTCTATCATAACTCAACTTGGATATAAATTACCCTAAATATATTTCATATTCATCTTCCTCATATTCAGCTTCCTTTTCCTCATATTCATCGTTCCCTCATAAATCTCTATTTTCCCTCTCCTTCCATAATCCTTCCATTCCTTCCTTAAATTTCCCTAACTAACTAATCATCACTATAAGAATAATATACTAATATCTAGTTAATATTTATTTAATAATAACTAGTAATCCTTACTAATAAGAATATCACACGGTCAATTACAATGAATCTCTTCCTCCTCATTTATTCCCCTCCTTTATAATAAATCATTATTATTAATTTTATATTTCATCATTTTTTTTAAATGATTATTCTTACTGTAAGCTTAATTTGCTATAATGTTTATTTATCTAGTTAATATAATAATTATTATATTATTAAGTTAGTTTCAATATTAGTATTAATTTCTTCCAATAATGATGATAATTAATTCTTATGATAATATGACAATTATTAAATTTATTAATTGGGCAATATCGTAAATAGAGATTTATTAATACTTATTATTATCTTTTAAAATTTCTATTTCTAATTTATTTCCATTAATTTTTTATTTCTCTATTATTATTATTAATTAGGTTATCTCGTGGGTCATTTATCATCTTTGTTTTTACTGTTTATTCCCTTCTTCCTTCCTCTTCTCTCTTTCCATCGTTTATTCCCTTCTGCCTTACTCTTCTCTCTTTTCACCCCTTCCTCCTTACTCTTCTTTGTGGATTTGTCTTAACAATGAGTCTTCTTGTAGACTTTAAATGGATTTGTCCTAAAAATGAGTCTTTTTGTAGACTTGAAACATTGACATTAAAAATGACTACTATGGTTAATATTCTGAATTCTCATTCTCTCTCTCTCTATGTATATACTTTGGAGTGGATGTCTAATTGTTTTACTTTTTAAAAATATGTCAATATAAACCTCAAATGAAATATTTAAATATTAATATTAACTTATATATTTTATTATTATTATCATGTTTAGTACCAACTTCCTTCCCTATATATATATATATATATATATATATATATATATATATAACTCTTATTCTAAATGAAGGGGAATGTTTAATTCTCTCTATATATAGAGATATTACATTCATCTTAATGTGGGGTATATGAAGAGTGGGGAGTGATTAACTCTTTCTAGGAACAAATCTTTATTCCACATTTTCACTTTTAAACAGGTTTGTACCTATACATATTTGATCTTTCTTAAATACTCAATAATCTAGTGTTACAACCAAAAGATTCCTACATCCATTACACCATCCAATAATAATTTTAAATAAGTTATAGTCTAATATGTCCATGCTTTTGCTTCCTTTCTCGAATATTTTTTTCTCAATTTTAACCCAAGAAGGGCTTCTTGGAATCACAATTTAGAGATACAAAGCCCCACAAAATTAACATCACACAGATTTTTCAATGTAGATAATTTAATTATGCATCCTAAAACATATTTTAAACAGGTGTTGCGGGGAAGCTTAGTCCTTGTCACTCAAGTTAAAAAATATGTTATGAGAAAATTACATAAAAAATTACAGCCTACATTGGTCAATGTTATCCAAATTACTAATGGTTAACGAGAAATAAAAATTCATAATCTCCCTTTGGGAATAACTAATAAATTGTGATTTAAATTTCCTAGATTAATTATTTACTCAAACACATGGACTTACATAAATTTTGATACCTAGCAATCAATATTAATTCTACACATTTATAATTTTTGTCTTACATAAATATTAAAAAAATAATAAAAAAAAATAATTTTTTTAGCAAAGTTAAAAAAAAAAAAAAAAATTAATATTCATATACAATTTTATATCAACCTATACTTAAATAATAATTCAATATCATCTATCCAAAACTAAATCATCCTATCCTAAATTTATAGAAAATCAGACTGAAAATGTCAAACAAACCTTTAGGGTAGTATTGTGGGTTTTTATTTAATGAAGTCCATGTATGTGACCATATATTCGACATGACAATAATGTTACCATTATAATAATTTATATGCAACCTAGAAATTGTAACTATCTCATTATTTCCAAGCAAGTAGGCAAAGGTATATTAAAGTAATTTAAATATTATTTCAATTCTATATTGTCCATCTCCTTTATTGAGTTTTCGCCGTGGCTTTACGGTTACCTGTATTTCCTCTACTTTCGAATTATTTGATTATATATGTAGCAAGCAGCTCCACGTGAGGCTTAATCGAAAGCTGTGTCGGAATGTCCCGGCAACAATAGACTTAAAAAGTAATGAAGGCGCACGGCCCATTGTTCTCCCCTCTAAGGATGCAGTTTGTGATTTTGGATTTATATGGGTGGCTAGACTGAAGGAAGATAAGTAAGTGAACAATACTTTGAATCATAAAACTTAAAAACTCGTAACAAGGCCTGAGCTTGGGTTTTAATACACAAAACCCTTTATACATTAATATTGCATTCACTAGATTGTATTTGCATTCACTAGATTGTATATGACACACACTAATTTGCAAATACAAACATAGAAAAGGAAAAGGTGACCACCCTAATATAAAGTGAGCCCATAAAAAGGAATAATGATACTACCTCCATTTAATTTTCTCCATGAATATCAAAGAGAAAGACTTGGTTGGCTATTGGAGGTTATTCCATCACCCATCCATGTCTAATATATTAGTTTTATTAGATTAATGAATTAGAAAAACTCCAAGTTATATTCTTAAATCAAAATAAAAATTTAACATAAATAATATCTTGAAAATTTACTTATTTATATTATTATTAAAAATATATTAGATTTAAACTAAGTTTAATGTTATTTAAAATGGTGATCCAATTATAAAAATACAAACTAAGGAGTTTATGGAATATTATTTATAAATCATAAAATTTTATGCAGATGTCAAAATTATATGATATCTTACTTTATATCAATTACTAAAGTTTATTTTATATTGTATGATATATGAGGATTTTATATTGTATTAAATATAAGGATTTATAATATTTAGTTTAATATTAATTTTATAGTATTAGTTTTATAATGTAGATTTTTTTAATATTAGTGTTTGAATTTATAATTTATAATAATAAATTTCATATAAGAGTTTATAATATTGGGTTTATAATATTTAAATTTAAAATAGTGAGTTCTAATATATAAAGTTCCATATATGATATATAATATTAAAATTTATATTAAAATTTATAATATAAAATTTATTATATATTTTTATGATATAGAGTTTTTAATATTCAAAATTTATAATATAGGGTTTTTAATATCAGTATTTAGAATATAAGAGGTTTAATATATAAGATTTAATAGATGTATAATATTTAATTTATAATATAAAGTTTTTAATATATAGTGTGTAATTTTAATAGTTTTAATTATACTATTGATGAATTTAAAATTACTCGTTGAAATTGAATTTAAGATTATTTACATAATTATTATAATTATATAATGATTAATATTATTATTAATATTGATATTAATTTTATTCTATACATCCAATAATGTAATTGAAATACTGGTATATTAATTGATTTTTATTTTTATAATTAATAACTAGAAATGTATTTTTTTTGTAAGTTAGTAGAGAATACTTATATTACGATATAAACATAGATTACAAAGAAGGCAGTTGCTCTCCCATATTGGAAACTAGATCAGTTTCGGAAAAACAATGCCTTAACCACACATTTAACGAGGCATTCCTTAAGGTTTTCCTATCTCTAATATCCCTTATATTTTTCAATAAAATGATTGTAATTACCACTTTTAATTATTGATCTATTGCTAATTATCAGTATGTCTACCATTTTTTCTACACATTTTGGATCCATGGACCTGAATTTAATAAAATAACTATTATCCTTCCTATGGATCCATGTAATACAACAAAACAAAAGAGAGTCCAATGCCATAATGACTTAACAACAATTATTATTGTTGTTGCCCCTGCACCTGTATCAGTCGTAGCAGTTTCTCCCACACCTACAGTTGTTGTCAATATCATCCCCACTACTTGGGTCATTTGTTGATGACTGCCTACAATAATAACCTCTCTAACATGATATCTTCTCAAATGAGCCTGATCTCCTTTTTCATCCCCGAGTGAGATATCCAAACTATGGAAGTATTTGAGGTATATGGAAAACATCTTGTACATGTCTCCAATCTTGTCATCCTGCAATTGTTCTATATTCACCACATGCTTGAGAACCTACTCAATAACTCTCAGTCTCTGATCGATCGCCTTCAACTAGATTTGAGTCTCAATTTGCCTCCTAGTTTGCTCCACTTCTGCCTCCGCTTGTTGCTTCCCAACTAGAGTTTTGACATGCCACACTGTCTCCAAGGTCTTATGCTACACCATCATTGTAACAACCTTTGTAAAAAATCCATGTAATAAAGTTAATGAAGGAAAAATAATAACCATGTTCATGGGACACGTATTTCAAGATGAATATTGGGCAAAAGAACATAGTGATGGGGATCACTTGTGATTAATTAATGGCTATGGAAATTGGTAAAGGCAGTGGTAAAGGATTTTGAAAGACAACGTGGCAATAATTGGCATTTTATTTATGAAAATGATGAAAACTAGGAGAAAATGGAGGTCAAAGGTCACAGGTTACATGTGAGGTTGAAAATGAAGGAAAATGATGGAAAATTGAAGAAAATATAGGCCTCATTTATAAAAAGGCTTTTGAGGATCAACTTGCAACATTTTTCCACTTCAGTTTTGGAGCTCTCATTTTTCTAGTCTCTCTCTCTCATACTCTTGGACACTTAGATTTTTCTTGGAGCACTCTTGAAGGAATGTGCCATACTTAGAGCTTTGGTGAAAGAAGGAAAAGGAAGAGTAGCAAGGCACTAGAGGACATTGGGATCAAAAACTACATCGTGTTTCGCTTCTAGGTACCAAGGTGCATGTATGATTTCCTTGCTAGTTTTGGAATGCATGGAATATGCATGTGGTTTCTTGGTTATGATTTGTCATTGACATGGAGGAATTCCTAGATTTATGGTGGATTTTCTCAACCTTTCCATTTCCTAGATAGCCATGGTGTTATGGGTATTACTTTTATCTCTTGGTTGGTTCTCATGTTCCTTTGGCTATGTGTTGAGTTATTAGTTCCTGTAGCCCTGGGTTGACAAACACTTTGGAGCCCTACAACAACTTTGGTTCAATTACTAGTCATGGAGCCTTGGTTGGAACAAACACTTAAGAGCCCTACACAGCTTGGGTAGAGACTAATTTGGTGATGGTTAGTGATGTCCGACCGTGAGGTAGAATCACTAGTTGAGGGTTTAGGTGGTTGGCCTATGCAAGACCTAGTTTTTTTTTATTAGATGTGTTCCATGAGATCCCACATTCATGCTCAGAATATGGCATAGGGGTGACTAGTTGAAAGAAAGAATGAGTTCAACCTAGTCTATGGTCAGGTGGTTCGTGGAAGTCTCGTACTTGGTCGACCTATGCATTCATTAATAAGAGTTCCTAATCCTTAGTATTTTATGTGTAAATATATTGGTTTATATGAGGATTATATGACTATTGTATCGCTATTATTTCTGTGGTTTATGTGCTAGTTATGAGCAGGCTTTGTGATAACGATGATGTACGGCTCTCATAGTGTTTTGATTTGTAAATTAATGAATAATGAATATGTTACCTAATAGATGATAGTGCATATAATGTGATAAGGCATTAATTCTTATTAAATATTCTCAAATAATTATGAGACCCCTATGCTCAGATATGTTGTTATGACATGCAGATTGCATATTTGTGAGATTCTTGACTAAATTCTTGTCATGGCTAGTAGGGGTCCAATAAAGTGTTTGCATTTGTATCATTGTTTCAATGTTAATTTTCATTTATGGAAGTTTCATGAAGTTCTGGGAAGTGGTATGAGTCCTGGCCTTGAAAAAGTGGCACAAAATCTAGGGTCATTGGCTCTGAACTAGCTAAAAAATGGCTAAGTCGCTTACATGCCCTTGTTGTGAGAGTGACTAGAGGGTCCCAGTTGCATGCATGCCCATGTTATGGGAGCGACGAAGGCTCTAAGTCAATAAAATTTTAAGTTGCCTCAGGGTTTGGTCACCTAGAAAGGTTGGTTGGCTCCTGGAGGTTTTGTAGCATGTGTGGAAGGTTAGCTTGGTTTTGTTATGTCGGTTCCATTTTCTTAACTATACAGAAGGAGTTAAATCAAATCATAGTAGCCTCTTTTCATATGTTTACCCCAACGAACTGGTTAACTTGGGTAAATGTGTGAGGAGGGTGTTACAATGGTATGATAAAATGGTTCATCATTTGGACTAGATGGGCGGTGTGTTGGTCATGCCTTCATGTCGGTGGAATATATGTTCTCTATGCTTGTGGTGTATGTGCTTGTTTAATATGCTTGGCGTTGGTCATGGTTTCAATGGTGTCTTGATGTGAAAGTTGGTGGTGTGTTTTTGGAAGTGTTTATCATGAGTATATGTTGGTTATGCACTAGTTATGCATGACAATGTTTGTATGTACTGTGTATGCATGCATGTCATAGATATGTTGATTATGCATATATTGACATGGTTGTAGTTGTCATGAATGAGGTCATGATGTTTTGGTGATATGGTCATGCACTGATGACTAGACTATGGTTAGGATGAAATCTATATCTTGTTATGATTGTGTTTATACATGCATTTGACTAATCTGGTTGATCTTGAAAATTATATATCCTCCCTGAACTATACTGAGGTATGCTAATTATGTTTATATTTTGGTTTAGCTGACATGATATACCTTTCAGGAAGAAAATAAAAAATATGACTAGCAAGATGGTACACTACAGTTCTCGAGACTCTCCGTATGGATAAGATGATAAGAGTGGTGTTGGGAACTATAATGAGTTAACACACATTGAGAAGCTTGAAGGAAGAAATAAGGAGTTGCAAAGAAGATGATTATATAATCATGCAGGAATGGGAGAAGAAAGAACAAGTTAATGCAGTAATCCTTTAGATTTTGTCATAACTGTAGAGATAGGGACCACTTCAAATCAGCCATGAATAGGAGGATAGGACAAATGGGGCATATGGAAGTAAATCACATGATGGGAATAGGTAGAATAGAGATGACATGATCATAGATGGAAAGTTCTTGGATACTTTGGATAAGAGAGGTGATGGAAACACGTACTATTCTAGTTCTAGTCCTAACAAGTATCATGATCATCATCGTTATCATCCTTACAGGAGGAGTGATAGCGGATATTGCAAGATGAGTTCAAGAAAGAAAAGCCACCTACATTATATGGGGAAATGAAGAAGTCACAAGATAAAGAAGAATTGTTTCTTGGTATGAATAAGTTCATTAGGTTGTTTATTACTGACAAAACATGAATGTTATTATAACAACATTCAGTATTAAAGGTAAAGAAAATATTTTGGTGGTAAGATATAAAGACTGTCATAGGTATTTATGAAGAGGATCTGACATGGAGTGAGTTTGAGAGACTATTCAAGATGAAGTATCTATTGGAAGAGATACTATGATGATAGGGCAAAAGAATTATATGAGTTGAAGATGGGATCTATGACGATGAGGAGTACACTAGAAGATTCTTGGAGTTACTAAGGTATGTGCCTTACCTCAAGGAGGAGAAGGCTACGATTCAGAGATTCATCAGTGAGTCACTGGTAGCATTCAAGGACATGATTGAGTTTGACGAGCCTAGATCATTGGAGGAGGCCATCTAGGAGCAAAAGCATTGTTTTGAACAATCAAAGCGCAAATGTGAGACTAATACTAACTTGAAAATAATAAAGGACAATGGGTCATGAAAAGAACAAGACCTTAAGGTACATGTAACAAAGAAAATTCAATGCCACCTAAGAAGTTCAATGCATATGGCAAAGGACAGGGTCTTCAGTGTCAAAAAAGCAAGGGTGATGATAGGGAGCCTGTATGGTGTTGGACGTGTGGAGGAGACCATCATAGGAGATATTTTACATAGTATAAAGGTGGTAGAGCACATATCTACATTGCGTAGGATGCACAGAGAGTGGGGAATGTTGGAGAGAGTATTCCACAGATCTATGCAACATTGGAGAATAGGCAGACATATCACTAGGATGGTAAGCTTTGTGATCAAGTAAATTATATTTTGATCGACCCTATATCTAGTTATGGTTATGTTAGTCATAGCCTACATGATAAGTGTGTTGAATAAAGAGGTGCATGCAGAATATTGGTCAATGCATCTAGCTCCACGTACAAATAAGATAGTTCATCATTGGGTAAGACCTTTTGCATTTTAGTTGAATGGCGTACCTAGATCAACACATTTGAATGTATTATCATTGGGATCATATAGTATGTTCTTTGGTATGGATTAGTTTTATTTTCATAGGACTAAAGTGGATTGTTATGAAAAATCCATTGAGCGTTTGGATGATAATGGACAACAAAGAGTCTTGCAGGGTAAGAAAAAGGAAATACCTATTAGAATAGTGACAATTATGCCAACAAAGCATAGTTGTAGCTAAGGGTGTGTATTATTTGCAGTGGATATTTCTAGTAACAAAGGTAAGGAAGTTGATGATGAAAATGTATTGATAAGGTACCCCCTTCTACAACAGTTTTAGGATGTATTTTTGGTAGATATTTTAGAGTTTCCACCCCACAGGGAAGTAGAATTTTCTATTGAGTTGGTACCAAGGGCAGCACTAGCATCAAAAGCACCCTACAGGATGAGCATAATGGAGTTAGTAGATTTAAAGTTGTAGTTGAAGGAAATGCTTGAAAAGAGATACAATATGCCAAGTGTATTACCTTGGTGTTAACCATTGTTGTTTGTAAAGAAAAAAGATGGTACTCCTAGGTTATGTATTGAGTACATTAAGTTGAACAAAGTGACCATCAAGAATAGGTATCTTTTACTGAGGATTGATGATGTGTTTGGTCATTTGAACGGACTCGTAGTGTTCTTGAAGATTGATCTGAGATCAAGATACCATCAGGTACACATCAAAGAAGAGGATATCTACAATACTACGTTTCGGACTAGGTACTTACATTGTGAGTTTGTTTTAGGTACTTACATTATGTGCTTGATGAATAGTGTGCTGCGTCCTTATATGGATAAGTTTTTTATTGTGTTCATTGATGATATATTGATATATTCTTAAAATGAGGAAGAGCATGCCAAGAATTTAGGAGTAGTGATGAGAATTCTAAGAGAGCATTAGTTGTATGCTAAACTTAGGAAATGTAGTTTCTTTCAGAGAGAGGTACACTATTTGGGGCATGTGGTTACCGAGGAAGGCATAGCGGTGGATCCATAGAAGATAAGTGCTATCATGCAATGGGAATCTCCTATAAATGTGGATGAGGTAAGATCGTTTATGGGGTTATAAGGTTATTATAGGAGGTTCATTAGGAATTTCTCTCACATTGTTGATCTGATTACATCACTGTAAAGGAAATGTAAGAAGTTTGAATCGACAGAGGGAATGTGCAACAATTTTGATAAATCCAAGAATTTTGTAATGAATGATCTATTTTTAAGGATTGTAGACCTGAAAAAATAATTTTTTGTATGTACAAATGCTTACAAGAGAGGAATTGGTGGAGTCCTTATGTAGGAGGGAGAGGTAGTATGTTATCAATCAAGGAAATTGAATGAGATGAGCATAATTATGTGACACATGATCTTGAGTTCGCAACGATCCTCCATGACTTGAAGATGTGGAGGCACTATCTACTTGGAAGGAAGTTCATATTGATGAGTGACCACAGTGGATTGATGTATCTATTTGGCCAACCGAATCTGAATTCCAGGTAAGTGAGATGGTTGGCCATGATTAGTGAGTTTGACTTTGATATTAGGTATATTAAAGGTAATAAGAATAGGGTTACATATGCTATTAGTAGGTAGGTCTAGGTAAACCACATAGTAGCTATGAGTTCTTATGACACAGATTTGGAAGATTAGATCTTGCAGGGAGGTCAACATGATGACAAGTACAAGGATCTTATGCGTAGGTTATTATAGAGTATGGGTATAGGTACATGTACAAGTGCAGGTATCAATATATAGGATATATACTATCATCTTATATCATATGGCTTGGTCAGATTTAGGGACGAGACATATGTGCCATACAACAGCGAGCTATCTCATGAAGTTTATCTTGAGGTTATTTCATGCTAAGTCGTATTTAGATCATCGATGATATAAAAAAACGTTGACAATAGTGAAGAATTTTTATTATTATTGAATATGAAGAAGGAAGTGGTCAATTTTGTGGCCAAATTCTTGGATTATCAGCAGGTAAAGGAAAAGAGTAAGCATCAAGGTGGACTGCTACAACCAATTCGAATTCTAGAGTGGAAGTGGGAGGTCATTTCCATGGAATTCATCATAGGTTTTTTTAGCAGATCTAGACAACATGATTCCATCATGGTTGTTGTGGAAAAGCTGACAAATGTAGGGAATTTCATTCGAGTGAAGTGTACATATTCAACTAATGATGTAGCACAAGTATTCACGAGTGATGTAGTGAGGTTGCATGGTGTACTGAAGAATATTGTGTGAGACACGGATGGCAAATTCACTTCTAGGTTTAGGAAAGAGTTATTTTCAAGTTTAGGTACAAAGTTGGCCATCAGCACAACTTATCATCCACAGACAAACGAGTAGAAAGTGAGGCTCAACAGGATATTGGAGGATATGTTGAGGATGTATGTGATGCATCAATAGTGGAAGTGGGAAGAGTACCTTCCACTGGTTGAATTTTCTTACAACAATAGGTATGAGGTATCTTTGAAATGGAAGGTATTGTTTTCAAACAATATATTTATGTTTTAATAGACCCTAGGGCTAGTTTGAGTTATATTGGACCACATGTAGTGGAAAAGTGTAAACTTAAAACTAAAAAATATAAAAATGCATGGCTGGTCCAACTCGCAACTAGAACCAAGAGAAGGGTAACCAGTCAAGTAAAGAAATGTCAACTTGAATTAAATGGCTATTTGACTACAGTGAATTGAAATGTACTCCTGCTAAGATCCTATGATGTATTAATAGGAATGGATTGGCTGGAAAAACATAAAACTATTATAAATTGCTTAAAAAAAGTGACTTGTGAAAATTAGCAAGGACAAATTCAAGTAATTCAAGGGGTTCCAAAATCCATATCAGTTAGGCAGATTACAACAGTGGAGATGTAAATAAAAAAGGGGTGCAAATTATTTCTGGTTCAGGTAGAGATGAGTGAACAATAGGGTGAAAAACCATCTTTAGATACCTTGCCAATTATTAAAGACTATCGAGATGTTTTTCCAGAAGAGATTCCCATATTACCACCTCATAGAGACATTGATTTTTCTATTCGTTTGGTGGCTAGGGCAATCTAAGTGTCTAGGGAACCTTACAGATGAGCCCACCTAAATTATTGGAACTAAAGATGTAGTTACAAGAGTTGTTGGATAAGGGTTATATTAGGCCTAGTGTGTCACCATGGGGGGCACTGGTGTTATTTGTTAAAAAGAAAGATGACACTTTTAGGATGTGCATCGACTACTGACAACTAAATAAGTTAACCATCAAGAATAAGTATATGTTGCCTCATATTGATGACCTATTTGATCAAGTATGGGCGACGGTCATCTTTTTAAACATTGACTCAAGAAAAGGATAATGACAATTAAGGATCAGAAATGGGGATGTTCACAAGACAAGCTTTAGGACTCAATATGAGCACTATGAATTCGTAGTATTTCCATTTAGCCTTACAAATTCTCTGACAACGTTCATGTGCTTGATGAATAACATAGTCAATAAATTTTTAGACATGTTTTTACTGTTGTTTATTGATGATATTCTAATATATTCTAGATATGAAGAGGAACACAAGGAACACTTATTATTAGTATTGCAAACTCTAAGGGAAATTATTTGTTTGCAAATTTCAAGAAACGTGAATTCTATAAAACCACAATACAATATTAAGGCCATGTCATATCTAAGGAAAGATTAGCAGTTGATCCTGAAAAGGTTAAGTCGATGGAAAATTGGGCTGTTCCAAAGGGTGTTTCCATTATACAATCATTTATGGGACTAGCAGGGTAATACTACAGGTTTATAGAGGGATTTTGCATAATCGCCTATCCCATCACCTCATTCCAGAAAAAAGGAACAATGTTTGAATGGACTCCCAAATGTCAGAGTAGTTTGAAAAATTAAAGCGGTTATTTACAATAGCCCCCATTTTAATGCTTGTGGATCCTAACAAAGAATTCACCATTTGGATAAGTTTTGCTACAAGATAAAGTTGTCATAGCCTATGAGTCCAGAAAGTTAAAAAATCCATGAAATAAACTATGTTGTGTATGATTTAGAATTATTTGTTCTCATATATTCCCTAAAAATGTGGAGGCACTATCTATTAGGAAAAAAAATCACTCTAGTGACTGACCATATTAGCTTAAAATATCTCTTTCGTCAACCAGATCTAAACATAATACTAGCTATATGGATGGTGTTCCTTAGTTAATTTGAATTTGATATAAAACATATAAAGGGAAAGGAAAATAAAATAGCATCTTCCTTGAGCACAGAAGCTTACAATCTCATGGAAGTAGTAGTCAGCTGCACATAAACAAATTTCATGGAGTAGATTAAGAATTCTACAATTGAGGACCCAAAATATCTTGAATTATAGCAGAAATCACGTCAAGTTCACATTCCTAGGTACACATAAAGTCCTGGAAATTTTTTCTTATATAGTAAAAGATAGTATATTCCCAATGTGTCTACTTTGAAAAGTATGATAATGGATGATTATCATAAGAAATCATACGCAAGACATCCTGGGTACCAAAAGATGTTAAAAACTTTGAGGAAAAATTTCTTTTCGCCTAGTATGAAGAAAGATGTAGTAGAATAGTTGGAGAAATATGGTATGCATGGGTACTATAAAGCATCGTGGGAGAGAAAAGTGGTCTTTAAATTTAAAAAAATATTAAGGAAAGCCCAGGAAAATGGAATTTTAGAGCCCCAAAAGAAGGACGTCACTAAGGAAAAATCTACTATGAAAGAAAATGTATAAAATAAATAATTAGGGGATAAAATAGGGTGATGATTGCATGAGAAGGATATCTTAGCTCAGGGGGAACTCGAGGATTTCAGTTCAAGGTTGTCGGACACCCAAATTCTTTTTTCATACACTGTAATTGAGACTAGTGTTACATCTTAGTCAATAGAGTAGATATACAACTCTTCTATGTTTATTTTTTATTTGGTTCCAACATTACATAATATGAATAATTCCCCTACCTTTCCATCTATAATGGTACCTAAGCCTTACTATTTTGTAATATATTTTGTTGATGAGTGAAACCATGCACAATTATTCCTCATATGTTAGTTAGCACCTAGGGTTTTTATTTCCATGGTGCACACCCTTCACTTAGTTACTCATGATATTTGATCATAGTGATGGAGTCTTTTACATATGGTTTGAGTTTAACATATGGTGATTACTACATATGATGGTTCGTCTTGAAACTATTAATTGCAATATTCCTCTATACTAATTATGCTCTCACTCCATGGTTGCAATGGTTAATGCACCAATCGTATGGAGGACCTATCCCCTTACTCCAACTCAACAAATTCATGTGGGCTTCACATGTCAGATCAGATCTTGAGGAATGGTTTGGGTAAGGACATACCTTTCTCATCTGGCAGTGAAAGACCCCACCGAACCTTACAACATGATCTCACCCTTTCCCCCTTGGCACTTTGCCTTTCCACCTATACTCTCTATTGTGTCTTGATAGGTCTAGAAGATTTGGAGAGAGGTTGGTTTCATGTCTTTCCTACCTTCCAACTACACGACGCCTGCTTACCCCGTCTTTACACTTACCAGGTCATCCTATTTCTACAGTGTGGTTTAAGAAACATTTTGTCATAACGGTTCCAGCCCCCTAAGGTAGAAGCACCACATATCTTGTTGCGACGATCGACCCAATTATTTCCCTGACCAAGTAGTGGCTTCACATATGTGTAATTGTTCAATACCTTTTTTTTTTCATTTCTTTAATTGCATCTGAGGAATTTTAGTAAGGGTTTCCATTACAGTGTGCAGGGGTTCTCCATTAGTTGACTCGTTATTTTGAGATTGCTCTATCTCAGGAAACTTGTCGTAACACTTCATGATACCTACATAAATTAATCGTCACTCTTTCCCTTTCTAGGCACAGAATAAGGGTTTTCTCTCTTGCCTTTTATGCTTCATGGTGTCTCATTTCTTGTTGTGTAGGTTTTAGAGTGATGTGCTTAACTTCATATTTGGGTGACAGAGAAATATGAGATTATGTTGTCGTTCTACTGTGGGTTTCTAATACCACATCTACTTCAGGTAACCCTCCACTTACTTTCCTTCACCATCTAAAATTCTTGCTTAGGGTTTTTTATATCTGGTGCCATACTCTCGAAACTAACCTTCTACTCTATTACAACAAAGAGTATGAGGCACGATGTCAATCTATAGTCCACCACGTAAATACTTTTATTCTAGTGTACTTAGATATCTATTTATTTTTATAACCTATGAATTCTAATAGCCATACACTTATTTAATAAGTTCTCATAGTGGTTTTGTGCAGGTGCACTCTCAACCCTACTTCTCTGGTCTCGCTTCCTTAAGGGTTTGGATCCTCATAAACGAACCAGCCATCTAACTACACAGGTTGATGGAATTTTTGCCTACTCTAGCCAAGAGGTGTCAAATACTACGATTGTCCTATTTATCAAACATGTGGAAGGGGTTTTTGCCTGCACCTTTGAGTTTCCTTGTTGTTTTTCTTCGTGTTTCCTCAAAATGATCCGCAAGCTCTATAGGTTGTTGTCTCAAGGAGAAACCCAATCCATAGAACTACTAGTCTATGTGTCTAGATGTGTTTATTTAACTGGTCACTTAAGACATAACTGGGAGTACCTCGCCGAGGATCTCATACTCTCGCGATGTACTGAGCATCTTGGTTTATTCAATTATATTAACAGTTATTCTCTGCTGCAACTCTATATGTATGAGGTTATGGATGTATGCCTCCTTTCTTTGGATATTCCCAGAAATATGGTTTGTTGGATGTTAATCAATAATTTTTTTAATTTTATTTGTTGTTGTGGTTGAAGCATGTACTGTGACTATAAACTATTACAAAAATATGGTTTTCAATTAGATTCTATTTTGGTATGGTAGCATGCACTGTAACTGTAAAATTGCTTGTGTAATGGCTACATTCATGGGACTCATTTATTGTAATACTTCCCTTGCTACTCTAGAATTATTTACGTTTTCATCGTTTATTTAGTACATAGTATCATATATCCATTTCTATGTAGTAGGATGGGGTGGCACAAAAGTCTGTGCTCCCTATTTGAGCTTAATAATCACACATATATCTTGTTTTCTTCCATTTGTTGTCTAAAGCTGCGAGAGTATCGATGCTACCCCAATTTCTCTTATTCCTGTATCTAGTGAAAATATGATGCCTCTTCTCTAATTAAATCACAAAATTTTCGATTTGATAGGATGGGAGGATTATCGACTTACATGATAATCTTTCCTTCTTCTTTTTTACCCTTAACTCCCTACAATATTTATCTTTCCTCTCACGCCACCATTCAAATTCATGAATATAACATGATTCCCTCTATTTAAAAATGGAAGGGACCTCGATTTGAAAAGAATATACTTGGCTTACTCTTAATGGAATATGGAAAAGCATAATTTTATTTTTAAAAAGGTAAGGGAAAACACCGACTATCAATTATAATTTCCATAGTGATCCTACTGGAAATTAAAGTTTCCCTGAGCATAACAAGTTATTTAATAACCAAACCTTACATATGCTCATGATAATTATTCCTAGCCTCTATAATTTCATTTACCATAAATATCCATTACACATATATGTATTTCCATATAAGGACCCTTTTTGTCCACAACTATGGTCTACCCTTCTCAGGTATTAAACATAAAGATAGATTTGTTTGGAACTCTATCTCCTCTACAATTGTCCCTAAGGTCACACACCATTTTAAAACATAGCATAATCCCAGTAAGGAATAATTTAAAGTATTTTAGTCAACATGCATTTTCAAATGTAAATACATAATCAACTATTTACCAACCAAATAAAATGAACATAAGACTTTAGGTACAAAAGATAGTTCCAGTAAGTTAAATTTTAAAGTATTGCTAACAACATGCACTTTTAAATCTAAATACAAAATCATTTATTTATCGACCATATCAAATGAACATAATTTCTAGCTAGAGTTTGGGGAAATCATTAAATGAGTACATTGTCTCAACCCAACGATGAATTGACGACCAGCTCCCCGCGAGCCAAGATGAATTTCCAATCAGATCCCTCATAGCTTCAACAACCCCTTCGTCCTTCCAATAGGTATATTTCTACCTTTTATTCCATTAGTTTTCCTATTAGCAGTGTCCCACTTTTATGGAAATATTTTCACTGTTAAAGCCTGCATTTATCTCAAGAAGTTCTTTAACTTTTCATAGAAATAACATCTTTCTCTAGCTAGAGAACCAATGGATCTTTGTATACCATCCATTAAATCTTCATATATAGGAAACAACCACTTTCAATGGATGACTTATCTCAAACTTATCTAAGATTGAGATTGGCAATTATCTCATTACTCAAGTGTTTCATTTAAATAATTTCCATTACAAATCTATGTATTTTATTTTTTTTCTTTTATATAATAGCTTTACTTATTACACATCCATGTCCATATTTGTTCACTTATACAATATGTGGAGATATAATTCCAACCAATCATAGTTTTTTCAATAATTATTTGCCACTAAATATAAACAATGTTAATTAATACCAAAACTGGAGGGATATCAAATCTCCCCCCTCCCGCCTTGGTGCCCCCACACCCTCGCCCCACCATTTTGCTACACCGTCATCGATGTTTAATTCCCAACTCCTTCATTTCGGAAAAACGCTGGATAGTTCTTCTGCATTTTGTCTTCCCACTCGCAGATAGATTCCTCCGAGGTAAAATGCTTCTATAGCAATTTAACCTGAACAATGACTCGATTTTGGAGCCAAATCTCTTTTCTATCTAGTATACAGAAATGATCTGCTAGGAAATAGCCTTCGGCTTCAACCTCCAACATTTTCCAATCAATAATGTGAGAACTATAATGTATATATTTATTAAGTAAAGCCACATGAAAGAGATTATGAACTTTAATATGACTGGGTAAAGCTAATTGATATGCTACTAGGCCAACCCAATCCAAAATTTCAAATGGTCCACAAAATCGTCTGCCAATTTTGGGAAGATTCCCATCCTCAATGTACCTTTTTTTGTTTTTACCCTCACATACACATGATTCCCAATTTTAATTTATTTTTGCATTCTTTTCTTGTCTGCTTAACCCTTTTTACGATCTTGAATTCTCTTGATATTTTGTTGAATTCTTCACACTGTCTCCTACATTTCGTGGAATGCCTCTGACCCTAGAATCAATTTATCCTATGGTGGTATAAGAAATTTAAATCTTATCTAGGAGTTCTTATTATGAAATATTTATGGATGAGATTATCTCATCCATCAATGAGATTTTTCTTTTAACTTTTTAGTAAGAATCTCTTAAGTCTAGTTTCTCATTCCCATGTAGTTTCAAGGCTTTAATTTATTAATCAAATTTACTTATTACGTAATAAATTTACTCTTAACTTTCATTTTAACCGGCTTTCCACGAGAAGTCTAACATAACTTAGTGTCTCATTCCCATGTAGTTTCAAGGTTTTAATTTTTTAATCAAATTTACTTATTACCTAATAAATTTACTCTTTACTTTCATTTTAGCCGGCTTTCCACAAGAAGTCTAACATAACTGAGTCTAAAATAAAACATTACATAAACAAATGGGTGTTACATATGAAAACAACAAGTATTAAGCCATTGAAATCATAATACTAGTGATTATTTATCCTTATATCTTACCACTAAGAAACAACTTTTCCTCTAGATACAGAACCACAATGTAATATAGACATAACAAACTCTACAACAAAATACAACATATTTGTAATTCAAAATCTAAATTTAATTTTAATTATCATTGTACAACAAAATATAAATTAAATAACCTTTAGTTGATTTTACATAATTATATAACAAGAACTTGAGAAGAAAATTAAAAGAAATATAAACTCTACACTATTACATTAATTTTTCTTCGATATATTTTAGTGATATTTCATGTTTATCTTTTAATGTTTTTAAATAAATGTACTTTATTGTCATAAATTATATTTGTTTATAATAAATTTATATTCCTTGAAATTTAAGTAAAAGTTAGTTATTTTTATTCAAGTTTTTAAAACAATTATTGTAGAGAACAATTATCTATTCATGTTTTATAAACTTTTATAACTATATAAATTAAATTATAAATAAATATGAAAAATAGTTTGACCACCGTATTGACACATTATATGTAACTAACATATGATGTTTCAACTTAGAAATTTTTCTCATTATCAAAGACACTTGTTTTTACGACATTAAATAAAAGTATGAATATTTTTCAATTTAACACCATCATAATTTTACATTATGATCTTTTAACATTTAAAATTTGGTGATTTTGTAAAATAATTTGGTCAAAAATATGATTAATTGAAAGTTAATAAAATCAAAGTCAAAGCTACATAAAATTAAAAATTAAGGCTTATACTTTTCCCATTATTATGATTATATCTCTCAACCACCCCAAATGAAAGTTTAGTTTTTTACTCTAATTTAACTATATTTAAACTAAGCTGAGAGTATCTACAGTGTAGCTCTTGTTCAAATGTCATAATTGGTTTATACCTTTAAAAATTCAATAATTAAACTAAGCCTTAGAGAAAGCTTACTATGCTACTTTGTTTATACTTTAAATAATATTTTAAAAATTTACTTAACTCAATATTTTATATAAATTTACATTAAACCTTAATGTGATTTAGAGTGGCAGATCCAACTATAGAAATAATAGAAACTAAGGACTTTTTAATCGTTAAACCAAATTTAATTCACCTGAAAATGTAATCATTAAACATATAAACTAATTGTTAAAAACAATAGATATGATTACAGAAAAGAACAAAGAGATAAATACAACCAAGTGAAAAAGAAAGACAGCAACGACCGTAAACTTTAGATGAATATTATTTATACGTCATAAAATTTTATCTAACCGCTGTCACCGTTGTCACTATCAAGACGCGCATCACTTATTTTATATTGTGGCATATAACCGAATACTTAAAAGTCTCAATCGACCGGCTTTCGAACGGCCTAAATCGCAAGCAACATGACGTTCTCTCTCAACGAAAAGACTGCAATTATGGGTTCGGATTTTTCATCGTACACTTTTATAAGCTTTCATTCTTCTTAATTTCAGATGGCCAAATAATGGAGAAGCTAGAGCAGGAGCTAGTAGAAGCAGGAGTTATCGGGGGCATTGTTGACGATTTGAATCCTCATATAGATATTTATAAACACTACAGTGATAAACGAATCCACTTAGCTAAAGAATTATCGTTTGCTGATGCGCAACACCGACCAAACAGTATTGGATTCCGCTTCGATCCACAGTCAATAGATAGCGGAATCCTCCATGAACCCCAAATTCACAACAATGGTAAATTATTTGCTATTTCGTCATAATTATTACGCAATGTTTATCTACATGCTGGTATTAGGTCAACTTGATATTTGAATTTTACCATTAGTAATCAGATGGATTAGTCTAATAAGTCCAAGGAATGGCACAGATTCCGTTCCCCTGCCCAGAAAAAATTCGGGCTCAGGCCACTGACAATTCTGCCACCCCTTCGACATTAATTCTCCGTATTCACTGCCAGATTTGGATTCTGATCTGATTCCCCGAAGATCCTGTGTCACATAAGTTTAGAACATTAATCACGACTACGCAAACGATGTCGCCCACTGTTCACACGTCAGCAAGTTTAACGCGACTCTGACATCATTTCAAGGCGGCGGAGATAGCCGGAGGTCATTATTGATTTTCCTTCCTATGTATCTATAAATAGTTATATTCAGTAATGAAATATCAAAGCTCTTTGATAGAGTCTTCTACTTTTTCTGTTATGGTATCAGAGCTCACGTGAGCTGTGTTTGGCCAGGGTCGGAGTGCTCCGTGGTGTGAAGGGCAGGCAGAGTCTGCCCGTGGTGTGTGTGTGAAGATTGGTGCGGCCAAGTGTGAATGCACTGTGTGAATCAAGCAGCAGTGTGGAGTGCATAGTGTGCTGAACTGTGATTGACTGGTTAGAGGAGCCGTTGAGCTGCTGCCTTGAGCGCTGTTTAGAAGTGTTGGCCATCATGTTGTGTTGGTTTTGTGTTGGAGACAGGCCAGTCTTGGCTTTAGAGCTATAGATGTAAAACTTGATGTGTTTGGCCAGAGTAGTGAGGAGTTTGTGACCAGAGAGATCCCATCTGTGCGTGAAGAGTGGTGGATTGTGAGCCACTTAGGAGATTTTTTGATGTTGTTTGTTGCAGTGTACTGGACGGAGAGCGTTGTTAGTTGTAGACTCCGTTGAAGAGACTGTTGAATGAGCCGTGGAGGAGCAGAGGAGCTGAATGAAGAAGCGGTCAGGGTAGAGTGTGACAAACTGTCAAAGAATTAAAAAAATTCAGTCTCTTGGCGAGAATCTACTGCGTGTTGCGTTGAGATCTATCAAAGCACCATTGGCTCGGATCTGCGTCTCAGTAGCAGATCCAAGGCTTTGAAAGTCTTTGTGTTTAGATTTTTGGTTAGAACCACTGTCCGATTACGAGCATCCAGGGAAGTGAGAGGCGAGCATGGTTCTATTCTCAAGTCAAAGTTGGCCAGAGTTTAAGGAAAATTTGAGCTTAGCTAAGAGTTGTGTGGGAGCGTTGTGAGATCTCCAACATGTCTAATTTGTTGCGTTCTTTTCTCTATGGCAGAGGTAAAGTGGAGCCCAGCTGATATGTTTATATTTTTAAACTTTTTTGACAATGACCCTTTCCATGATCGTTTTCTCATGAACCCATTTGGAAGCATATTTGGGTCTTGTATTATTTTTGAGTTCGAAGAAATCTTTGACAAACAATGTGATGCTATTGAGGATTATGTTATTGATGATCACAAGCTAAAGTCTATTACACATGATTTTGCAATCACTTAGAGTAATACTTTATTCTCTCTACAAACACTGTCAGAATAGCACCAGGCTCGGCTATGCCTCCTGGCCCAGCACGACAACAATACTCCCTCAGGCTGCTTTATGCACAACATGACAACAACACTCAAAGGAGCTAGAGCCGCCTAAGAGGCACATGAAATTGTCTCGTGTGAAGTCTGAGGAGTGCAGCGAGGCTGAGGAGTGCGGAGGAAGAGGCTGTAGCTGTTGAAATTGTAATTTCAACTGAAACTTCATTTTATTTGCGATGCGATCCATCGCAGATCGCAGATCGCAAATTCAAACTTCTGTGCGTTAAGTCCTCCGGAATGATGCGATGCGATCCGATCGCATATCGCAGATCGCATCATATGTGTGTGCCCCAAATTTTGGGTTCCGACCAAATGGGATTCTGCGATGCGATTTAAATGAAGTCAATGGGTGAAGTATGGGCCAGCATTAAATGAAATTTTACGTGAAGTAAAAGTTTTACTTTACCGCCAGTAAGTGTCAGTAAAACAGTAAATGCAATTTACTGTGGTTGGTAAGTTTTGGTGAAGTTTTTAATTTTATTTCAGCGGGAGTATGGGCTCAAGTAATAGTTGGTAAATGCATTTAATTTTTATTATGTCTTTTACGGAAGCATGGCCAGTGAAGACGTGAAGTAATTTCTTCTTGGGTTGTCATATATATGTAATGTTTTTTTTTGGGTATGTAGAGAGTGAAGAGGGGAGACGCAGCAGCGCCCATGTAATTGTATTGTAATGCACAGCAGTGCGAAGAAAAAAAAATAGAACGCAGCAGCGTGAGAGAAATTTGTATGTAATTCTACACAGCAGTGTGTTGATTTACAAAGCTGAGACAGAGTATTTTTGTATGGAACTGGAAGTTCCTTGTGAATCCCTCTGAGAGAGAGGAAGACCAATGTTTTGTAACAGCAGTTTTTTTTATTAATGAATAGAAATTTGTGGTGTGTGTGAAATCTCTGTGTGCTGTAAATATTTTTTTAAGTTTCCGCTGTGTTAAAGATCCTGTGTTTGAAACAGAGCATTGTCTCTGTGTTCTGTGATTTTGTTTTTGGGATTTTAACAGAAAAATCCCCAACAGTGGTATCAGAGCCAAGTCCAGGCTCTTTGAAGGGTTCAAAGAAGCTGAAGGAAGGATTCTTACTGCAGCAACTTCTCCAGCAGTGTGAAGACTCAGGCAAAAGAATCCAAGATATTTTTTTCAGTGATTTTTAATACATAGTCAAGTAGTGCAATAATGGCTGGCACCAGCACCAGCAATAGTATGGGTATGCAGCTCCCATTATTTGATGGTAAAAGCTATGACTATTGGGCAATAACAATGAAAGCCTTGTTTGCTTCCCAAGACTTATGGGAAATAGTTGAAGTTGGTTTTGAACAACCAGCAGATGAAAATGAATTTAATGCATTAACTCAGGGAGAGAAGGATCTGTTAAAGAGCTGCAAGAAGAAGGACTCAAAAGCCCTTTTCTTCTTGTATCAGGCAGTGCATGGAAGCGTGTTTCCAAGATTAGCAGCAGCTAAGACATCTAAAGAAGCATGGCAAACTCTCAAGACAACCTATCAAGGCATGGAGAGAGTGAAGACAGCAAAACTACAATTGCTGAGGAAAGATTTTGAGAATCTGTGCATGAAAGAGTCAGACAATATTGACTCATTCTTCACTCAAGTAATTGGCCTGGTCACACAAATAAGATCTCATGGAGAGATACTTGAAGAAAGGAGGATTGTGGAGAAACTATTGAGGTGCCTACCCTCAAGGTTCCATGTGATTGTCACCACCATAGAAGAGACAAAGGATCTCTCAAACTTTTCAGTTGATGAACTTCATGCATCACTAATCACACATGAGCAGAGGTTGAGTAGAAGTGAAAACTCATCTCTAGAGCAAGCCTTCAAGACCCAGATGTCCTTTGGAAGAGGAAGAGGTCAAGGCAGAGGAAACAAGAGAGGAAGAGGCAGAAGCCAGAACAGAGGTGGAAGGAACAGTCCAGCAAATGCTCAAGGAAGAGGCAGCAATCCAAATCAGAACCAAGGTCAAGGCAGCAGCCAACAAGGAGGACAACATCATGCTCAAGGACAAAGGTATGAAAAACCCAATTTCCAATGTTATTATTGTAAAAAATATGGGCATTATGCCAGTGAATGTAGGAAAAAGCAGCATGATGTGAATAATGGATCTAGTGCAAATATTACTAGAGAAAATGTCAGCCAAGATAATGTTTTGTTAGCTTGTAATATGGGTGAAACAAATAGTGAAGATATATGGTTTCTAGACTCCGGTTGCAACAACCATATGACAGGAAACATAGCTTTGTTTTCTGCTTTAGATCAAAGTGTGAAGTCACAAGTCACACTTGGCACTGATAGCAAAATTTCTGTTATGCGTAAAGGAGAAGTTAAAATATTCACAAAGCAAGGTGAAAGGAAAACCATAGCAGATGTCTACTATGTCCCTGGAATGAGATGTAACCTCTTGAGTATTAGACAGCTTGTTCAAAAGGGTTACAATGTTTTCTTTGAAAATGATGTATGCACCATCATGGATATTCCACCCAGCAATAGATGTATTTCTTAAGTGAAGATGACAAGGAACAGAATGTTCCCTCTCAGAATAAGGGCAGATTTGAAAAACAAATATGCAATGGCAGCAGTTACCCAAGAGGCTTTCCAAAGCCAACCAAAGGATGACAATTGGTTGTGGCACTTGAGATTTGGACATCTCAACTTTGGAGGCCTTAATTTGTTGAGCAGAAAAGGAATGGTAAGGGGATTACCATTGATAGAGAAACCGGACAGCCTTTGTGAAGGCTGCATATTGGGGAAACAACACAGAGAAATTTTTCCAAGCGGGAAAAGCATAAGGGCAAAAGCACCCTTAGAAATTGTCCACTCAGATTTATGTGGACCGATGCAAAATCAATCATTAGCAGGCATCCATAATTTTCTAACATTCATTGATGATTTTACAAGAAAAACTTGGGTTCATTTCTTGAAGAACAAATCAGAAGTGTTTGAAAAATTCCGAAATTTCAAAGCACTTGTGGAAAATCAAAGTGGGCTGCGTATTAAAGTTTTGAGAACAGACAGAGGAGGTGAGTATATCTCCAAAGAATTTTTATGTTTTTGTAGAGAGAATGGAATTCACAAGCAATTTACAGCAAGGTACACTTCACAGCAAAATGGAGTTGCTGAAAGGAAGAACAAGACCATTATGGATATGGCGAGGAGCATGTTGAAGGCAAAGCATTTTCCAAATGATTATTGGGCTGAAGCCGTAAACTGTGCAGTATATATTTTGAATAGGTGTCCTACAAAAGCTGTGATGAACAAAGTGCCAGAGAGGCATGGAGTGGGAGAAAACAAGGAGTCACCCACATGAAAGTTTTTGGATGTGTGGTTTATGCACACATTCCAGATCAGCTAAGGAGGAAGTTGGACAGCAAAGGGGAGAAATGTATCTTCATCGGATACAGTGAGGAATCCAAAGCTTATAGGTTGTATATCCCATCTACCAAGAAGTTCTTTGTGAGTAGAGATGTTCAGTTCATTGAAGAGGAAGCTTGGGATGGAAGCATAGAGAAAACAGTTAATGTTAAAAACTGTTTGTCTCATGATGAAGATGATGAGGAGATGGCTGAAATACATCCCCAAACAGCAGCGCCAACACAAGGACAACAAGGAACACCCTTGAGGAGAAATGAGAGTGCTTCTCCAAGCACACTACAAGGAGGAAATTCAAGTGCATCTTCAAGCACTTGCACACCAAGTGAAAGAGGTAAGAAATTTAGAAACTTAAGTGACATCTATAATGAAGGAATGAATTCCTTATTTGCCTTGTATTGTCATGTTGATGATCCTATTCATTTCAAAGATGCTATTAAAGATAAGAAATGGATAGAAGCTATGGATGAGGAGATGAATGCCATAGAAAGAAACAAGACATGGGATTTCGTTGAGCTACCAAAAGGTAAAGAAGTTATTGGAGTCAAATGGGTCTATAAGACCAAGTGCAATGCTGAAGGCAAAATTGAAAGGCACAAGGCAAGGCTGGTTGTCAAGGGATACAAGCAGCAGTATGGAAGAGACTATGAGGAGACTTTCGCCCCGGTTGCAAGAATGGAAACTGTGAGAGCAGTGTTGTCCATAGCAGCTCAAAACAAATGGAAAGTCTACCAAATGGATGTGAAGTCAGCATTCCTAAATGGAGTGTTAAAGGAAGAGGTTTACATTGAACAACCTCTAGGCTATGAGAAGAAAGGCCAAGAGCACAAAGTGTGCAGATTGAAGAAAGCTCTTTATGGGCTGAAGCAAGCGCCAAGAGCGTGGTACAGTAGGATAGATTCCTATCTACTGGAAAATGAATTTGACAAATGTGAGGGAGAACCCACCGTCTACATCAAAGAAAAGGATGGAAAGATTTTAATTGTTGTCTTGTATGTTGATGATGTTATTTTTACAGGTAATGATGACTACCTCATTGAGAACTTCAAATCAGTCATGAAAGAAGAATTTGAGATGACTGACATGGGTTTGTTGAGATACTTCTTAGGAATAGAAGTAGATCAAAATGAAAATGGAATTTTTATCTCTCAAGCAAGATATGTAAATGAAGTGTTGGAAAGATTCCACATGCAAGAGTGCAAGGCAGCAATCACTCCCACAGTAATGGGATTAAAACTCAGCAAAGAGGACAGCAGCAAGGATTTTGATCCTAGCTTGTACAAGAGCATAGTTGGCAGCCTTATGTATCTAACTGCAACTAGGCCTGACATAATGTTTGCTGTTAGTTTGATTTCCAGATTCATGGAGAGGCCAAAAGAGGCACATTGGCAAGCAGCTAAAAGAATTATGAGGTATGTCAAAGGCACAAAAAGTTTTGGCATTTTGTATACTTTTTCAGAAAGTTCAGATTTGGTTGGCTACACCGATATCGATTGGGCTGGAAGTGTGGATGATCGGAAAAGCACATCCGGTTACGTTTTTCACATGGGTTCAGGAGCCATTTCATGGGCTTCCAAGAAACAACCAATTGTGGCGTTATCTACAGCAGAAGCAGAGTACGTGGCAGCTACAGCAGCAGATGTCAAGTAGTTTGGATGAGAAGCATGTTGAGAAGCTTAGGCCAAGAGCAGGCAAAAGCAACAGTTATTTTTTGTGACAATAGCTCAGCTATTGCGTTGTCCAAGAATTCTGTGTTTCACAAGCGAACGAAACACATTGATACAAGGTTCCATTACATCAGAGAATTGGTGAACAATGGAGAAATTGTTTTACAACATTGCAGCACTCAGGAACAGGTTGCGGATATTCTGACCAAGCCACTGGATCAGAAGAGCTTTGAATTTTTGAGGAAATGTCTGGGTATGATTGAATGCCCAGCAGTTGAAATTAAAGGGGAGTGTTGAAATTGTAATTTCAACTGAAACTTCATTTTATTTGCGATGCGATCCATTGCAGATCGCAGATCGCAAATTCAAACTTCTGTGCGTTAAGTCCTCCGGAATGATGCGATGCGATCCGATCGCATATCGCAGATCGCATCATATGTGTGTGCCCCAAATTTTGGGTTCCGACCAAATGGGATTTTGCGATGCAATTTAAATGAAGTCAATGGGTGAAGTATGGGCCAGCATTAAATGAAATTTTACATGAAGTAAAAGTTTTACTTTACCGCCAGTAAGTGTCAGTAAAACAGTAAATGCAATTTACTGTGGTTGGTAAGTTTTGGTGAAGTTTTTAATTTTATTTCAGCAGGAGTATGGGCTCAAGTAATAGTTGGTAGATGCATTTAATTTTTATTATGTCTTTTACGAAAGCATGGCCAGTGAAGAGGTGAAGTAATTTCTTCTTGGGTTGTCATATATATACTGTGTAATGTTTTTTCTTGGGTATGTAGAGAGTGAAGAGGGGAGACGCAACAGCGCCCATGTAATTGTATTGTAATGCACAGCAGTGCGAAGAAAAAAAAATAGAACGCAGCAGCGTGAGAGAAATTTGTATGTAATTCTACACAGCAGTGTGTTGATTTACAAAGCTGAGACAGAGTATTTCTCAGGAGAGACAGAGTAGTTTTTGTATGGAACTGGAAGTTCCTTGTGAATCCCTCTGAGAGAGAGGAATACCAATGTTTTATAACATCAGTTTTTTTTATTAATGAATAGAAATTTGTGGTGTGTGTGAAATCTCTGTGTGCTGTAAATATTTTTTTAAGTTTCCGCTGTGTTAAAGATCCTGTGTTTGAAACAGAGCATTGTCTCTGTGTTCTGTGATTTTGTTTTTGGGATTTTAACAGAAAAATCCCCAACAGTAGCCACCATTGGAGGAGTGTTGCTCATATCGACTCATAGAGTCCAAGATTGGTTTGTGTGAGAATACCAAATCTAGTGTAATTGTCGGGCGCTGTTGGAGGCGCTGTTAGAGAGAGTCTATTGTTAGGTGTTGAAGAGTTTGCATTGAGAGACATTCTTTGTTTTGGTTGTTAGAGCACTGAGGTGAGTGCCAAGGGGAGGCACTGTTGAAAGGAGCATGTGAGGCTTGGTGATGGTGTGGCTACTAGGATCTAGTAGAGATCTGTTGGGTAAAGAGCGTCGAGGACAACCCAGGAGAGCCGAGGGTTGTGGATGCCACTGAAGGTGAATCGAGCCACCGAGAGGCGAAGAAAGTCACTACAAGAGAAGACCCCTATGTTAGTTGTTGAGGGGAACGAGCTCATGACACCAAGGAGAGAGTCGCTACATTATTTAGAGGAGTACCTGATTGCTTGGTGTGGACAATATTTGCAAAGAGAAGCAGTGGCTCGGCGCTAGCATGTAGTGATTCTCATCGCTGGAATTGTTGCATTAGGTTTGACTAGCTGCTAGAGCGCTTTTGGGAGAAGATGTAGAGTCCTGACCACTGTTGGCTCTGACTGGATGAACCAGTGAATTATTGACTTGGCATTGTGAGGAGGAGCCAACCAGAGTTGGTGGACTTCTATGGGGAAAGGCACATGAGTAGAGTGTATGCATGTATGTAGAGCATTATTGAGGAGTGTTGAACTGTTGGTTGAGGTAATAGGTGTAAAAGTGGAACGATCTCAGCTGAGGTGAGCATGGAGCTATAGCCCGTGGACGTGTATTAGGAAGTTGAGAAATGAGTGAAACAATTTTGGATATTGATCTTTTTGATGATGTATTTTTAAAGAGTCCATTTGGAAGTATTTTTGGGCCTCGTAATATTTTTTATTCAACCAATATTTTTGAGTCACAAGAACTATTAGATCAACATAATGATTTTATTGATTATCATAAATATCGAGAGCAGGAGTCCATTTCATATGAGAGCAAAACTTGCTTGTCTGTGAACCCAATTGCTAGTGATGTGATTGGATCTGCTTCCAAGATAACTGTGACTATGGAATATATGACCATGGATGTTGTTTAAAAGGCCGCTCATGTTTGAATATGAGTGCATTTTGGTGGCTCCTCATGAAAATTGGGGAGAACATGAATTAGATTACCTTGTTCTAGATCTTGTATTGCATCCCAATCCAAAAACTTTTGTTGATGTTAAGTACGTAAGCAAGATGCAGAGGAATTTCATAAGGAAAGCCAAAAAAGTGAAGATGAAACTACACCAACAAATGAACAAGCATGGACCCTTTAGCAAGAAGGTAAAAATGAAATGTTTTGTTGTAAGCCTAGATGAGACTTAGACCAGCACGCAAGTTAAATTTTAGGTCGTCGTGATTAAGGGGAGGTGTTAGAACATTAATCACGACTGTGAAAACGGTGCCACCCACTGTTCACATGTCAGCAAGTTTAATGTGACTCTGCAGGAATCAGTCGAACATCATTTCAAGACGGCAGAGATCAGCGGAGGTCATTATTGATTCTCCTTCATATGTATCTATAAATAATTATGTTTAGTAATGAAATATCAAGCTCTTTGATAGAGTCTTCTACCTTTTCTGTCGGCTCCAACAATGCATCCAAGTTAATGGAGGGAGGGAGTAGGGAGGGAGTGGGTGCATGATATTCGAATTCTGAGAAATCACACATAGACCTCTAACCTTGCTTAGCATCTCACTAGCGGCATTGTGACGAAGACAATACGTGCAGACAATCTCGCTCGAGCTCATGAGGCGAAATTGTGATAAATCCGGGGCATAGAGGAGTTGCATTTTTTGAGCACGTCGAGCATGAAAACTAGATTGTTCGATTCGCGCTCGAGCTCACCAAGTGACACTGTGACAAGGGCATAGAGGAATCACAGGTAATCCTGTCAAGCATCAAGCCTTATGAGATGCAGCCCAATCTCGTTAGACTACTCCAAAACTGTTTATATGCCATCTCAGTTCAAGAGTCAGAACGAAACCAGTTACATTAATCATTTCAAATTGTAGAATGCGCCTCTCAAACGCAACAAACCCTGGCATAAAATGAAACAGATTCGACTCTCATGGCGGAGGAAAATACTTCTGATGTCGCTCTCTAAAACTTCAACGAATAGCCATCTTTTGCAATATATTGTAATGAGGTGTTATGTTATGTTTTAAAATGGTGTGTGGGTTTAGGGAGAATTGTAGAGGAGATAGAGTTCCAAAAAGTTCTATATTTATGTTTAATACTCGAGAGGCATAGACCATAGTTGTGGATGAATAGGGGCCTTAGCTGGAAATACATATATGTCTAATGGATATTTATGCTAAATGGAATTATAGAGGGTAGGAATAACTATCATGAGCATACGTAAGGTTTGGTTGTTAAATTGCTTGTTGTGCTAAGGACAAATTTAATTTCTATTAGATTCACTATGGAAATTATAATTGATACTCGGTGTTTTCTGTTACCTTTTATTTTAAAAATATGATTTTCCATATTCCAGTAATAGTAAGCCAATTATACTCTTTTCAAATTTGAGGTCCCTTCCATTTTCAAATAGAGGGAATCAGTTTATATTCACGAATTTGAATGGTGGCGTGAGACGAAAGATAAATACTGCAGGGAGTCTAGGAAAAAAGAAAAGACAATGAAAGCTTATCATGTATGTCGATAATCTTCTCGTCCTATGAAATCAAAGATTTTGTGATTTAATTAGAGAAGCGACATCATATTATCACTAGATATAGAGATAAGAAAACGATGCTACCCTCACAAATTTAGACAACAAATAGAACAGAACAGGATATATATGCATGATTATTAAGCTAAGATATGGGAGTGCAGGCTTCAGTGCCACCCCATCCTACTACATCAAAATGCATATATGATAGTATGTACTAAATAAACCGTGAAAATGAAATTAATTCTAGAGTAACAAGGGAAGTATTACAACAAATGAGCCCTATGAAAGTAGCCATTACGCAAGCAATTTTACAGTTACAGTGCATGCTACCATACCAAAAGAGAATCTAATTCAAAAGCATATTTTTGTAATAGTTTATAGTCACAGTACATGTTTCAACCACAACAACAAATTGAATTCAGAAAATTAAGGATTAACATCCAAAAAACGATATTTTTATGAATATCCAATGCAATGAGTCATACATCCATAATCTCATACCTATAGAGTTGTGGCAGAAAACAACTGTTAATGAAATTGAATAATTCGAGACGTTTGACACAACGCTAGATGATGAGATCAGGTAATCCCAGTTATGAATTAAGTGACCAAATCATTAGATACATTTAGGCACAAATACAAATAGTTCTATGGATTGGGTTTCTCCTGGAGTGAACACCCTGGAAAGATTGCAGACCATTCAGAGGAAACATGAAGATAAATAATAAGGAAAATGAAGGGTGTAGGAGAAAACCCTTTCCACGTAGTTGATAAATAGGAGAATCACAGTATTTGACATCTCTTAGGTAGAGTAGGAAAAAATACCATCGACCTCTGTAGTTGGCTGGCTAGTTAGTTGTTGAAGATCAAAACCCTTAAGGACACAAGACGAGAGAAGTAGGGCTGAGAGTGTACCTACACAAAACTAGTATGGGAACCTATTAAATAATGTATGGCTAGTAAAATTCATAGGTTATAAAAATAAATAGAGAACTGAGTATACCAGAAGAAAAGTATTTACCTAGTGGACTGTAGTTGGACATCGTGCCTCATATTCACTGCTACAATAGAGCAGAAGGTTAGTTTTGAGATTATGGCACGAGATATAAAAGTTGCAAGAAATAATTTTAGATGGTGAAAGGAAGTAAGTGTCGGGTTACCTGAAGTAGATGTGGTATTAGCCACCCACAATAGAAACCCAACATAACCTCATCATCTCCATCATCCAAACTGGAAGTTAACCACATCACTCTCACACCTTCAAAAACCAATAAATGATACACCATGAAACAGAGGAGGAAGGTGATAAAAAATGCTATTATGTGTCTGGAAGGAGAAAGAGCGAGGATTAAGTTACCTAGGTATCATGAAGTGCTATGGCATGTTTTATGAGATAGAGCAGTATCAAAATAACGAGTCAACTAATGGTGAATGCCTGCACACTTTAATGGTAACCCTCATTAAAATGTCTAAGATGCAATTAAGGAAAGGAAAATTTTTTTAGGGAATAATTACACCTAAGTGAAGACACTACCTAGCGAGGGAAATAACTGGGTGGACTGTCGCAATAATGTATTCGTTGTTGTTACCTCGGGGGTTGGAACTGTTGTGAAAAAACGTTTATTAAAACATATTATAGAAATAGAATGACTTGGTAAGTGTAAACATGGGGTAAGTGAGTGCCATGTAGTTGGAAGGTAGACAAGACACTAAACCATCCTCTTTCGAAAGCTTTTACACCTAGCAGGGTGAAATAGAGGGCATAGGTGGAAAGGTCAAGTGTCAAGGGGGAAAGGGTGAGATCATGTTGTAAGGTTTGGTGGGGGTGATCCTTCACTATCGGATGAGAAAGGCCGAGTCCTTACGCTAACTGTTCCTCAAGATCCGAGCCGACATGTGAAGCCTATATTAAATTGTTGAATTGGAGTAAGGGGATAGGTCCTCCATACAACTGGTGTATTCAGCATTGCATGCATGGAGTGAGAACATATTTAGTATAGAGGAATATTGTAATTAATAGTTGCAGGATGAACCAACATATGTAGTAATCACCATATGTTCAACTCAAACAATATTTGAAAGACTCCATCACTAAGATCAAATATCATGAGAAACTAAGTGAAGGAGGTGCACCATGGAAATAAAAATCCTAGGCGCTAACTACCATATGAGGAATAATTGTACATGGTTTCACTCATGAACAAAATATATAAAAAATATAAGGCTTAGGTACCATTATAAATTGAAAGGTAGTGGAATTATTCGTATTATGTAATGTTGGAATCAAATAAAAATTAATCATACAAGAGTTGTATGTCTACTCTATTGACTCAGATGTAATACTAATCTCAGTCAGAGTGTAGGAAAAAATAAAATTGGGAGTGCGACAACCTTGAACTGAAATCCTCAATTTTCCCTTGTGCTGAGATGTATTTCCTAGGGAGTCAACAACCTGTTTGATCCCCTGATTATGTATTTTATATATTTTCTTCAATAGTAGATTTTTCTTCAGGGGCATCTTTCTTTTGGGGTTCTAAAATTCCATTTTCCTAGTATTCCTTAATTTTTTTTTAATTTAAAGCCCAATTTTCTTTTCTGCGACCCTTTATAGTACCCATGCATATCATATTTCTCCATCTAAGGGATTAAATGGATTTTTATCTCTTATCTCATTAAATCTTATTTAGGAGTTCTTATTATGGAAGATTTATCTCGATCTCATCCATCAATCAGAATTTTTTAAATTTTTTTGGTAAGAACGTCTTAACTCTAGTTTCTCATTCCCAAGTAGTTCCAACCTTTTAATTTATTAATGAAATTTACTTATTACATAATAAATTTATTGTTTACTTTCATTTTAACCAACTTTCTGCCATCAAGTCTAACATAATTGAGTCTAAAATAAAAAATCACTACATAAACAAATGGGTATTACATATGAAAAGAACAAGTATTAGGCCATTGAAATCATAATACTAGTGTTTGTTTATCCCTATATCTTACCACTAAGAAAAAAACATTTTCTTCCGATACAAAACCACATTATAACATAGACATAAAAACACAACAAAATACAACATATTTGTATTACAGAATCTAAATTTAATTTTAATTATCATTTTAAGGTTTGGTTATTAAATCGCTCGTTATGCTAAGGGCAACTTTAATTTCCAATAGGATCGCTATGGAAATTATAATTGATACTCAGTGTTCTCCCTTACCTTTCTTAAAATAAAATTATGATTTTTCATATTACATTAAGAGTAAGCCAAGTATACTATTTTCAAAGTCAAGGTCCCTTCCATTTTCAAATAGAGGGAATCAGGTTATATTCACGAATTTGAATGGTGGCGTGAGAGGAAAGATAAATATTGTAGGGAGTTAAGGGAAGAAAAAAAAGAAAGAAGGAAAGGTTATGGTGTAAGTCGATAATCCTCCCATCCTATCAAATCGAAAATTTTGTGATTTAATTAGAGAAGGGGTATCATATTTTCACTAGATACAAGAATAAGAAAAATTGGGGTAGCATCGATACTCTCGCATCTTTAAAAAACAAATGGAAGAAAACAAGATATGTATATATGATTATTAAGCTTAAATATGGGAGCACAGATTTCAGTGTCACCCCATACTACATAGAAATGGATATATGATAATATGTACTAAATAAACCATCAAAAATAAATAATTCTAAAGTAACCAGGGAAGTATTACAACAAATGAGCCTTATTAAAGTAGTCATTACATAAGAAATTTTACAGTTACAGTGCATGTTGCCATACCAAAAGAGAATCTAATTCAAAAACATATTTTTGTAATAGTTTATAGTCACAGTACATGCTTCAACTACAAGAAAAAATCGAATTCAGAAAATTAAGGATTAACATCCAACAAACTGTATTTCTGGGAATATCTTAAGCAAGGAGGCATACATCCATAACCTCACATATATAGAGTTGCGACAGAGAATAAATGTTAATGAAATTGAATAAATCAAGATGCTCTATACACTGCCACAGGATGAGATCCTCGGCGAGGTACTCCCAGTCTTTACGACTTAAGTGACTAGTTCGGTAGATACATCAATACACATAGACTAATAGTTCTATGGATTGGGTTGCTCCTGGAGAGAACATCCTGTAGAGCTTGCAGACCATTCAGAGGCAACACGAAGAAAAACAACAAGGAAAATCAAGGGTGCAGGGAAAAACCCCTTCCACGTGCTTGATAAATAGGACAATTGCAGTATTTGACACCTCCTAGGTAGAGTAGGAAAAAATTCCATCGACCTGTGTAGTTGGGTGGTTGGTTAGTTGTCGAGGATACAAACGCTTAAGAAAACAAGACTAGACAAGTAGGGTTCAGAGTGCACCTACACAAAACCAGTATGGGAACCAATTAAATAAATGTATGGCCAGTAAAATTCATAGGTTATATAACTAAATATATATATAAGTGCACCAGAAGAAAAGTATTTACATGGTGATCTGTAGATGGACATCGTGCCTCATACTTGCCACTGCAATAGACTCGAATGTTAGTTTCGAGAGTAGGGCACGAGATATAGAAACCCCAAGGAAGAATTTTAAATGGTGAAGGAAAGTAAGTGTCAGGTTACATGAAGTAGATGTGGTGTAGATGTGGTATAGAAACCCACAGTAGAACCCCAACATAACCTCATCTTTCTCTGTCACCCAAATCAGAAGTTAAGCACATCACTCTCACACCTGCACAACCAAGAAATGAGGCACCACAAAACAGAGGAGGAAAGAGAGAGAAAACCCTATTATACACTTGGAAAGAGAAAGAGTGAGGCTTAATTTACCTAGGTATCATGAAGTGTTGCGACACATTTCCTGAGATAGAGCAGTCTCAAGATAACGAGTCAACTAATGGAGAACGCATGAACATTGTAATGCAAACCCTCACTAAAATGCCTGAGATGCAATTAAGTAAAGGAAAAAAAAGGTATGGAACAATAACACCTGCGCGAAGCCACTACCTGGTTGGGGAAATAATTGGGTTGGCCATCATAACAAGCTATGTGGTGATGCTACCTCAATGGGCTGGAACTATTGCAAAAAGACATTCATTAAACCATACTATAGAAATAGAATGACATGTTAAGTGTAAAGATGGGTTAAGCAGGCACCATGTAGTTGGAAGGTAGGAAAGACACGAAACCAACCTCTCTCGAAAGCCTCTGGACCTATCAGGATGCAATAGGGAGCATAGGTGGAAAGGCGAAGTGCTAAGCGAGAAAGGGTCAGATTGTGTTGTAAGGTTTGGTGGGGTGATCCTTCACTGTGGAATGAGAAAGGCTATGTCCTTACCCTAACCATTCCTCAGGATCTGAGTCAACCTGTGAAGCCTACATCAAATTGCTGAGTTGGAGTAAGGAGATAGGTCCTCCATACAATTGGTGCATTAACCATTTCATCCCTGGAGTGAGAGCATATTTAGTATAGAGGAATATAGTAATTAATAGTTGCAGGATGAACCAACATATGTAGTAGTCACCATATGTTCAACTCAAACAAAATTTGAAAGACTCCATCGCTGTGATCAATATGGTGAGTAACTAAGTGAAGGATCTGCACCATGGAGATAAAACCCCTAAGTGCTAACTACCATATGAGGAATAATTGTACATGGTTTCACTCATCAACAAAATATATAACAAAATAGTAAGTCTTACGTACCATTTTTTAATCGAAAGGCAGTGGAATTATTTGTATTATGTAATGTTGGAATCAAATAAAAAATAAACACATAAGAGTTCTATATCCACTCTATTGACTCAGATGTAATACTAATCTCAGTTATAGTGTAGGAAAAAAAATTGGGTGTGCGACAACCTTGAACTGAAATCCTCAAATTCCCCCTAAGTTGAGATATACTTCTCATGGAATCAACACCCTCTTTGATCACCTGCTTATTTATTTTATACATTTTCTTCAATAGTAGATTTTTCCTTAGCTACGTCCTTCTTTTGGGGTTCCGAAATTCCATTTTCCTAGGCTTTCCTTAATATTTTTTTTTAATTTAAAGGCCACTTTTCTTTCATGTGGCATTTTATAGTACCCATACATAACATATTTCTTCAGCTAATGGATTTAATGGATCTTTCTTTCCTATCTCCTTAAATCTTATCTAGGAGTTCTTATTATGAAAGATTTATCTCGATTTGATCCATCAATGAGATTTTCTTCTTTTTTTTTTACTTTTTGGGAAGAATCTCTTAACTCTAGTTTCTCATTCCCAAGTAGTTCCAACCTTTTGATTTATTAATAAAAGTTACTTATTACATAATAAATTTACTCTTTACTTTCATTTTAACCGGCTCACCATCAAGTCTAACATAATTGAGTCTAAAATAAAAACATCATTACATATACAAATGGGTATTACATATGAAAAGAACAAGTATTAAGCCATTGAAATTGTAATACTAGTGATTGTTTATCCTTATATCTTACCACTAAGAAAAACTTTTCCTTTAGATACAAACCACACTGTAACATAGACACAACAAACTCTAAAACAAAATACAACATATTTGTAATTTAATATCTAAATTTAATTTTAATTATCATTATACAACAAAATACAAATTTAATAACCTTCAGTTAATTTTACATAAATATATAACAACAACATAAAAAAATAAAATAAAAGAAATATAGACTCCACACTATTACGTTAATTTTCCTTCGATACTTGAGGTTAACCTTGGAGCTGTATAGAGGGGCGGGCAGGTAGAATTGACTAGGTGTAATGCGAGCCGTGAAGTTGCCCCTGTTGCCGATTCCACAATAATAATAATAATAATAATAAGAAAAAAAGAGAACGAAGATATTTCATTTTTATTTTTTAATGTTTTCAAATAAATAAATTTTGTTATCATAAATTATATCAGTTTATAATAAATATTTATTCCTTGATATTTAAGTAAAAATTAGTTATTTTTATTTATCTTTTTTAAACAATTATTGCAGAAAACAATTACCGATTCATGTTTTATTAACTTTTATAATTATATAGATTAAATTATAAATAAATACGAAAAATAGTTTGACCACTGTATTGACACATTATAACTAACATCTCATGTTTCAACTTAGACATTTTTCTAACTATAAAAGACACTTGTTTTTCCACGTTAAATAAAAGTATGAATATATTTCAATTTAACAACATCATAATTTTAAGTTATGATTGTTCAACATTCAAAATTTGGTGATTTTGTAAAATGATTTGGTCAAAAAAATGATTAACTAAAAGTTAATACAATCAAAGTCAAAGATACATAAAATTAAAAATTAAGGCTTATACTTTGCCCATTATTATGATTACATCTCTCAACCACCCCCAAATGAAAGTTTAGTTTTTTATTCTAATTTAACTATATTTAAACTAAAGTGAGAGTATCTACATTGTAGCTCTTGTTCAAATGTCCCAATTGGTTTATACCTTTAAAAGTTCAATAATTAAACTAAGCCTTAGAAAGCTTACTATGCTACTTTGTTTAAGTTTTTAATATTTGATACTTTAAATAATATTTTAAAAATTTACTCAATCATATGAATATTTTATATAAATTTACATTAAACTTTAATGTGATTTAAAGTTTACCTTTGTTTGCTGGTGGTACCTGTCGCGTACCCTTCTCTTCCGGAAGTATGAGATCAGTAGGAGGAATTAGATATTTAGGCAAACTATAGGTTCTCTTATGGATAATAAAGGTGAAACTCGTATAAGCTCTTACATATTACTAGTACCCATTCATTAGAGATAATACATGGGATTAGTACTAGTTATGATAACTATGATACCAATTTGACCAAGTTGCTAAGAATCATTTTTAGATCATTTGTTGTACCTCCAAATGGGAATTTCAACTGTCAACGATCAAGAAAATCAGTCCACTATACCACTGTAGCTAACTAAGTGCTAGGTCTTGGAGTTTTTTTGCTGCCATTGTCTTCTTGGACTCTAAAGACTCAATAAAATAGAGCTGTACTTTTCTTAGTCAAGTGGGAATATATATTTTACTGAGCGAAGGGCGAGCAAGATAGTGATGTGAGAGCCCCTGGGACTGGTTCTGAAATTGGCATACAACCATCAGCAAGTTGATTGCACCCTGACAGAAATTTGAATTAATTTCTGGTCTTTCACTGCATCCTCTTTAATACAATACAGCCACACTAGCACTTTCTATAAAATTCATTTCATAACAAGGAATATAATTTCCCAATCAAATAATGATGACCAGTTAAAGGGGAAACACCAGTATAACAAAGCCAGTAGTAAAGGCTTTTTTGTGATTTGTCAATAAAAGAAAAGCACTACAGGAATGCCAGAAATCATGTACAAACCTCACGAATTTCTAATGTAGGCATGTGAGGAAGGAAATCATTCCCCACAAAAAAGCACATAAAGACAAAATCATCCACAAGCCATTCAAAGTGCACCTTAAATGGAGGATTTGGTATCTTCATGTCACACTCCAAGTACTCTCGCAAGGTCCAGATGTTGAGAAAATGCTCAATTATTAGCATAATGGCATATGGCAGTAGACTTACTGTAATGAAATCCCTATCCTATGGGTGAAGAATGTCTACTGTTCAAAATATATAGTAAATATAGCAATTTGTCAGTTTCAATCTTTCTAGTAAACTTGATAGGGTTTTT